>LPNX010554181.1:8702-56665 GCA_001517045.1 Pseudotsuga menziesii
TAGAAGATGTAAACAATTGAACCTGATGTTGCTGCAGCAGCAGCTGCTGCTTTTGTGGCAATAATGAGATCTAATCAAGAGGGGAGTATGATTGATCAAGATTTAGTCTTGAATATTCGTTGATGGTTAAATGCACAATAAACATATTTTTGTATAAATTTAGATAATTTCCCTAAAATTCCTCTTTTCCATAAAATAAGGACATGTTCCCTAGAAGGTCAAAGATCACATGTTGGTACTTGCACTATTTTGCTGATGATGGCACAGCTCATTCAAGGTAATAAAAAACAAAGAGAGGACCAACATACATAGAGTAGGACAAGGTTTCTGAAAAGTAAATCAAAGCAGACAAAGATACTGAAAAGAAGGGCATGAAACTGCCAAATGAAGGAACAAAGGAAGGTGCCAGAATAGACAGTTGAGACAAGGATATCATCAAAATCATATGAAATTTCTCTTGGATAAATTGCAAAAGATGATTCTATCCTCAATGCAGAGGAACCTGTCATGCAGGTCATAATCAATTAAAATTTTGACATACAGATGTGCAGAAAGAAACATCCTGACAAAATATCCCATTAAATACTGATCTTTACATTTTGAAACTAATTACTTTGAGAAACCAAATGAGGGTTTAAACTGTAGATAATGATAAGAATTCAACCAGAACTCTGTCAGAAAGTTCAGAGTTTTGGATAGACACCCTCCACATTACCGCTGATTAAAATGCGTGCTCATGCACATGTTGCACAGAAGTACTGTCTCTAGGGTGCAAGCAATGCCTTTGGCCAAAGCTATAACAACATCGAAGCAACATCAAGATGGTGAACATCAGGACAGCCTATCCATGAGAGAGTTGTTTTGAATCATACTCTCAAATTGAAACTTGAAAAACTCAACGAAGAATAACACCTTTCAGCTGAGTCACAGAACAGGGGAGTGCACAAAGGAGAGAAGGAGTTCTTCTTAGCTAGTATGTTACACCGCAAGCAAGACTGCCAACCACTAGAAACAGAGGAAAATATTACAGTTTAAGCAAAGCCCACTGATAGAGATTAGTAGATAATTGTACAGTAGTTTGGTTTTTCCCTGAGGTCAAATCGCACCCTAAAGAACTACTGTAAAGTTTATATATTTGTGTTTAAACTTCTGGAGTTTCACTGTGTAGATGTTTATATATACAAGAGGAGAATGTATGCACAATTTTGTGCACAACAAAGGCCAACAATTTTCATTGATTTCTGACAAAACTCAATAGAAGACCTCGACTTGTTCAATCTAGTAGTTTTGCTGAAGCCTGAAGCTTACACCATTAAAAATGGAACCTTGAGGATTGGTATCCATCTTCAAGAATACAGAGAAGCAAACTTCCTCTAAGGTGACCATAACCGAATACAATTCTGGACAGTTTTCTCAAAGCTGTGTTTCAAATCAGTTCTACTGAATTTCCAAAGCAGTTGAAAATTGGAGTACAATAGGAAATACACAAACACTAACAATTTTTTGTTAGAAGGAAGCAAGGGAAGAGGGATGGGATAATCAGTAGGAATGCAGCCCCTTCATGTCACTCCCGAGGCTCCAAATTCTGTCGACTCAACATGTGGAAAGCCAACAAGATTTCTAGCTTGCCCTCTTCAGAATATAAAAAGAGAAGATGGAGATAGCGAGTTTTACGTGACAACACGCTATACACTCATGCTCTACTCTGATTACAAGCAAAAGCATACAAATTAAAACGTGTTGGAGACGTATACATGAACATACTGAAAGAAGAAAAAAGTAATACGGCCCAAAAAAACCGAGCTTTATTTTTAACAAAAAATCCATTTTGGAGGTGGAGTGGGGCTAATCCCCCTGGACGTGGATGTGTTGCTTTGCGGATTATCAAGTAAAGGATAAGAATCAAAGCTGAGCTAATTAAAGTTCCCACTAATCGAAGCTGAGCTAGAGCTCTACTTGCTAAAAACACAAAGCAGTATCTAATCAAAATATTTTGAAACCGTTTCAACGATTGACAAATATATCAACTGTGTATATGCCCTGTATATCTTTCTTGGATTGCAAACAGTGGTTTAACTATATTTGCAAATTCTCATCGCAAAGAACAGCATTTAACTATTTCTAAGAAAACCCTGGAACAAACATCGAAAGCTATTCATTTATCAGCCTGGTCAAACCCTCAATCCCACAAACAAACCAACAGACCCGCAGTTTACAAATCTTGCTCTGCTCAACTGAGCGAACACAGCCGAAAAACAGCCAGAACCGTTGAAACCCTTAATCAGGCAAGGCAACTAAATGCAGAGATGAATTTGTAAGCTATTCAGGGGTTTCAAAATGAGGGGTTTCGAAATGAAATTGCGTACCTCTGTTTTTGTATTTCTGTGGCTGTTTGAAGGAAAATTCCTGCAACTTCTCTGTGCAAATGGACGCAACTGTGCAAAGCCATTTATGCAGAAGATGTTCAATGACCTCCAAACCGAGAATAAATGCCAGATTAATGTTTTTTCTTTCAATCTTGTGCAGGTATGGGAACAGGTACGATTGAGTCCGCAAAATCCTGCGAAATCCTGCACAGAAATAAGGGAAGAGGTACGATTCAATCGTCGAAGGTATGGGAAGAGGTCCATCTAATAAATGGGGTACGATTCAGCGTAGGGCAGGTATGGGAAGAGGTTCATCGGGTATGAGGAGAGGTCGAACACGCCAGGCAACAGATCGCATCAAACACACGTCCACAGCAAAAACGGGTTGTAATCTCAAAGCTTTGAACAGTTCTCCGACTCATGAGGTCTGTAATCATCTCCTGCCTCCCCGGAGCTCATAAATTTTCCCCGGATTCCTCTGTTTTTTGTTCTGCAACAGGAAATTTTCTGATTTCGTGATGTAAAAATGCTGGTAATGTTCGAATGTACCCTCCGGCGGGCAGAATAACTCATAAAAATGCTTCGCTCCGGCACTGTATCGAACACGCGTCCACATCCTGTATCGAACACGCAACACATCCTGTATCGAACACGCGTCCACAGCTCATTGGTTCCATAGACGAAATGGAACAGTGGATTTCCGAACTTCTTCGGAGAAAAACGCCTTACGGCGTAAAAATACAATGATGACGAAAATTGAATGAAACTAATAATTGTTACTGTTATAATAATGGTGTTGATTTAATATTTTATGATGATAATGAATGGATAGAAGTTGTGGTAGGAGAATTCAACAAATGAGGGAGAGAATGATCCTTCTCCCATGGAGTTGTAACTTTACTATGAGAGAAGTGGAGTCGAATAGTCATGGCATGTTTTCAGATGGTTTAACCTGTTAATGACGGTGTTGGTGTTTAAAGCACTTTTATAGATTATTTGTTGTTTAATTTTTAGTTATCTGTATTTTGCTTTAGTTAATTGGATTGTCCATCATAAATGGTTGTTCAGTATCTATGTATTTGGTATTATTTATTATTTATGTATTTTATTACTATTATTATTATTTATATTATAAATGTAAAATGTTGATTATAAAATTGATTAAAATAATTTGGTATTTTTTTATAATATTTGAAAACCAAATTTGTTAGTTTATGCGAATTTTAAAATACAAAATTTAATATATATTTAAGAAAAAAAATATTAATAAAAATGTATGTTATTATTTATTGAATATGGTATAATCAAGTAATGAAGATCTTTATTATTATAATTTGTTTTATAATGTGGAAGATCTCTATTATTATGGAAAATCTTTATAAATATAATTTGTTTTGCCATTTGATATAAATAAAGTTAATATTTAACATGTTTGATGCTAGTTATATTTGGTCAGCTCAATGATTTAATTATTAAAATCTATATTTGGTCAGTACAGTAATTTAACAAAGTGTAAGGTTGTTACATTTAAGCCTCAAGGGTTAGCTCAATTGGTAAGATGTGCGCACACTCTCTCGGTTCGGGAAGAGGTCACGAGTTCAAGCCTTGAGTCCTTTGGGCTCAGGCCTTCTGCGAGGATGGCCGACGGTTTACCACTTCTACCATCCACTAATGTGGGGAAGTATTGATGGGTTTCCCGTGCATATTTCCATATGAAAAAAAGGTTGTTACATTTAAGTCAACACTCAAAGATATAAAAAAATTAATGAGCTTTGGTAAAGAAAGTCAATTTAGTTAAGAAAGCCCATTAATTTAATATACTGGTGAAGCTCTTCTTCATCAAATTGGCTTTCTTTACCAAGACGATGTCTTTCTTTTATTTTTGGCAGAATAAGTGCAAAAATAAAATGCAAAACTCTCAAGTTCCTGGACTGCCCTTCCAACCCAAGTAACTTAATATTTTAGAAACTGAGTTGGGGCCTTGCACTCTCCTTGGGAGGTGTCCTTCTAATTTTCAATACAAGTAATAAAACTAGATGGAAACAAATTTAAAAGAAACTTGTATCGTGTATTTCTAATTTTGACCAACATAATATATGTGAGGTAACTTGGATATGATTGAGAGCAAGTCTCCAAAAAAATGAAGAAGTAATGATACAACCCAAAATGTGAACAATCTAGTCACAAGCGTGCTATAGGGAGGCTCACACAAAACATGGTACTGCAATATGTATATTGCTATTCTATTGCAGAGTTGAACCTTTATTTCAACATGTAACAAACATATAAATTCAAAAGAATAAAAGAACCGATTCCTTTTTATGCAGAACCATTGCAGTGTCATATAAATATAAAATATAGGGTTCGACTCTTACCATAAGATTGAATCTTCAAGAATCGTTTTCTTGTTTGTAAGTGCTTTCCAAGCTATGCTGCCCATTCCAAAAAAAATCCAGGTGAAACTTCAACTCTCTGCCTGAACTGAAATAACATTTGCCATGAGACTTAACTAACTGCTTTTTTCCTTCCACACTGGTATCTCTAAATGCTTGTCCTTTTTATAATGTTTTCATTCAAATGACCATCTTTCATGTAATATTAGTTCACTTATATTATTAGAAACTATATGGTGATCCCATTGACTTAAAATATTTTATGATTAATTTATTTGTCTTTTAATGATAACTATTCATGTTGGTGGGAATGGATTCCTCTTAAAGAGAGCACTCCCTAAGAATTGTAATATTAAATAAACATATACTTGATCCAATTTCCTTACTATGAGTGTGAGATTGACTCCTCATAACATAGATAATGCATAAATAATATTTAAGTCTTTATAGGAAAATTTATAAGTCTTACTTAAGATAATCATCACTTAAGGTCATCACACTTAACCTTTCCTCCAATTCATAAGGCATTTGGGATGAAACCCGTCATCTACACATGGCTTCCCAACCATTCATCCTCTCCCTAGTGAATTCATGCCCCAAACATTAAGTCAATTCAAGCCCTCAATCTCCTAAGTCTACTAAAGTAATTTATAACTTAAGAAAAATAAATTTTCCTTGCAATGCTTTTACTTACAATGGTTTTACAAGAGATTACAAGAAATTTTTTAAAAATTAATAATTATATTATGATAAATGATTATTAGATTATGAAAAAATATATTATGATAAATAATTAATAAATTATAAAAAATTAATTAGATAATATTCTGTTTAGTTAAACTCACTCCATCCCTCACTTTCTCCCTCGACCTTCTCTCTCCCCCCCTAATTCCGTATCTCTCTTCATCTCTCCCCCTCTCTGTCTAACATCCCCCCCCCTAGTATTTTCGAGCGTACATTTCAAAGGAGGCACAAAATCCTAGAGAGAAGCAGTGCCAAAATTATGGCTGTTTTTCCAGCTCCACGCCACTCTGATACCAGCGAGGAAGTCATTTTGCTGCACTGTAAAATCTCTGACTCTGTGGCCAGCAAATTCTTTCCTTACGCCGACATGCTATTCGGTTATTCTTCTCGCAAAGAGAGCAACGACAATGGCATGCAGACGTTATGCAACGATATCGGGAGCCACTTGATGCCGGAGCTCAGCCTCTCCACTCACAAGAAGATGACCTTTGTCCCTTCCCCTGCCCCAGCCCTAGGGCCGCTTCTGGACATATCCCTTCTCGATCTCATCTACTCCACCTCATCTCATCCTATATTAGTGACTGATGATTCCCATTCCCATCAGGTTGTATGGCAAAATCATGCATACAAGAGAACCACTGAATCTGTCATGGCCTCATCCGACCTAGGCATCCCCAAGCCCTTAAAAACTTTTACTCTTCACAAGCATCAACCTACTTTGAGGCTAGACAACTCCTCTTCCATGGTAGCTCTCTGGATTTTTGCAAAGAAATTCTCCCTTGCTGCTCAGGACAAGGATATTGATTCTCCGCACTTGCATTGGAAAAAAGGGATCGTGATAATGCCACAGACACTCATACCTATGGGGTCTAGCATGTTACTGGAATGTATGACAGATACCATCTTGCAATCCTCTCCCTGTGCAGCGCAATGGAGGAAATATAATAGAATTTTGAAGCAGAGAATTGGCCTACTCTCATATCGGATTCCAACAAATGGTTGGACATCCAAATTTTTTGTAGCTCGAATCTCCTGCAAGTAATGTCCATTCCCATTTCCCCAAAGTCATGAAAATTAATGGGGAAGTGTTCTTGATGTTCCAAAGATTCCAATACCCCACTCTGTACCGGCATTTTCCTGTCGCGTTAAAATTCAATGGACAAATGGCGCAGAGAAAATCTCCATGATGGTTCCTTGCGACATCTTCAGAAGTGACGTCGATGGCCATGTTGTTTTGAATTCAAGGTTTTTCTATGCGTTGGTGGGGTCAAACCTGTGACCTTCCATAGCACTGTTGGCACCACAGTTTTACTTTATGCGCATGAAATTTAATTTTGATTTTGATTTTGTATGCACATCAATGAAAGTATAAAATTATCTTGCTATATACTTGAATGAGAATTTAAAGATCACAAGTGTTTCCTCTACTTTAAAAAAAATATTCACTCCAACTGCATGACATTTTTACATTTACTCTACTTAAAAAAATTATTACGCACCTCTGTGCATTTCTCTTAGCGCTCGTGTTTTGTCTCATGTGAAACTTTAAGTTTTAATGAAATTTTATGCAAAGCAACGCTTCTGCATAGATGAGGCTTTCTCTCTCTTCATAGCCTCATTATATCACTTATGGTTAGTAAATGGTTCCACAAGAGTTTCACTTCTTTTATATCTATTGTTTTTATACAAAAGGGAAGGACTTTTGCCGAGGTGTTTGGTTCTGCGTGGGGAATAATGAAACACTATGTATGTAAACTTTAAATATGATAGAGTCAATATACTTGTCCATCAAATTCCGTGGAATCCTATAAAATTTAGCTATGGCCATTGGCCACGACCATCTGTGTATACCGCTTCTAAAATGTGGTATTGATATTGACTTGCACTTCCTTAATGTAAACACTCTGATGTAGTAAATTTAATTATGGTATAAGTTATTGTTGTGGAAATAAAATCAAAACAAAACAAAGTCTTATGACGCATACATAGGAAAATTTCAAATGGAGTGTTGATTATTCTTAACAAGTTGAAAACTATATAACCCCTTCTTTGTGAAAAATATTTATATTCAACAAAGCTCAAGTTGACAAAATTCTGTAATACTTAGGAGTTTGCATAGCTCCAGAAAACTCAACAATAACTAGGAGTTTGCATAGCTCGAGAAAAATCATCAGTAACTTGGTGCTCATGTTTGGTTAAATTTTTTAGTTCAACTAACCAAATAAATGAGTTGAATTGACTCCATACTCGGCAAGTATTGTCATTGAGCTTTAAATCACTTGAGTCGACTTGACACTCAACGAGTCTTGCAAGTATTGTCGCTGAGCTTTAAATCACTTGAGTCGACTCGACACTCAACGAGTCTTGTTATTGAGCTTTAAATTAGTTAAGGAAAATATATTTTGCAAAATAACGGTTGAGTAAGAGTTTCTTTAATGACTACTTAATTCAATTCGAAGAGTGGTACGATACAAATATGGTATGACTTGGTAACCATGTAATTTTTCTAGCGCGCATGACCTTTATTTTTTTATTTGCGAGGAATTAGATTATTATGAAATTTGGTTAATTGGTTAAAAAACCAAAAGAAACAAAATTCTTTAAAATACTCAAATATATATGCTTACTCTTAATGAATCCTTTCATCTATATAAATGGAGTATTTATTAACATTAAAATTCGATGCAAGACTAGCTGATTTGACATAGATAACTTAAAAATAATAAAATGACACTTATAACTTGTATATATATATAATTTAAATTTGTTTTTAAATATATGCTTACTCTTAATGAATCTTTTCATTTATATAAATGGAACATTTATTAACATTAAAATTCGACCTAACACTAGCTGATTTGACATAAATGACTTTAAAAAGATAAAATGACACTTATAACTTGTATATATATAATTTAAATTTGTTTTTAAATATCTTTTAGTAAATTTTATAATAGCATTTATAAAAAAAATATGGTTTTTTTAAATGATATTAGTGGTAATGCATTCAACTAAAATTTTAAATGAATTTTCTTTATATTAAATATATATATATATATATTATTTTATTTTATTTTTTAATTTGGTAATTAAATTGAAAAAATTATAGCAAATGAAAACAATTATTTATGAAAACCTAAGACTTCTTAATAATTTTTTTATTAAAAACATTCACACAAAAAGAAAAGAAAAAGACATTAATATTATATACACATTACAACTACGATCTCATCATAGCTCTCCTCTCAAAACAATTATTTAAGAAAACTTCAAAACTTCTTAATAATTTTTTTATTAAAAACATTCACATAAAAAGAAAAAAAGGCATTAATATAATATGCACATTACAACTATGATCTTATCATAGTTCTCCTCTCAAATCAATGTAATTACCCTCTAATTTTTAATATACTAATTACTCATTTTTAATCTACTATTTTAATTTTATTTGTTTAATTTTTTTATAATAATTATTTCTAGAAATTTGTATAGCTATTTATAGATTTGTTGTTCATGGAGGAAGGTACTTCCATTCTTCCCTTCCAATAAAATCATGCCACTTTTACTTGAAATCATAATGAATCCTAGACCAAGCTCTTAACTCTCAATGGCGTTATATAGAAAAGTAAGGTAAGGTTTAAATGTCAAATAATAAAATGAAGAGTCACTTGAGAACGATTGCCAACCTCTCTATCAGTGCATTGCAAGTCCAATTAATGTTGTTTACCTTTTCCTTCGAATTAATGTGTTTGCTTTAATCCTATAACTATAACTATGACTTTATACCAAAAAAAAAACTTTAAACAAATGATAGAATGTTGAATGTGGTATATTTCTCTTAATGGAGACTTACCTGTAACCTAGTGAGGTGGGAAACTTCCCCTCCATTTTCAAATTGATATTTTATGTAAATATACTTATGATATTTTACTCTTTATTTATTTATTCTAATTTCTTTTATATGCATATGATGGCTATGGATAATTTTTATTACAAGTATAAGATAAGATAATTTGTTGGTTTTTTTTAATATATATATATTGAGGCAAAAATCATTGTTTAAAGGTATGGTTCATTTTGAAGTAGTGGCTAAAGTGTTTTAATTTAATTTTTATGCAATGTTTTTGAAGATTCTCCATAAAATTATAAGTGATGTTAATAAAGTTTATGAAGATTCTCCATAAAATTATAAATGATGTTAATCATGTTTTTGGGAAGATTCTCTATAAATCATAAGTGGTATTAATCAAATTTAAAGTACTAAATATGTCATCACATTATAATTACCACATCATTATTACAACATCAAGGTCATGAGGTTGATTGAATATGTCATCACACTATGGAAGTATAGAAATCCTTGAAGGAATCAGTCACTGGAATCCCAACTAACACAAATGAAAACTGCTCAAACATCATTATTTGTGTTGGAGTTTTTTTTTAAATCAATACTTGTAATTAAATTGATCAAATTCTCAATTAAATTAATTTAATATATTGATTTAATGCATTTAAGCCCTTAACATTTCTAAATTTTATATTTAGGAAAATAAGCTCTTATATGTATGGTAAATGAAATCACAAACAAATACACAAGTCATCAAATTTAACCAAAAGCATGAGCAATAAGAGATGGAATTCAAACAAAAGAAAACGTACAGATTGTCAATAAACTATAAAGTTTTTTATTTATTCTGTTATGTCAATCAACTTGATTAAGATATGAAGTGACACAATAAGGAAGAGTAGTGGACTCTAAATTACTTAGATGCATAATTTGTAATCTCATATGTTAATGCAACAAAGAAAAAAGAACAAAATTTAATCTCAAAGAAGACAAAGTAAGATACAAACCAAATGCTAAAACTGAAAAGAAAAATAAATTGGTTTAACAATTTTGGTTCCTTGAAGTTTTTAAAGATGTTAATGAACCTATGTTCAAAATGTTTAGTGTTCGCTCCAATTAGCTTTAAAAGAACGTTATAGTTAGGACCAAGGATGCTTTTTGTGGTAAATGATGAAGGTTCTTTTTGCTTTTGTTAGGTCTTAACTCCAAAGTATAGTAATTGCAATTTTTGGATGATTGTATTGTTTTATTTCTATTCTATCTCACATGCTTAAGAACCATTTTTTTAAGCTTCAAGATATATGTCCAAGTTAAGTTAATGTTTTTATGATATCTTTGTAATATGGCTTGCATTTAAGACTTTAAAAAGCATCAAGCTTTTCTTATAAATTATATTTTATTGTTATCACAAGTGAGCCCTTTTTTTTGTAGGATTTTAGGTACTAAAGGGGTCTATCTCAAATATCGTGTTTTGAATGAGATCAACTTATTTTTGTTGACATCTAGTTGAGAATTTTGTTTCAGAAACTATAAAATTTAAGATTACTTCTAAAAATTGCTATAATTTGTAAATATTAAATCAGTGTAATGTCTTCTTTGATTTGATTTGCTAATGTGAACATTTTTTTCTTATTAAATTGCTCTCAGATGGACTCCATTTTCTCCCAGGACTTGATAAAAGTTGTTTTTTACTATCTACACCTTTTTAATCTCTTGTTTTGTATCATGGATGACCAAAAATCCTTTCGACGTTTTATTGCACCTTTTGAAGCAATTGCTAATGAATTTGATGTAGTAGGTTTGTTACATTTGAGTTCACACTCAAAACATTTGAGTCCACACTCAAATATAAAAAAATTCTTGTATTAATTAAGAATTTATGTGAATGATTTAATATAGTACTTTTCCATTAAATTAATATTTGTAAGTTATCATTGTCATGCTCAAGATTGTTTATATCAAAGTAAAGACAAGTTACAATTAAAAATTGGTACCAATCCTCTACCATAGGATTGAACAACTCTGCTAAATAAAGGGTATCAAAAAATAATAATTGTTTATTAATTGAAAGCAATGTTAAGTTGAGTGATCGAAGCCAAACAATCTAAATAATAATTGTTTATTAATTGAATAAACACCTTTTGACCTTATCCATCATTTTCAGATATGAAATATCGAATGGTAATTAAAAAGTTTTTGAATAAACACGAGCCTATCAGATATGAAATATCAAATGGTAATTAAAGAGTTTTTGAATAAATAACTTCTCAGCCTATCCATCATTTTCAGATATGAAATATATAATGGTAATTAACGAGGCTAAGATATGTGTATAATCGATGAATAGTGATATGGGATGTCAATAGAAACCAAACAGGTTTACATTAAATAAATGCCATTTATCATAAAGTTTATATAATAATCTATTCCACATTTTAATAACAACAACAAAAAAATATAGTAATAAAAAAAACAGTGTTATAGATGTAATAGAAAGTCACATAAACTTGCAACTTCGTTTTAACTTTATTGCTTTGATAATTATTAAAGGCATGTTTGTCTTTGAGAGATTTGGACAATCATTAAAGACAAACATTCTAGATTATTAAGGTTTTTTTGTATAATGAATATATTGAATATATCTTATTTGTTT
Source organism: Pseudotsuga menziesii (assembly GCA_001517045.1). Classification (NCBI taxonomy): domain Eukaryota; kingdom Viridiplantae; phylum Streptophyta; class Pinopsida; order Pinales; family Pinaceae; genus Pseudotsuga; species Pseudotsuga menziesii. The sequence goes on from LPNX010554181.1 coordinate 20,706, forward strand.
TTTTTTAATTTATTAGGCATCATTTAATATAAGTTTTAGTTAATAATAAAAATATAAAAAATATATTGAAAAATAAAGAGTGGTATATATTCAAAGATTTTCACAAACTTGTAAAAATCTAAGTGAGTATATTGCTATTTACATTCAAATATTCAAATATTAGAAATATACTTTTCAAAATGGTAACTAGTAAAACCATTTAACATAGTTGAATTCCAATGAATTATGTAAGATGCTTATACAATATACTTATATTTTATAAGATCATTATAGTATTTATTTTAAAAGATCAAGCAAATGAACTGCATAGGGACTTTACTCATTAAATCTAGATGAGATAGTACATTTGTCCATGGGATATTAAATTTCACTAGGTATTGAAAAAAACTTTCCAAAATACTTTCGTTGAACCTTGCTCCCAATTTGTTTATGGGATATTAAAGAATACCCTTAATTTCACTAGATATTGAAAAATACCTTCCAAAATCTTTTTGTTGAACCCCCTCCCAATACATATATCAAATTAAATTAAAAAAGTATATATTTTAATTAAATATCATAAGTGCCCATTTTTTCATGGAAATTTTAATATATGTTTTTATTTCTACCCTTAGTGCATAGGTAGGAAAAAAGAAAAAACTCTCTTAATCCCTCAAATTAAAAAATTAAAAAAAAAATTTAAAACTAAGCAAACATGTTCATTGACATCCCAACATAGGGATAAGAAACTATAGTAAGATAGCCTTGGGTTCAAGGGCTTGGTGCTATACTACTTTCACCCCTCCCTTTAATCTAATAAATGGCCATACATTTCTCGAGGGAAGGGTGTTTCCCTAGGAAAAGATAGGCCTACATAATTCGGCCAGAATGGTGCTCGAAAATATGGAGTCCAGTTGCATGAAAGAGGAAGTTGTGAAGGTGGAAGAAGAGTTGTGACAAAAGTAGTCATGCGAGAAGAGTCCACGATGGAAGAGAAGAGTTCGTGACCAAAGAGAACAACCATGATGGAAGGAACCACAACAGAAGAAGAGTACAATGGTTGAAAAGGATAGCTCGATGATCGTGGGTAAGAAGTTGGTAAGAATAGTGCATGCTTTGGGAATAAAGCATCTTTGTATTTATGGGTTGATAGTGCCTACTGCCAATATAACTTAATGTACAAGAATAGAAATGGAAGCCTGTCGACTAACATAATAGAGTCGGTTGATTATGACTTGTAAGAGCCAATAAAAGAGAGAACCCAAGCTGTGTGTGGGTTGGTCTCTAGGTCTTTGCCAGCTTTTGTCTTAGAATAAATGAAGAGTAGAAGAGTTGTAGAGTTATAGAGAAGAGATTTGATCACATGCTTTATGCAGATCAACAATAGAGTGAAGGAGAGGAAAGTATCAGAGACCTAAGACTAGAGAGCATTAGAGGAGAGAGAAGTCTGTATAGATTGTAGAGAATATCTAGAACAGAGTCTGCAAGCTGAGTGCACAGACGAAAGGTGCCATATATTTCTCATGCTAGATGAAGAGAACCTTTGTGGTTTTTTGTAATAACCCAAAAATTCGTAAAAAATTAAAAAAAATTAAGTGACATAAAATGTCTAAAGTCACAGCTAAGTAACTGCTAATGGTTAGCAGAAAAAATGAAAAAGTTCATAAAAGAACATGGGATTGCTTCTTTAAAAGAACCTGTAAACTAATGGATGTAATCTTAAACACCTGTGTTAGTAATATAAATGAATTAACAGCTTTAATTCTATCAGAGTTAGAAAAGGACTTGCATTTTGTTGCTGCTAGATATACTGATGATTAACTTTTGTCAAGTAGGTAAGAATTCTTGTATGAGATCGGGGCTTACTTAGCATTCTACTAACTCAATTGGACTGCTGGTTCCTTACAGGTTTAGCAGGTAAGCATAAGATCCAGTAGGTGTTATTTAAAATTATGTCGAGAAACTACTTCCCTAGCATGATTAAGATGCTAGTTTTAGAAAAGGGTTAAATATGCTGCTTGTCTTCAAGGAGGTAAAGTCAATTCGTTTTCCGTTGTTATAAATCCATAGTTGTATTTATAACTAACACCAAAATGAATTTTTATTAGAAACATAAACAAGGGTTTAAATGGCAAGAATAAGTAGTGACCAAAGTTCCTTCAATCATCTGAAGATTATTCTCTAAAAAATCTAAAGAACACTGTTTTATTTTCTTGTGCTTACAATAATGGTTATTTACAAATTTCCATAGAGAGAATAGAGTTCATGGTTTTGGGATTAATTTCACTTCAAACTGTTTGGTGTTTCTTGCAGCTATTCTCACTTCAAGACTCAATAGACATCCTTCTCTTAATGAATGATCAAGTTACCTATGTTTTTCAATTATAATTTTATCAATGAGTTGTTAGAATTTTATTGGGATTCTCCAACATTTTTAGTCTTCGATTTCTCGAGCACTCCAACAAAATAGCATAAAGGCTAAGTTTTCAGAAGTTCGTGGATTTTCTTTTTACTATGGTCATAAGTTATAATATGACCTTCTCATAACTCTTTTACTATTTCAAATAATACACAATCTATTCGACTTGTTTGAATAACATGAAGAACTTCCAGGATAATAAGAGTATCCAAGTTGTAACCTAAGGTAGAATACCTAAGTATTGACCACCATGATGAAATCAAATGATGGGCACTCATATGTTGTATAGTTTTGAAATGATCGTTGGTTTTGAAAATGCAAAATGTTTGATGCAGCACTGACTATAGATTCCAACCCACGCTTGAAGAAATATTTGGAAGGGCATGTGGATTGATTACATCCACTCAAGGGTTGACTTAAAAATTTGAAACCCTATTCATTTGCATTACAGACCGAGAGTTTCTCCTTCTTGCTAGCCGAGCTGAGAGCTTGCGGCCATGGAAGACCTGTAACCACCTTCACAAATTTGGCATTTCACCTCCATTTTCTACGCTGTGACTGTTGAGAGAGGTCGTTAATGGTTTTAGTCTTTTACTAGTGGAAGTAGTTATAGTCACGGGGGATTTACTTGTTAACCAATATCCTAGCACGCTATTTCATATTGCGGGTTTTAAATTTCTTAAAAATCAGGCCAATATATTACAGGTATTGGGGGGGATGAGGGGTTTAGGGTGGAGGGTTAGGGGGGTTTATAAGGATTAGGGTAAAAAAGAGGTGGTGGGGAGGTTTCAGGTATTGGGAGGGGGTTTCAACAAAAGGGTTTTGGACCAATATCTACATAAACTAAGGGTATTCTTTCATATTCCATGATTGCATGTGCTATGTGAGAGGTTCACTGAGTGAAGCCCCCGTGGTTACAGTAAGAGTGGATAGTGGCTTTTCTTTATGGCTCGCGGGTTGTGCTTGTTTTTAACATGCAACTGAACATTCATAGCTTCGGCCTTCATCTGGTTGAGTCGATTTCCTTATGTTTCCTTCGTAGAGGTGACTCCAAGTCTTCTTGTCTTCTGGCATGGTGCCAACACAACCTGGGGTGGCCATCTCTCCTCAGCTTCAACTCGAAATTATACAGGTAAGGACTTACCCTTAAATCGGTTTTTAGATTAGTTTTCTTATAAGGGTTTTTACAAATTTTTAAGAAAACAAAGGATTTATAATGATACAGTTTGAATCTTGCAGGTCTTTGCTCCTGGTTCCAACTCTGTAGGTGACAGCAAGCTCACCCTTCAGTTTTACATGAGCATACAAAATGGTAAGCCCCGGTTCCAATGAGTTTTTCTTCCTGCATGATGTTGTGGTTGTTGGAAGTTGGTTCTTGCAGTTGAAAAGACACGGCCTCGGTTATCTATTAGCTTAAGTTTCAAAGCTTGTTTGTTATTTGTAAAATTTTAGAAACCCTTAGAGGGTACTTTGTGCAGGGGCGAAGAAGGCTCTGGTAGCCGTGATGTAAATTGGTTTTTATTTTTTGTTTTATGCCTTACAGCTTGAACAATGTAATTGCTTTCATTTTAAAGTGATAGAGCTCAGGTCTAAACTCAATGAGGCTGTTGACCTCTGTCTAGTTTATTTTAAATTTTACAATAGATTCTAGAAGGTGAGAAAAGACCATGAATCACTTAGGATTTGTAAATGGATATTAAGGGTTTTACTGGCCAGTAAAGAATGGTTACTGTTTGATTTATATATTTTGCACAGTTCAGTTTGGTTAATGGGCCTAAGCCTTGACCTTTAGTTCTAAAGGCTGTAAGCCATATTTTCTTATTTGATTTTGTTCTTAACAATTTATTTATGTAATATTTTAAATTATCATTCTGTATTTATAAATATTTCTAGTGCACAGTTTATGGGAAAATTTACTGTATTTAAGATTAATATTTTACTCTGTTTTTGGTTCAAAAGGGTTAATTATTAAGTGTACCCTACATTTCGGGAATGAATAAATTTTTACAAGGAAATATTCAGAGCTCTGTTTTATTATTTTCTTTTAATAAATTTTACAGTTGTTTAATTTTTATAAAGGAAGTTTTTAGGGTAAATTCTGCATAATTTGAGAATAGGTTATGTTTATGTTTCAATGACCTTGGTGGTTCTATTTAGGTTACAGTAGAATCCTTCTGTCTTAAAACAAAGACACATATTGTCTGGAATCAAAAGTTTATAAGATTGTTTCTAAATAAAAAATATCTTAACCTAAACCCTAGATAATGGTCTGTTTACTATACCTATACTTATTTACTAAACTGTAAGTCTTTATGTGTTGTAAAGAATACTAGTATAAGAAAAATAATTCTATAAGTAATATGATTACTAGATGTTTTTATATACCTATCTTTTAGTTCTTATCTAAAGTAAATAAATTTAATGCAGCCATTATTTACTACTTCTTTATAGAAGAAATCATAAGCAAACTAGAGAAGAATGTAATTACATTTTTCATTTAAAGTAAAAAGAATCATCATATTTACCTAAACACCTAGTTCTACTAGAGTACTGCCTGAGCCAAGCGTGGAAAAATACAGTATGGAATTCTAATTCTATCTATTTCTCATTTTGCATCTTTATTACTATTTCTAACATAAGCTGCAAATTACCAAGTCTATCATTACACAGTTACTCCCTACTTCCTAAACCCTAATTAAATACTAACATGCCTCTATTTAAAAACTAGTAAACATTATATTGAAGATGGTAAATAAATATAGTAACATGAAGACAAATATAACCTGTCAATGATAAGGCGACAACAGCTTAAGGAGGTTGTTCCTCCCAACCAACTCCTGGAGAATGCTTAGACAACGATTCCTCAAGACCCCCGAGACTGTTCCTGGTCCTCTTGGTAGAGTATTGGGTGGAGAATATAACCTTAAGACCTTATGTCACCTGACTGGTCCAATTACCTCAGTAATTCAGATCTGCTCATAGCAATCAGAACTTCAGCCTAATAGCTACAATAAGATCAGTCTCAGCAGTTAACCCCTCAAACTCACTTCAGTAATCCCCTCCATTGAATTTCTCTTGAGTAAATTCACTCACCCTGACTGATCACCTCTTAGAATGAGCAGCCTCTGTTGTCTTCAATGGGAAATTTTATAGAGATGCCTAGGTCTTCTGGGTCAGTTTCTTTTTAATGAGCCACCTGCTCCAATTCCACTTTCTTGGGGAATCACGACCACAAATATAGGGAAGTTGCCACCTGCAAGAGTTGGAAGTAGTTTGAGGATGTTGCCACTTGTCAGTGTACTCTCCACCCAGACTCCTCCACCAAGTGACCAGTAAACACTCTTTTAACAACTTCCCTAAACTGTTGTCTTATCATTTATTTATTTATAAATTAAATAATTTGAATTACATTAATTATTCTTGACCCCACTTGGTCATCAATTACAAACTTAGCATAAAATATAACACAATGTTCCTCAAATAACATTAAATTGTTTTTGNTTTTCCCATATGGGTTTCCACGTTAAATACTATCTCAATGTGTATTTGATGAATATGTTTATGCTGAATGAATGTATTTTGTGAATAAGTAGGTTTGAGTATATTGACTAGCATTTGTTTATGAATGAGTTCTTAGATGCATGTGTCGCACTATTGATAGATAGAACATGTCCTAAAGCTTTATATTACTGTTGTACTTTATGTCAACAGACAAGTAGATTAATATCTTGAATGAACACAATAAGAATAATAAATACACCCCCCGCCTTCAGTTGAGCAAACTAGTAAGGTTTCAGAGAAGAGGAAATACCCACTCAACTGCATAAACCTAGTACCGATAGTTACCCATAGATATATCTTAGGTGAGAATTCATATGTGTCATAGGTGATGCCGACTAATACCTGCTCTATCGAGCTGATATCTTGGGATTTGTTGATGAACAACCAAGGGTATGAACTTGGGTCGAAGGGAGAAACACCAAAAAATGGTTCCATTTCCCAAAACGTGAATCATTTTGGTGAGGGATATGTTTGGCACCCGACAAAGCCCAAAATTCAAGATTGGTTGGATTTTAAAGCATTAGAGTTTACACGGGAAGAAAGTGAAGGATCACGGTTTAATCCATTAAAGTGGTTGGAGTGATACATTTATACAGATATTCACACAATTTATTTTATGAGTTTCATGTTTTGTTGTATGAGTGGCTATTGAAGCTAGAAACCCAGCAAACAAATTTCCAACAAGGATAACTGACATAGTGGAGTCCTCAACTGATCCGGCGAATGAAGAGTATTAGCAACCCTATATCTAGAGCTATTGATTTCTTGGTAGGCAATATTTTAGAAGGATACATCATTGAATTTTTTGTCGACACAATAACATCATATAGTGAGGTGGAAATAAAACATTTCCAAGGACTTAGGGGAAGATACTTGACATCATTAAGAATATGGATAAAGATGCTTGTATGTGAAAAAGGGATCATGAGAATGGAATCCCATGAGTAAAGAACTGTGTATAAAGACCTGGGATATGTAACAAATGATGTGTTAGAAAAATGGAGCAAAGTAGGTTGAGATGTTCCCTAGTGATAGCGGAACTGAACTAGAAGATGGACGTCTAAGAAGTGGAAGAAGATTTCATTCACGAAAGAGAAAAACTGTGACTAGAAGAGGAAGTTGTAATACGACCAAAAAATAAGACTACGAGTTGACGTCGCATTTTGACGAAGGTTCTTGCGACGAGGAAGAGGAATGCCATCCTATCTCTGAAAGGGAAGAAGAAGACAAAGAAGCCCCAGATCCAGAGTACGAATATGGCACACCTATGACCATGTGTACATCTCTGGAGGTAAGGTCACAAAACTTATCTCCTAGTGGGTTTGTTAGTACAAGTAATAATAACTGTGGGAATAGCGGATAAGGGAGTCTTACTAGCCAAAATGTTTATCTAGTAGTACCAATGACTAATATAATGGCTGGGAATGACATTAAGTTCTGATATTCAACGAAAATGGGTTATAAGACCTAGAGAAACATTGGTTTCTATGCGAATCCATGTGGACCGTTGTTGGGCCAGGAAAAGTGCACAAGGAAGAAGCCGAAGCGCAAGCGCAAGAGGAAAAGCAGGCGCACAACGGGGGAAAAGTAGGTAAAGGAAGAAGTGCAGAGCAGAGGAAGCCGTGACGAGGATCATTGCGATGAGGAAAGGAAAATCTGAGTCGATGGAAGAGGCGGGTAGAAGAGTTAAGGATGAACGTGTGCAATTCAAGGAAGGATGTAGAAGTCAGAGTCAGTAGAATACCAAAGGACTGGTTTTTGCGGCTAGTTATGACCTATGCAGGCAAGCTGAAAGATGTTTCCATGGCTAGTTATGGCTATGGTTAATGTAATACAAAAATTTTGCGGCTAGTATGGCCTGTCATCAATGTAATAGAAGATATTTTGTAGCTACTATTGTAAGCAATAACTGAGCTATACTCAGTTAACCCTGCGCGATCTTGTAAACACTATATATATGAGGAACCCACTCTATATAAGGGTTAAGTTCAAGAAATATTTTTAAGTTAGGTTCATTGTTAGCCTCCATAGTCTGTTAGCTTCACTGTTAGTCTATTAGAAGAGTATAATAAAGGAGGTATCAGAGAGGAGTTTGATAGAGGAAGGTTATTGAGCCACGGATTTGGAGCTAAGTGCGCAGACCATTTTGTAGAGTCAATCCGTAGCTGAGTGCACAAATAGTAAAGTAGAAGAGTCGATCTAGGCTGTGTGTGGATTGGTAGGAGTAGATAGAAGAATAAATGAGAGATCATGAGAGCAAGAAGAGTCTAAGCTATAATTACATAGCTTAAAACAATATGTAAGTCGCAGACTACAAGGTGATACCTAAATTTCTCATGCCATAGGAAGATCACCTTGGTGGTTTTTACCAGATGGGTTTCCACGTTATCTCCTGTGTAATGAATCATTGAATGTTGCGTTAAATGTTTAACTATTCATGTTGAATGTTTGATTGTTTTGCATCATTTATGATTATTGCTTGAATGAATGTCGCAATACTGATAAGCAGTGAATGATTGGATATATGAGCATCGACAAAGAATGGTGTATTAGTTTATGTTTAAACACTATTTATTCATAATATAATTCGCAGCACAGTCATTTACTATTAAGGAATCAGTTGTGTTGCACTATTACACCAGCTGTTAAGTTGTCAAGGACAAGATTGTGTCGCACATTGGCTGTGCCACACCATTGCATCGTTGTCAGGTAGTAAAAGACTCTAAACCTCCATCTCTATCGAGCACCTTGGTCGCGCGTCAAGGGACTATAATCCCTTGCCAACTACAAAAACATAGTTCTTCCAGTTACACATTAAGATATCTCAGGTGAGATTGCACCTCCCTCGCAGGTGTTGCTGACTGAGATTGCTCTATCGGGTCGATGTATTTGGGTGTTTTGTTGGTTTTGTGTTGCTATTGAACCTGGGTCGCGAGAGTTGAGAAAGTAGGACAAAAAATGGTTCTGTTGCTGGGACCCATAATCATTTGAGCTGAGGGAAATGTTGTGACATCCGACAAAGAAGGAAAACGAGGATTTGTTAGAATCTAAGATGTTGGTATTTGCGTAGTAAGAGAGCACAAGAAAACAGTTGAGCATAGAAAAATGGTTAGACCAGTACATATACTCAAATATTCACGAGATCTTCTTTGCAAATTTTCCTATTGTATTGCATGAGGTGTTGTCAAGATTGGAGACTAGGTAGACAAATTTCTAGAGAACAGAAGCGGTCGAATGGAGTGATCAATTGATCCCTGAGATAACCAGTGTAAGTAATCCAATCTCTAGAGCTGTTGATTTTTAGGTTGATAGTATTTTGCAAGGATATATTACTGATTTTGCAGTAGAAACAATAAACTCATATAGTGAGGCTGAAAGAAATTTTTTCCAAGGACCTCGAAGAAGGTATTTGTTATCTTTAAATACATGGCTAAAGATGCTCGTTTATGAGAAGGGTATCTTGCAGTAAGTAGTTGAGTCACATATCTAAGAGAAAGGATATGTCGCAAATGACCTATAGATAAAATGGGAGATGGTGAGCTGAGATGTTCCCAGGAAGTACATAACCTGAACTAGAAGTTGTATTCCTAAGGAGTGGAAGGAGCTTCAGGTTAGGAAAGAGAAAAAAGACAATAGGAGGTAGACAAACTCCTAGTCTGCTCGACGAAAGTGAGTATGAAGTTGAGTCGTGACTAGATGAAGGGTCTTGCGATGAAGAGGAAAAATATAGCTCTATTTCTGAAGGAGAGGAAGAGTCTAAATAATATGTAGAGACACCAAGATCATGACGCAACTACATCACGCTAGGATTCTCGCCAAAGGTAAGGTCTAGAGCCTCTTCTCCTGAAAGAGCTATTAACACTGATAGTGCTAGAACTGCGACTAGTGCACAAGGAATTCCACCTTCATTAAATCATTCTTTGGATAACCCTAATGCCAAATCAATGGCGGGAGAAGATATTAGATTACCCACATTCAATGGGAATGGAGCAGAAGATCCAGAACAACATTGATTCTTTTGCGATGGTTCACCAAGTTCACAGTGCGGACCTAAGGAAAGCGCAGATGATCACGACTCTGAGGGGATGTGTGTTGGACCGGTTTATGAAGTTATATGTAGTACCACCCACGGGGACTTCACTTAGTGAACCTCTCACATAGCACGTGCGATCGTGGGATATTAAAGAATACCCTTAATTTAGAGAGATATTGACCCAAACTCTTTTTTTTGTAACCCCCTCCCAATACATAAAACCTCCTCCCCACCCCTTTCTATACCTCAATCCTTATAAACCACCCTACCCACCCCCACCTTAAACCCCTCATCCCCCCAATACCTGCAATATATTGGTTCGATTTTTGATAATTTTAAANTGGCCAATAAGTGAATCCCCCGTGGTACCACCAGGAACCCCACAGAAGACATTAGATGAGATCCAACTCACGATGATCTGTGAGTTCATAAAACCCAAATCTGAGTCACAGTGCATCACTGAGATCAAGGAGATAAAGAAGCTACCGACGAAATCCGTATGGGATTTTGATCAACAGTTTAAAACTTTGATGGCCAAAGTTAGTTTCCAAATGTCAGATGTGCAACATAAAAGAGTGGTTTATTACTGCGATGTTACCACACATTCTATCTCCTTTGATGCAACAAAAGATTATGTCGGAGACGGAAGCATTAGAACTAGCAATGAAGTTAGAATCCTCATTGATCGGAGATGGTGGTGCAGGTATGATGTAGATTCAGTCACAGTTGGCTAATCTGACAGTACAGCTTCAAGACATCAAAAAGGGTAAAGAATCATGTGAGGACTTGTGGTGCATAAGATGTCGGACAGATGGACACACCAAGGATAATTTTTCGTTGTACATAAATTATATCTCATTGGGTGTGCCTAATCCATTGAGTACTCACGAGCTACAATGGTGCTGCATATGCCAGACTAGAGGGCATCACGACGAGGATTGTTTATACTTACATAAGATTGTAAGTACCCCAGCCAATCTTTAATGTAAATTTTGCAAATCAGTAGGGCATGATGAGAAGGATTGCAAAGCATATCAACTCCTGAAGGAAAAGACTATATACCTACTTAATGAAGAACGATGGGAAGGTTCAGGCTGAGCAGGCGCAAGCGCACTACTAGCCTACACCTTTCCCACAAAACCAGTATCAGAATCAGTATCAGCCGCAGTATGCACCTCAGAACCAGTATGCACCACAGAATTAGTATGCGCCACAGAATCAATACCACCACAGCAACCCCACCCTTAGGGAACGGGGGGTGGAAACTTCCGAGGAAGAGTAGGAGGAGGATTTGGAAGAGGAAGAGGTCAGGTTACATGCTATAACTATGGATAGCCGGGACATAAAGATATATATTTTCAAGAGCTTGCAAAGACATGTTCATATTGCAAAGCATAGGACTATAACACGGAGCAGTGTCCGCAGTTGATTGCGAAATGGCAAGCTTGGATTGTTGCAGGTCCTAATATTGCGCAAAATCTCAACCCAAATCCTAACCCTAATGTTCAAATGATTGTTGTTGAGCCTAGAGATCCAATCGTTGTTGTCATGACACGAGGAGGTGCAACGACCGGGGTCGATCAGGATAAACCGCAAAAATAACTGCAGGTGCGATCCACGACACATAAGGAGGTGCCATTCAATGTTAAAAAATAGAAACAAGTATTTTTGGACATGAGACCCGAGTTTGTGGACCCAAAATGACCATCAAAATCAACAAAATTCAGGGAAATGCCTGAATGCTTCCAACAACTATTCCAGAGGTAGATTCTGAAAAATGTTAGTAAGCTCAAGTCGTTCCTTTCAAGTTCCTTAGAACTAGTCCATGATAAAGATGCTATCACAGAACTACAAGAAATGATAGAAGAAACCCCAGTCGAGTCGCAACCTGAAAGAACACTCAACCATGTTAAAAATAAATTTAAAACGGGACGTGAGTTAAGAATGACTGCGCAGATAGGGGATTATGACATGGATTTCATTATTCTAGATCTGGGGTCGGACGTCAATATTTTTACATGACAGACTTTGGAGAGCATGGGAAAGCTGTGACTGGACTGGTCTCTTGTCCAATTGAGACTTGCAAATCAGGAAAAATTCCTACCAATTGGTAGGTTGAGTCAAGTCCCTGTCGACATTGAGGGACTGCGCACATTTGCAGACTTTGAGGTCATTAACATTGTCGATGACACAAACCCGTATCCTGCACTTCTAGGGATAGATTGGGCCATAGACGATCAGACCATCATAAATTTCAAGAAGAGGATACTATCATTCGAGGATTATGAGATGAGGGTAGTGTCGCCCATTGATCCGCTAGAGTGAAAGAGGTATGTCGAACCAGTCTATAGTGAAGGACAGAGCAATTACTAGACCATATCTATAATATCGGTGCGACAAAATATGACTATATACATCCTACATCGGATGGAAACCTAAGCTGGAAGAGTGTTAGTTCATGCACATCAGATTCGGGAGAGGCCTTGGAGAATTGGCAAAAGAGATCGCATGAGGTCTCTATGCGGAGATGCGTCAGGATAATAAGGTTTGTGCGACGGGTGGAAAACTAGTCAAGGGAGCTACCAACCTAAGAGGGTTTACCTAACCTTGCGACATTCCTAAGTGAGTTTGAAGGACTTGTAACAGATCCACAACGCTTGTCTGCATTGGACTATGTATTAAAGGCTACGCCTGCTAGATGGTGGGGCACACATAAGAAATCCATATCAGAACGGTCACAATGCAGAAGATTATTGGAAGTTAGATTCTGCGAAGAAGTCACTATCGTGGGTCAGAGGTACACAGGGATGTCAAACCCTATTGATCATATTAATCAGTGTCACATAACATTTGAATAATACCCGTGACAAGAATGGGTCCATCATTTCATTCATACATTGGAAATGACACCCAATAGTTGGTATACTTCCATGGAGTTATGACAAGGAACCCAGGATTGGGACAAGATGGTTACGCAGTTTGTGCACACCTTTTCATTTGCGAATGACCAACCGGAAGTTGATGTTGCACTTCAAGAAAGTAAAGAGAAGATATTCGTTGAAATCCCTGTTATAGAAGCAAGTTCCCATTAGTGCAGTGCGACCATCCAGCAATGGATGGCTTGCTACAATCTGGCGGGAGAAACGGATGATGATCCGACTAACATAAACATCCCAAAGTCAGAGGGTACGCGCAAAGTCGAAGGGAGTGGTATTTCAAGTGACTAATTCCTTAAACCATTGAAGATAAAGATAGTGAACATTGGCTCACTGGAGAACTTGAAGTTCTCCAATATAGGAGATTATTGGGACGATAAGACAATGTCAAAGATAAAAAGACTTGTTGCACGAGTATCAAGATCTATTCCCAACCAATTTCGTAGAAATGAAGGGAATAGTTGGTGATCTAGGAGAAATGAAAAGACCCCTGAAACCAGATGCTAGACCATTTAAGCAGCGACCGTATAGGTTGAATCCAAGGTATAAATAAAAGGTAAAAGTTGAATTGGATCGCATGCTCAACGCAGGAATCATTGAACCCGTTGAGGAATCAGAATGGATCAGCCTTATAGCGATCTAGGATAAGAAGACAACATGCGAAATTAGGATATATGTCGACCTACGAAAGCTAAATGATGCATGCCTGCATGATCCATTCCCAACACCATTCACATATGAAGTGTTGGAGAGTGTCAAAGGACAAGAGATGTATGCATTCACTAATGGCTTCTCCAGCTATCACCAAGTAAGGATCCCAAAGGAGGATCGACATAAAACAACCTTTGTCACAGAATGGGATGCTACCAGTACATGGTAATGCCCTTTGGACTAAAGAATGCACCTACTATTTTTTCTAGAACAGTCACTCTATACTTTCAAATATTTTAATCATAAATTTCTTGAGGTCTAATTTGATGATTGGACTGTATTTGTTCTAGTAAGAGACCATATTGAGAGTGTACACATGATGTTGGGACACTGTTGCTAGTATCGGATTGCGATCAATTCAAAGAAGTGTATTTTTTGTGCACCATTTGGTGTACTGCTGGGTCATGTTGTATGTCGCGATGGTATTTTGGTCGACCCGGTGAAAGTTTCCATTATCCTTGACTTGCCACCACCTACATCAGTCACACAACTCAGATCAGTGTTAGGACACACAGGATACTACATGAAGTTCATCAAAGGAAATGTAGAGATAACTACACCCATGGAGAAACTATTGAAGAAAGATGCAAAGTTCCAATGGACAGAGGCTTGTCAGGAAAGCTTGGAAAAATTGAAGAACAAGATGGCCACTGTGCCAATACTTGTATTTCTGGACTGGAAGAAGGAGTTCCATGTTCATGTCGACATGTCGTTTGTCGCTCTCGGCATAATATAATCACAACCAGGTGAGGGCACACTGGACCACCTTATTGCTTTTGCTAATAGAAAGTTGTCAACGGCAGTGGAAAATTATACTACCACAGAGAGGGAAGGCCTCTCCATGGTCTATACACTGCAGAAGTTCTGACACTACTTGTTGGGTGGGAATTTCCAAATGTACACTGATCATTCAACATTAAAATACATGGTAAACAAGCCAGTGTTGGGGGCAGGAGATCTGTCGATGGCTTCTCCTATTTCAAGAATTCAACTTTGAAGTCGTTGTTAAACCTGGTCGACTGAATGCAAGACTTGATCACCTGTCAAGGATAGAGACTAGTGAAGAACAAACCAGTTTGGAGGACAACTTGCCTGATGCACAATTGTTTGTAGTCACCATGATGGATGATCAGAATAAGGAATTTAACGCCATCATTCACTTCTTGAGCATAGGATATGTACCTGAAGGATTCTCCACTACACAGAGGAAACATTTAGTTGTCAGAGATGCCAAATTTACATTGATCATTGGATACCTATATAAGATGGGTGCGGATGAAATATTGCGACATTGTGTCTTTGACCATGAGCGACAGTGGGTAATGAGTGAAGCACATGCTGGTGTCGCAAGAGGGCACTATGCTAGAGAGGAAATTGTGCACAATATATTGCAAGCATGCCCATGGTGGCCAACCATGCATATGGATACCAAGAGATTTTTTCGATGCTTCGATGTCTCCCAGAGGACAGGAAAACCATCATGCCGCAATGAGATGCTGCTTGCAACATAGATAACCTTGCAAGCATTCAACAAGTGGGTCATTGATTTTGTTGGTCAGATCAGTCCACTAGGGAAAAGAACTAGCACGTGATACATTATCACAGCGACAAACTACTCAACCAGATGGGCTGAAGCCGCACCTATAAAATATTGTACCGTTGCGACTACAATGAAGTTTTTATTTGAGAATGTCGCGACCAGATTCAGCTGTCCAAAAATTATGCTAAGCGACCAAGGTACGCATTTTTTTAACAAAATGATTGATGAGATGACTACATAATTCCATATTTAGTATAGGAAAATGAATCCCTATCATCCTCAGGAGAATAGAACGATTGAAGCCTTCAACAAGATTCTAGAGAATGCATTAACCAAGGTATGCAATGTGTGCCGAGATTACTGGGATCAGAAAGTTTCAACTGTATTATGGGCTTACCGGACAACTTGCAAGCGATTGATAGGACACACTCCATTCAGGATAGTGTATGGAAAAGAAGTTGTTGTGCCAATAGAGTATATTGTACTGAGCCTAAGAATTGTTGCGCTAACAGAAATGATCGATGAATATGTTATCGAGCAAAGGTTGTCGCAGCTCATTCAGATGGAGGAAGAACGCTTCGTTGCATGATTCCACTAGAACATCAAGAAGCAAAGGTAGAAAGCATGGCATGATCGACATATCAAGATTAATCCATTCAAATTTGGAGGAATGTTTTGCTGTATGACAGTAAATTCTTCAAGCATCCATAGAAATTGAAGATGCATTGGCTAGGGCCATATGTGATTGCGCATATCACTGACGCGGGCACAGTGAAATTGCAGAAGCTAGATGGAACATATGTCACAGGAATGGTAAATGGAAGTCGCCTAAAACCTTACTATGACGGCTATGACATGTCTGGGTAAGGTGGCGGCGAGTTAAAAAAAAAGAGAAAAGAAAAGAGGAAATAAGGAAAGGAAATTGTTTTGTCGCACGTCTGCGACAGGGGTATGCTAAATCGCAGTAAAAGTGGGAATGACAGGTTGGATGTCATTAAAGCATGGATACCTAGGAATATTTAGGTGGTTATGACAACAAGGTGTCATTAATTTGACATGTACGAGGAGAATGATGACGTTATTTTTTGGTCCCATCAGTCGTCTCCACCATAACTACCATAACTATCCTGACAGGTACAGATAAAAACTTGAGTGCATGAATTAATGTTGGGCTACACCGAATTGGTAGCCCATGTGATCAATAAGACATCGACCTCTCATCAAATGATCACATGCATGACGATCATGCCCTTATAAGTATGAGACTTCATCAATAAGAATCCTAGTGAGGGACTTGAGGCACGTGAACGGAGTCGACTTATACTTGTTAAAGCCATCAAAAGTGCAGTTGCATAGTTCCTGCTAGAAGAAGGCCAAGAAGATGAGGATTCAGCTACAAAGGTTGGACAACTCTCAAGGATTGTGGTAGAGCTCAAGAAGCAGGTAGAGGTGCTTCAAGAACAATAAATACCAAGAACACCTCCTGAAGTGTTGGAAGAGCGCAGAGCAACAGCATCTGAGGCTGTTGGCAGGATCAAAGATGGAGAGAAGATATGCATAGAGGCAATAGAATCAGTTTCGACAACTTGGGAACAACTTCTGGAAGATGAGACAACGACCAAGTTCACCGAGGAAGTGCGTCAAATAGAGCTGAAAAATTGTTGCAGTCAAGACCAACATGAACAAGCTGTCGCTCAAAGAAATGCTTGCAAAAGTAGTTGAGTTGAAGCAACTGTAGCAGAAGGTAAAGACTTTGTGTGACAAGGAGAAGAGTAGGAACGACAAATTTATAGCACACCAATCGGAAGCAGAGCGAGTTACAAGGATTATTCAGTCTGTACAATAGGAGCTCCAATTTATCATGTAGTCGTTGGAGGAGGAGTTATCGTCCATGTGGAATAGTTGGAAAAGAACGCTGAAGAGGTTAGAGAAGAGGTTGCCCAGGTGGAGGCCATTTTGAAGGAATTTCAAGACGAGGTTGGTTCTGTGGCGCAACCTGCGCCAGAGATTTAAAATTTTGCCAAGGATTTACATTTTTCTTAATGGCTTGAGACAAGCCACATATGAGTGTTGGGGGATTATTGGGCTAGGAAAAGTGCACAAGGAAGAACCTGAAGTGCAAGCGCAAGAGGAAAAGCAGGCGCGTGACAGGGGAAAACAGGTAAAGGAATAAGTGCAAGCATAAAGTCGAGGATGTTGCGATGAGAAAAGGCAGATCTGAGTCGGTGGAAGAGGCAGGTAGAAGAGTTAACACTGAACAAGTGCAAGTTAAGGAAGACTGCAGAAGTAAAATTCGACAAAAGACCAAAGGATGGGTTTTTGTAGCTAGTTATGACTTTTGCAGGCAGGATGAAATACGTTTCCGCAGCTACTTATGGCTGTTGTTAATGTAATACAAGAATTTTGTGGCCAGTATCACCTGTCATCAATGTAATAGAAGATATTTTGTAGCTACTTCTGTAAGTAATAACTGAGCTGTACTCAGTCGACCCTGTGCGGCCTTCTAAAAACCATATATATGAGGAACCCACTCTATATAAGGGTTAGCTTCAAGAAATAGTTTTAAGTTAGCTTCATTGTTAGCCTCCATAGCCTATTAGCTTCACTGTTATTCTATTAGAAGAGTAAAAAGGAGGTATCAGAGAGGAGTCTGATAGAGGAAGTTTGTTGAGCCGCAGATTTGCAACTGAGTGCGCAGACCATTTTGTAGAGTCAATCTACGACTGAGTGCGTGAATAGTAAAGTAGAAGAGTTGATCCAGACTGTGTGCATGTCAGTAGGAGTAGATAGAAGAATAAACCAGAGAGCATGAGAGCAAGAAGATTCTAAGTTGTAAAGACATATCTTAAAACAATATGTAAGTTGCAGACTGCAAGGTGCTACCTATATTTATCATGCCAGATAAAGAGCACCTTGGTGGTTTTTCCTAGATGGGTTTCCACGTTATCTCCTATGTAATGAATGATTGAATGTTTAACTGTTCATGTTGAATGTTTGATTGTCTTGCATCATTTATGATTATTGCTTGAATGAATGTCACAATATTGATAAGCAGTGAATGATTGGATATCTGAGAATCGACAAAGCATGGTGTATTAGTTTATGTTTAAACACTATTTAGTCATAATATAAGTCGCAGCACGGTCATTTACTATTAATAAATCAGCTGCTTCGCACTATTGCACCAGTTATTAAGTTGTCAAGGACAAGGTTGTGTCGCACGCTGGCTGTGTCGCATCATTGCGCCATTGTCGAGTAGTAAAATACTCCAAACCTCCATATATGTCAAGTGCCTTAGCCTCACGCCAAGGGACTATAATCCCTCGCCAACTACGGAAACATGTTTCTTGAATTTAAACATTAAGATATCTTGGGTGAGACTACGCCTACCTCGCAGGTGTTGCCGACTGAGTTTGCTCTGTCGGGACAATGTCTTTGGGTGTTTTGTTCGTTTTGTGTTGTTGTTGAACCTGGGTCATGAGAGATGAGAAACTAGGCCAAAAAATGTGACATGGGTCCAATATGAGGCCATAAATAGGGTTCAAATAATCACAATCCTGAGGGTTCATGCATTGGATAGGTATATGAAGTTCTTTGTGGTTCCAACAGGAGTCACACAAAAAACACTTGATCAAATTCGAGTAGGACAAATATATGAATTTAGAAAGCCCAAATTTGAATCTCAATGTATTACAGAGATTAAATAATTGTATACAGAGTCTGTCTAGGACTTCGACCAGATATTTAAGATGTTGATGGCTAAAGTAATATTCCAGATGTCGGACGTACAACGCAAATAATGGTTCATGGCAGTTTTGTTACCACACATCCGGATTCGCTTGATGCAACAAAAGATTGCATCGTAGACTGAAGTGCTGGAGTTAGACATGAAGTTAGAATCCTCACCTATAGGAGAGACTAGTGCAGGAATTATGCAAATTCAGTTGCAGCTAGCCATCCTTACGCTGCAACTCCAGGACATTAAAAAAAGGAAAGAGATCCAATTGGAAATGTGGTGTACTAGATGCAAAACAGAGGGACATCGTAAGGATAACTGCCTAGCACTCATGATTTATGTCACATCGAGGGCATCGAACCCGATAAATACACAAGGGATGCTTTGGTGTGGAATATACCAAACTAGAGGCCATCAATCAAAACATTGTTTTTACTTACAGAAGATTGTAAGTGCGTCATCTAGTTGATATTGTAACTTTTGTAAATCAACAGGCCATGATGAGAAGGACTATAGATCATTTCAGTTGCTGCAAGATAAAACATGGGATACCTACTTGATGAAGAATGATGAGAAAATGCAGTATGAGCTAGCTCAAGCTCAATACCCACAAGATCAATATCCTCATCCCCAGTATCCACAGAACTAGTATCTGCAACAACAATACCCTCAACAAAGGTGGGGTGGAAATTTTGGAGGTCGAGGACAAGGAGGAGGATTTGGGTGTGGAAGAGGCCAAATTATACAACTGGGACATTTTTCCAAGGACTATGTGATCCCTACAAAGACATATTCGTATTGAAAATATTTTGAGCATACCGTCGAACAATGTTGGGAAATACAAACCCTCTGCAGAGTCTCAACCTGAACCCCAACCAGAATATCCAGAAGATTTATGTTGAGTCGAGGGAACCACATATAGCTTTCATAACAAGAGGAGGTGCTGAGATTGGAGAAGATCAAGAAACGCAGCATGAACAACCGCATGTGTGACCAATAACACAAATGAAAGTGTCATTAAACGTTCAAAAAGAAAAGGAAATATTCTTAGACGCGTGGCCAAAATTTTTCGACAAGAATCAATCGTCGACTTTTGCTACTACACTACCCAGAAGACCAATAATGGAGATGCTTGAAAGATTTGACTAGTTGTTTTGAAAGAAACCAATGGGAAAGGTTAGTAAGATTAAAGATTTTTAAAAATTTGCTTATCATTAATACAATATAAAGATGTTGTTGCAGAATTGACAACGCTCATAGAAGAACCTCAAGAAGATGTGTGACCAGATAGAAGGGTTAACCATGTGGGAAAAATATTAAAGACTATTTGCAAGTTAAGGATGACTTCCCATATAGGAGACTATGATGTGGATTATATTATCCTAGACTTGGGATCTAATGTCAACATCTTGACAAGACAAGCATGGGAGAGTAAGGGGAAACCACGACTGGAGTGGCCTCCTGTCCATCTCATATTAGCAAATCAGTCCAAATTCCTACCTATCGACCAACTCACTTAAGTGTCTGTCGAGGTAGAAGGCATAAGAACGTATGTTGAATTTGAAGTAATCGACATTGCCGATGACACAAATATGTCGTGGATGATTTTAGGGGTGAAATTTAGCCCATGGGTGAAATTAAAGGAGTTAGAAATATTTAATGGGAAAATTTTAATATGGAAAGTTATTTTAAAAATTTAATATATTTGTCCAATATTTACTATACAAATAATAGTCCAAAAACAAATCATCCTCCCCCCTATTAATGAGGAAGTAAAAAAATAATGATTTAGCCCTCTCAAATTTACCTCAAATCCTGGGTTCGTCCAATATTTACTATACAAATAGTAGTCCAAAAACAAATCGTCCTCCCCCCCCCTATGGAAGAAAAATAATAATGATTTGTCCCTCTCAAATTTACCTCAAATCATAGGTTCACCTCCTTATTTCCAGTAAAATTCATATTCAATCCTCCGTCGCCCCTAATTTCTAGTAATTATGCTTCCAATAATTATTTATACATCCATACTTTGTTTAATTTGAGGAAATGGTTGCATTCACCCCCGGTTTCTTGTCAAATCTAGGTTGAAACCTTCATAACCCATCGATTTTTAGAATTGGAAGTTATTTTTCCCTCCATGTTTCATGAGATGAGAACCCTATTCGTTCATAAAGGTATAAATACACTTGGAGTGGTTTTCATGTTATTATTTCCCTTCAAATGTTAAACGACCTACTTCTTCATGTCATCAACAAGGTATTTTGCAAGCCCCTCCCCACCACTATAAGACCCCTCTTCATTTCTAGTCTTCAAACTCTCCCTTCTCTCTTACTCTGTGCTTCCAACATCTCTAGCATTTGCTTGCTTCCTGTTGACTTCTCCCAACTTTACAACATATAAAATAAAATGGGGGAAGCAGCAACAAATGGACTTTCCATCAATGGAAACAGACATTCATATAGTGATGCATATGTTAAAAGGAATAATCTGTTAACATGAATGCACTTCATCATGTTAATGGGAACGACAACGGGATTACCATGGCGACTATTTCCAATGGAGTGACGGGGATTCGAAACCACACTTTCTGAGACGGATGGTGCCGCTACTTTTGGTGAAGAAATTGAAGACAATCTTCGCTGGTGTTTATCGCTGAATAGGTAAATTTTGTAAACCTATGGAACTAAATTGTAATAACTTACCGTTGATTTTCGCAACACATATATTTCTGAGCTTGAATGTGGATATATATATATATAAAGAAGTGTTTTTTCACTAAATATTGAATATTATTGTCTTCATAGCATTCTTCATACTAATTGTTGCTCGATACAAAACCATTCGGCAAGGTAAATATACTCAGTACACTATCTAGAAATATATAAAATAAAGATTGTGAATTATATTTTCTCTGAACGTCAATAAGGCTTGCTTGCTCTTGCAGACAGGCACTTGTTATAGACGGAAAGTTGCAAAGCGCATGTGGATGAGTTTATCTATCACAAATTACTATTGCATCTAATACTCATTTGCCACCCAAAGTAAGTAATTAAGTAATTTTCATCTGGTAATATCCCGCAGTTGTATCCCTTTAAATGTTGGAAAATACTTGGTTCTCGGGATTCTAATTTGTAGTCATGATGTGTGATTCCAACCTCAAAAGCATTTTCATCATGGGAGGTAGTGAAGGATCCACAACTTGGGAGGTATTACCGCACAAGAACGTCAAGAAAGCGGTGATGTGTGACATCGATAAGCTCTAACCATGCATCTCATTGATTTATGGTTTTATTGCTTTTTTCTTTTTCTTTTTTGGAATTAAATAAAACGTTGCTTGAAGATTCTCCTAAAGATGGGATGGGAATATTTTTTCATAAGATGAGGCATATTTTTGTATCCTATTCCATAAAAAGGGTAATTATTTCAACTTGCATTAACTATGTTATTATACAAACAAAGGGCTAATCAAATTCTCAAAGCAGGTGCATTGTAAGTAAGCATGGTTCATTAGTTCAAAAACCTACAAGAAAAGAAGACGTATCCAAAATAGCAAAGAAGATATCCTCCAAGAAAAAATATTCTATTGGTTTCCAAACAGACAAGAAGGAATTGCCTCCTGGGATCGACTCACGGCATCAACACCTATATTGACTAGTGGCTATCTATCTTATTTACAATCGGTAATTAGCAGCACCTCCTGGTGGGGATATCCTCCTATTGGCTGGCAATGACCTCCTCAAAGTGTAATGATGGTGTCTTAGCGAACAACTTATGTGCCACAATCACTCCACTTGGTTCCATACATTCCCTTACTTTTGGAAATAGTGGAAAGGCTTTAACAACTCTATAGAATTTTATCCTATGTGCTTCTCCATTTTATTGGAACCAATGCCTAGGGGTTTATAGCAGCGGATCCAAAATATTGTTTATTTTTTCTGTAAATACTCTGTTGTGAATAGAGAAGCTTCTTCTGAATAGAGAAGTGTTCTAGATTTCTTGCCTTGAGATCATTATTGATGCTAGGTAACTAATCTTTAATGCTTCATTTTCTCAAACTATACTTTATACTTCTTAGTTTCCTGCTAAAGTTTAAAGAATTTATTGAAATTCTTCGATGCGGGGATGAGCTCGAGAATAGAGATGAACGATTCAATGTCATAATAGGAGACCTCACATATGCTATGAAAGGAGGTTCTTGTTGTCAATTGTACACAAAATATTTCTATGAGCTTGTTCTAAATCCAAAGTTGAACCGCAAAGAAGTGTTGGTTATTGACGTATAACATCACAATAACATTGCTCAAATTATTGTAGAAACAATTTCTTGACAGTCTTCTTTTGCTGCGTCATGCCATACATCAATTAACAAGATAAAGAATAAGTTGATAATAAAAAGGCATGCTTCTAGCAGTACTGTAGTTCTAGGAGTTTCACCAATAATTGTAGTCGACTTTAGTTCGAGGCTTGAGTTTCATAGACAATTTTATTTATTTAGTTTAAAGATGTTAAAAATATCAAGTTAGAGGAGCGGTTGATCTCCTCACTCACTCAAGTTTCTAAAATCAGTGCGGCCTGACCAATAGTGTCATAGAAGGTGAATTCTGTTAGAACTCGACATAGCTATTGCTAAGAAGCTTCTTGATTTAGACACATTTTCCTTTAAATTTAAAATCAAATCTGCGGAATCACCTTCACCTTTTGGGAAAAGAAATTCAATATAAATATCTAGAAGCTTAGGGATAATGTTTGCATGAAACAGATTCCATCCAAATTTGGCAAGAGTTATTTTCTACGCTTTTCTTAATCTATCATCATTGGCCATGACTGTTCCTATTCTTTACGAACTACTATTTAATAAATTTTAAAATTTAATATTTTTCCAATTTAAAAACATAAGTGATCTAACTACTTTACTAAAGTATTCTTTAGTAACCACTTTTAATTTATTTTAAAAATAAATATTGTTCCAATTTAAAAACTTAAGCAATGAGAGATTGTTGTTTCCATCATCTAAATTTTACGATGAGACATAAGTATATATTCTTTACTAACTAATTTTTTTTTGTTTGTTAAGTGCCCTGTGACTTGTTGGGAGAACCTTTGGTATGAGAAACCACGATCCAAGGGCATCTAAGCCATCAAAATCACCTGGGGATCGCACCCGGCCTGGCCGCACCAACCCTTAGCATGGTTGGATTTCAATGTTGCCTTCCAAGAGAAGCAGGTTTTGAACCTGGGCCGCCAAGCAAACGAAACCCCTCTCAATCGTTTGCTCTACCGAAATTTGACGTTTACTAACTACTTTTAATTTATATTAAAATTTATTATTTTTCCAATTTAAAAACGTAGGAAATGAGAGATTATTGGTGCCATCATCTAGCTTTTACGACTGGTTTTATGACAGAAGTATCTTTATTGCAGCCAGGATTTTATTTTAAAGGTTCAGATTAGTTCCATATTGCTAATAGGCTCTTGGAATTTTCCAAATCCATATTTCTAATGAGCTCTTCACATTTTTCTTCGCTGGTGCCCATTCACAAAACATAAATATTACAAAACCTAATATGTTATTAGGTTTAAAAATAATTATTTTACAAATATTATTTATTTAAAAAATATTTTATTAATTAATAAGGATTAAAATATTTATAACATTTTATTACTTACAAATATTTACAATACATAAATGTTTATAAACAAATATTGCTTACAAAGTGATATGCCATTGGATTTAGCAGAATGCAATCTCAAGAAAGTATAACACATACCGAAGTCTCCAGAAGAATTGTGTAGTTAAAACGAGTATATACCATGGGAAACCTTTTAAAGCAAGTCCAATTCCAAATCTATCCTAAGTGAGTGTGCAGACGAATAGATACCAATCGGGTTTCTCTTCAATTCATTAAATTTAAGCAATACAAATGTATTTATTTAGAAATTATGATTTTTAAATATTTGAAAATGCTCAGTTATTTATATTTTCCTATTATACTGGTTTTTTATTATTATTTAAATTGGCGGACAAATATTATTTTCTTAAGTCTACAAATTGTATTAAGTTGTTGAAACAAAAAATACATAAAAAATTACATCACTCACAGAATTTTTGGGTGGTATGAGGAGCCACCATCTTAACAAGTCAACACTATGCACTTGTCTTACATTAATATGGCAAAAAAACCCATCAACCGATGGGTGCTAAACTATAGATGCAAATTTTATACTGGTATTGCTCACTAAGAGCTTTAAAATTATATGACATAAACGTGCACGCATCGGATCATCCGCTTACAATTGACGTTGAAGAGATCAACAACAGAATAAAGCAAAGAATCAAAGGGGACCTGCGATCGCTTGACGGAGAAACTTTCATGGCAGTGTCCACATTGAATAAGAGTGTCCACACTTCATAAGTAAACATCATAAAATCTTTTGACAAATTCATTCATAAATTCCACGGTTGCTGACAGGCCTATCGATGATGATTGTTAAAGGAAACTCATGTATATACAGAAGAGACGAAACGATTCTGATATCTTATATGGCCACGTAAAGACTTGGCATAAATAAAACCATTCTCTTCCACAAAAATAAAAGTTGGTGAAGTGCTCTTAGCACAAATCAAGCGCAACACATGGGGAATCACTATGTTTTTGGCATTTATATATTACATAAAATATTTATATGTTTGTGGAAAGGTCGGTTTCTTTGACCTTTTGTTTTTTATTTAGAAAGTGTTATCATTTAATAATGTCAATGGCTTGTAAGTGTTCACAAAAAAGATAAAATCAAGTTGCGTATATTAAGATCATATTTTCATGTTAAAAAGTTTTACAAGGATAGTGATTGCAAGTTGACATCATTTCTATAAATTCTGTACTATTTGATGATGTAATTTATTCTTTCTTTTCAATTATCATGGATTATAATCTCCACGGAATTGTACAAGTGGGTCGACCCCACAACATTTGGCACTACCAACAAAAAATATACCTCTCTCTTTTTATTACGGTTATAATGTTTAATATATAATATAATGTTTAGGTTTAGATCATTTATAATTGACATATTTTCCACCTTTTACAATTTTAAAGGTAGGGAATATGCAACATTGTTGCCATGCCTTGTTTGTATATATTGTTTGCACAGTTTTTCATGTTGTCTCAGGTCTTGTTTATCCTCAAATATATAGTTGTCATGCACCGATCAGTCGTTATTATGGGTATTTTACAATAACTCATTTCATATTTTTTACATATTATACTGTTGAGCTCAAAATTTTCATTCTTGTAGCTTTCACAGACATTGTTAAGTTCTGCTACTGTCTTTTTCTTATGCAATTTTTGATCCTCTGTAATTGCATATGCCAATTTAAAAATGCAATCTCCCTTAAAGGAAGATATACTTCAAGTGATTATTGCAAGCTCAGATCTCAGTCACTAGTGATCTCAATCTCAGCAATGAAGGAGCATCAATAAGATCTATCACGTTTAATTTGAACTACTGAATTCGTTAATCATAAGCTGATAAATGAATTTTGAAAGACTAATCTATCAAATCTAATGTATTCTTGATATGTCTTTTCTTGTACATTTATAAGATCTATCCAGTCTAACTTGATTCCCTTAGTTCTTTCTTTTATTTCATTAAGCAGAGAGAAGCACTACCTACCTTTACATGTTGATTTGTTATCGATTCAGAGTCAGTTTGATTTGCTATAGAGTCAAAGTCTCATCTTGTGTGATTATTACATGCACATCATCCAATTTGAAAATGGCGTTTATTACTATATGATTATGATAGTACTAAAAAAGAAATAAAACCACCATATACACAAAGAGATTACTGCAACTATTACTAAACCAACCAAAAAACGCTATACACTAAATATGGTCGTACCAAACCAGACCATCCCATTCCATTAAAAGATGCGACCAGACCAAAGAATCATATTCCATTAAAATATTTTTCCTATTGATGAATTAATAATGGATTTCTGGATCAAGAATGTCGTTAACATTGGCTTTATGCATGTGATTGCACTGTACTTCACTCATTCTAATATGAAAATCAGGCACATTGCATAACAAGCCACTGGGGAAAGCATATAAGATTCGTTGGTTTTTACAATTTTTTTTAATGAAGTGAAATATTCGCCAAGATTTTACAATATATTATAACATAGTGAAAGATTCACTGAGATTTTACAACGTTATATAATAAAATGAAAGATTTTCCAAATTTTATATATATACATATTATATTATTGATAACATTTCCTTCAATGTTTTCTATATATCAGAGAGATTCGCCCATTTTTTATACATATAAATCTAGGGGGGGTTCTTAAAATCATGCTTGAAATATGTATCCTACACTTTTGTGGATCGATTGGGCGATTGATAATCAAACCATCATCAATTTTAAGAAAATAATATTAACACTTGAAGATTCAAAGCTAAGGGTGGTCGCACCCACGAGTATTGATTTTACTATAGTGCAACAAATTTGTTTCCATCACGCTCCTCAAACACACAATTTGGTCGTTTGTTTGTGCTTCCAGGACGAGTGTTGTTTATAAACCTGGAAACATTTCTGGAAGGTCAAAGATACATCGAGCCAGTAAATACCGAAGGTTAAGGCGATTAGCCAGACCATATTTATAACATCACGTCTGCAAGGGATGAGTATGTAAATCCAATGACTGACAGAAAGCTTAGTTGGAGGAGTATTAGTTCTTGTACATCATATTATGGTGAAGCATTAAAAAACTGGAAGAGTTGGATGCATGAAGTATCCATGAGAAGGTGTGCAAGAATACATGATCTGTGCGATGGGTATGAATCAAGGTAAGTGATCTACCCACATATGAAGGTTTACCTAACCTTGCATCTTTTCTGACAAAATTTGAAGAAAAATTCATAGAACATCAACGCTTGTTCGCCATATACTTTGCACTAAAAGCTACACCTGTTAGATGTTGGGTGGCACATAAAGAATCTAAATTGGAATGGCCACATTGTTGATGGTTGATGGAGATATGATTTGGAGAAGATATCAGCTATACTGGACAAAAGTATATAGGATTGGCCAATCCTGTTGACCTTATTGAGTATTGTCATGCGACATGGGAGGCATGTCCGCGACAGGAATGGGCTCATCAGTTCATACACACATTAAACATGATACCAAGGAGCTGGTATACATCAGTTGAATTGAGATGGGGGAATGTTTAATGGGATGAGTTAGCTACTTCCAAAAGACCGAACACCTTCAGATACCACTTCACACAAATAGATCACATATCAACACACTGATGTTTGTCACGTGCTTAAAACCCTCGAGAGGAAAATAGTCCATGGCCCCAGCTAAATAGCTAATTGGAGCAATTTATTATGCAAAAGAAAGAAAGTTACATGATCTTCTCATAATCGATCAACTAGCCAAGGACCCTCTATGCTCTTTAAATAGAGATCATAGGCTAATCGGGTGTTAAGCCATAGATCAATGGTAGGTATGATCTAAGAGAAGTTGAACCGTCGGATCACTCTATGTCTAGAACATATCATGACCGTCGGATTAGAATATTTACAAATGCATACTAATGCATACTAAAGAAACGCACTTTTACCTAACGGATATATTACACAAGTTGATCTTAACTAACTCCTAAGTGTCTAAATATCCTAACATCCCCCCTTAAGAACAACTTGGGATAGTATTGAAGGATTTACAAAAGTGATACTATTAGGAGAAGGAAGGAGGCATTAGAACCTATCCCCCCTTAAGGACACATTCCTGAACTCCTAACATAGACCGAAGTTTAGAAAACTTCGCTTCTGTAAGAGACTTGGTGAAGATGTCTGCAACTTGATCATTTGTAGGGCAATAGAGAACTTCAATAACACTATCATAAACAAGATTTCTGATGAAGTACATGTGTTGCTCAATGTGTTTGCTGCGCTGATGTAAAACTGGATCTTTGGAAAGCTTTATGGAACTTTGATTTTCGCACCCAAGTGGAGTAGGCTGCTACTGCTCGAATCCAAACTCTGAAAGGATCTGTCAAATCCATAAATATTCCTGACTGGCATTAACTGTGGCTCGATATTCTGCTTCTGCTAAAGAAAGAGCAAGAGCTTGTTGTTTCTTACAAGCCCAAGTGACAGGTCCAGATCCTAGACTGAAAACATAACCTGCAGTAGACTTTCGATCATCAGGATCATCGGCCCAATCTGAATCAGTGAAACCAACCAACAAAGGTTCCCCCCCTGTACTGTAATGAATCCCAAACTGAATTGTACCTCGAATATATCGAAGTATCCTTTTTTCTTCTTTCCAGTTACTTTCATGAGGATTTTTCATATAACAGGCAACACAACCAATGGCAAAGGAAAGGTCAAGACAAGAATGAGTCAAGTATAAAAGACTACCAACAAGTTGACAATACAAGGTGGCATCTACTTCAGGGGAAGTACAAGTGGCAGAAAGTTTGACTCCAGACTAGAAGGGAGAAGGGGATGGTTTACAATCTTCCATGTGGAAACAACGAAGAAGGTCACACACATACTTAGACTGGGAAATAAATATTCCTTCTTTTGTTTGCAAGACTTGGAGACCAAGAAAATAATGCAAATGTCCTAAGTCTGACATTTCAAAATTTTGTTTAAGACTGGATTTCACATGGGTTATAAGTTTAGGGTCACTACCAATAAGGATAATATCATCAACATAAAGAACAAGTATGATGAGATGTTTTCCTACTTTCTTGGTATAGACATTGGGGTCAGAATGGCATCTAGAAAAACCAGTGTCAAGGAGAAAGCTATCCATTTTGGCATACCAAGCTTGAGGATCTTGCTTAAGGCCATATAAGGATTTCTTAAGGAGACAAACAAGGCTAGAGTTATTCTGAACATATCCAAGAGGTTGTTCCATGTAAATTTCCTCATGTAAATCACCATGTAAGAAGGCAGACTTGACATCCATTTGATGGACTTCCCAATTATGTAAGGCTGGAAGGGAAAGAACAAGGTGTTAAATTTTCATATGCTTAGCTAATACATCAGTATTTCATTTCATTTTTCATAACAAAAGCATATAAACAGGATCACTGAAAGATAGACAAGCACAACCATACAAAAGGAACACAAAGATTTATCCTAGGAAAACCCTAAAGGGAAAAACCCAGCAAAAGCTTCCTCAATATAGATGCCCCAAAGAGATAAAAGATAAAACCAGCAAGGAGATCAAAGCTTGATCCTCCTCTTTCTCTAGCTACTTCTCTTCTCCACTAATGCGCTACACAAGTGAGAGTGTGTGTTCCAAATGAGAAGCACTACACCTCTATTTATATTCATCCGTTCACTTAAGTTAACTCATCTGTCATGTAGGATCAAGTTAATCATGTAGGCTCGAGTTACACATGTAAGCTCAAGTAACCACACTGGGGTGCTAATGACCCACCTTTACAATTAGAGGGGACTGCCTCATGACTCTTATTAGTTCTTCCTATTAGGAGAATCGGGGTACAAAGTAATACAAGTGGTTCTCCCGGTAGGACCATCGGGGACCACAAAGAAATACATATAGAATATTCTTCGAAGTTACAATATTTCAACACTCCCCCTTAATGAGAAGGGTATTCTATAACAACATCAACAACAATAATAATAGGAGAGAGATAGAGGACATTATCAACATCATCAGGGTGATACATCTATAAATCATTGGAAGCTTTTCAACATCATGTAGCCTTCATCTTTAATCTTTAGTCTTCAGCATCATCGGTACTTTGACCGCTTCGATCATCAGCATCTTGACTCTTCAACCAGCAGCAACATCTTCAGCACTTTGACCTTTCGATCAGCAACAACATCATCATCATACTCTGATCTTTCAATCATACTCATCATTATCATTAGCCTCTGATATTTTGATCAAAACCATCATCAACTGAACATCATCATACTCTAACATCAACTCATCATCATATTCTCATCTTTTGATCAGTACGTCATCATCATCATACTTTGATAATACGGCATCATCATCATCATGATCTCATCATCATCACATTCTGATCTTTCGATCAGAAACATCATCATCATCATCGCGTTCTGATCTTTCGATCAGAACACATCATCATCATCAGCAACATCATAATCACAAGCAACTTCTGATCTTCCGATCAGAAAACATCATCATCATCATATTCTGATCTTTCGATCAGAGAACATCATCATCAGCAACTTCTGATCTTTCGATCAGAGAAACATCATCATCATCATATTCTGATCTTTTGATCAGAGAACATCATCATCGTCAGCAACAACATCATCATCATATTCTAATCTTTTAATCAGAGAACATCATCATCATCAACAACTTCTGATCTTTCAATCAGAGACATCATCATCATCATAAAAACATCAACATCATCAAAATATCAACATGATCCTTCCTTTTGGAATTACGGGATTTAGGTCTTTACGGAGTTACCAATGATCCTTCCTTTCGGAATTACGGGATTTAGGTCTTTACAGAGTTACTAACGATCCTTCCTTTCGGAATTACGGGATTTAGGTCTTTACGGAGTTACTAACGATCCTTCCTTTCAGAATTATGGGATCAACACATTTGTGGAACTCAGACAATCCTTCCTGTTGGAATTACGGGATCAACACATCTGTGGAACTCAGACAATCATTCCTATTGCAATTACGGGATCAATTCAATGATCCTTCCTTTCAGAATTACGGGATTTAGGTCTTTACGGAGTTACTAACGATCCTTACTTTCGGAATTATGGGATCAACATAGATGTGGAGCTCAGACAATCCTTCCTATTGGAATTACGGGATCAACACATCTGTGGAACTCAGACAATCCTTCCTATTGGAATTACGGGATCAATTCAATGATCCTTCCTTTTGGAATTATGGGATTTAGGTCTTTACGGAGTTACTAACAATCCTTCTTTTCGGAATTACGGGATCAACACAGATGTGGAACTTGGACAATCCTTCCTCTAGGAATTACGGGATCAACACACGTTCTCGAGTACCAAAGTCACCGTATCTGTTCTTAACCAAAGTTCAAGGATGATACAATCCTACCACATTCGTGGGGACCGAGATCTCCGGATACATTTTGAACCGAGGTTCAGGGATGATGCAATCCACCACTTTCACGGGGGCCGAGACCTCCGGATACATTTTGAACTGAGGTTCAGGGATGATGCAATCCACCACTTTCACGGGGGCCGAGACCTCTGGATACATTTTGAACCGAAGTTCAGGGATGATGCAATCCTACCACTTTCACGGGGGCCGAGACCTTCGGATACATTTTGAACCGAGGTTCAGGGATGATGCAATCCACCACTTTCACGTGGGTCAAGACCTCCGGATACATTTTGAACCGAATTTCAAGGATGATGCAATCCCACCACATTCACGGGGACGGAGGTCACTGGATCACTTTTGGACAGATGTCCCGGCATGATACAATCCCTCTTCATTCTCGAAGATCGAGGTCTACGGGTCACTTTTGGGCAAGTGCCCAGGGATGATACAATCCCACCACATTCTCGATGACCAAAGTCACCGGATCACTTCTGGACATATGTCCCTGGATGATACAATCCCTCTTCATTCTCGAAGACTGAGGTCTCTGGGTCACTTTAGGGCAAGTGTCCAGGGATGATACAATCCCACTGCAACATCACTACTCCCCCTTTCGAGGAAAGTCTTTCTGAACCACACCAAGCTTGTCTCGAAAGTGTTTGAACTTTACCCGAGACAGAGGCTTTGTTAGCGCATCATCATCTAAACCATCTTCATCTACATATTCAGTATGTGAATACTGAACTATCACCATCTGTATCTCCAGTATGTGAGTACTGAAAGCATCATCAGGTCACCATCATCTGCATCTACAATATGTAAATACTGAAACATCATTTATATCTTCAGTATGGGAGTATTGAAATCATTATCATTTCTATATTCAGTATAGAAATATTGAATCACCATCATCTGTATCTACAGTATGTAAATACTGAAACATCATCATCTGCATCTTTATCTTGAATGTAGGAATACCGGATTTCTATGTGTTACGATGGAACACAGGGTTCTCTGTTATCACAACTCTCATTATCACATAGAATCAATGTAGTATCCATCTCCAGTTCAAAGAGACCTGATATCAGCTTCCAAAGCCATATGGCTTCACAACTTAGTAGAGCAATCTGCTATGTATTCTGCTTCAGCCATGCTACGAGAAACATTGGTTGTTTCCTGCTAAACCATGAACTCATAGCAGACCCCAAACAAAAGCATCTACCTAATGTGCTTATCCTGTCTGAGATACTTCCGGCCCAGTCTGCATTTGTGTAGCCATACAATATATACTCATGGATACCATCATAATATAAACCAAAGTCTATAGTCCCTTTCAGATATCTCATCACATGCTTTGCAGTTACTAGGTGAACCCGTATTAGAGAGAATTTGAGGTAAAAAATGGGCCTTCTAAGAGATGTACTACAAA
This sequence comes from Pseudotsuga menziesii, assembly GCA_001517045.1. Classification (NCBI taxonomy): domain Eukaryota; kingdom Viridiplantae; phylum Streptophyta; class Pinopsida; order Pinales; family Pinaceae; genus Pseudotsuga; species Pseudotsuga menziesii. Next base: position 54,177 of record LPNX010554181.1, read on the forward strand.
AATATAAGATATATTAAAATATTATGAGTCAGGGGTTTTATGGGGTAGGTATAATGACAACTCACCTCCTACACTACTTTTTATGCACAATATAAATAACCATGGTTGAGTTATTTTTCTAAATTGACTATAAATAAAATTAATAAAATAACTCTACAATGATGTGACCAAGATTCATTGTAAATTCCCAAAAAATTATTGTCCTTTAGCATTTATTTGTCTTGAACTTGTAAATAAAATTAAAAAAAATGAATTTAATTTATATGCATAACTAACATATTTTTTTCATATAAATATCATTCATGAATTTAATTTATTTTAAAAGTACAAGATTATATATATATTAGTTTGACATTATGATATTAAATACAATTGAGTGAATATATAATTTAAAATTTAAAAAAAACATGAAAATGACAATATATTATTTTATAAAAAAATGTGAAAAGACATTTTTATGAATTATGAGTACTTTACTTGAAAATGACAATAATATTATTTTATGAGAAAGTGTAAAATGACTTTTATTATGAGTACTTCACTTTATGACTTAAAAGTACTTGTACCACTACCTTGGTTAACTATGGGTTTTCATCCACCATAGAAAATGTGACAAATAAGCATTCTTAACTCATGCAATGCCACCTCAACCATGGGGGATGATGTCATCTACTAGATTGTAATTGGTTGATTTTTATAGTACATTTTGGTCCTTTTGAGGCCCATTTTTGACCTCAAATTCTCTCTAATAGGCTTTATTGAACAAGATATTGACTTAAGATGTTCACATCAAAACAAATGTCTGGTCTGGTATTTGTTAAGTACATCAATGACCCAATGATCTGTCTGTAATGAGTCATATCCACTAACTCTGATGAGTCATCAGCTAATAGCTTCAGGTTGGAGTCCATGGGTGTGGCCATGGATTTGCATTCCAACATATTGAATCTCTTCAATATCTCTACCGCATACTTTCCTTGGTTGAGAAAGATTTCTTCTAAACTTTGTCACATTTCTAGACCTAGGAAATAGTGCATGAACCCAAGGTCTTTCATCTCAAATTCTTCTGCTAGTTTCTTCTTGCTTTCCATGATCTGTTTCTCCTTCCCTGCCAAGAATAAGTCATCCACATATAGTAACAGGATGACAGGTTCATCTTCTACAACCTTGAGATAAAGGTTAGGATCAGCTTTACTCTTGGTAAAGCCCATAATTGACAGGAAACTGTATATCCTTCCATACCAAGATCTAGGAGCTTGCTTCATGCCATAGACGGCCTTCTTCAACTTACATATATGAGTCCATCTATCTTCAACTTCAAATCCTTTCGATGTAAAACTCTTCCCCAATCATACCATTAAGAAAGGATTGTCTTTACTTCATCATGGAAGCAACTACCATCATAGTTCTGAAGGAAGTGTACCTTGCTTCCTGGATTAAGTGTCTCTTCAGAATTAATTCCCTCTTTCTTATAGAAACCTCTAGCGACATATTTTATCTTGCAAATCCATTTGTAAGATACCACATTATTTCTTTCTGGTTTCAGTACTATATCCCAAACATCATTCTAGTATTCTTTTATCATAACATCTTCCATGAGTTCATCTTGTCAAATCATCAACATATCCTAGTCTTTTGCATTCAACTTTGAAGGTTGGAACCCAAAAGTATCGATCCATCAAGAAGTTTTCCATCATTTCGTACCGTGTCGAATTCATATATCTTCTGTAGTCACTCCACCTGAAGTGGAGTATTATCTTCCTTCTTCATTCTGTACAGGTGGTTCTATGCTTGATATATACTGGTCAATAGAGTATGTCATGTCATAGTCTATTATTTCTGAGGCAAATCATGAACCTTGCTTTGTACACTTGTTCTTGTATATCCATATGGAGGATACTACATACTTTCCTTTATGTCTCGAAATCATATCGTATACATCATTCCCCATGATCAACTGTTATTCTTTGATCATAGCTTCTTTCATAGCATTCTTTTCTTCATCTTGAGTTATCTCTCATACTCATGGTAGTCTTCATCCTTCGAGGTGGATCTACCGCTCTTTGAAGCTCTTTCTTCCGTCATGGTGTCTCTGACCCTGGGAGCTTCAGATTCATGTTTATTGAATTGTCATCACTTATTCTTTGGAACAAGTCTCATCCTTATTTTCTTGTAGGAGGTTGTACAGGACCTTTCTTATCTTTTATTTGTTTCGTGGGTAGACTCCATCTTGATCATTCTGCTTTATCATCATTTCTTATTCAAATGATAAGATGGATAAGAGGTTCGTCAAGAATTGAGTTCTTCATATTCCTCATCGCTTGAGGGATCTTCTTTGAATGGTGATAGCTTGATCTTCAATGTTGAAAAGTCAACAAGAAACATGTGTATAATTTACTTTTCCCTTAATTAAATTAGACAATAACTATTAGTCTGTTATCTCGTTCATAACTGAGTGATTTGGAATTGTAACAGAATTATAAGTGTAG
>LPNX010554192.1:6427-33399 GCA_001517045.1 Pseudotsuga menziesii
CATGTTTGTGAAAGGCAGCAACAGAGAGTATCTTGGCTTTGAATACTCTTGGTATTTATGCAAGAATGTATTTTTCATATGTTCCCAAGTATTGATACCATATTCTTCTAATCCCATGAACCATCTTAAAGCCAAGTATTTCAGTGTAGCAAGGAAAATTTTAATTTGTGAGCATCTTGTATATAGTTATAACTTCTACAGAGGATGTCAAACTCGAAAAAAAAATGTGTCCAGGTATTCATTACTCTTTCCATAGAAAGTGGGTAACAAGGAAGGAGGGATGTTCTTCATATTTACATCGTGTGCAATGTCTAAAATAGGGAACCCAAAGGTATTCTTAGTTTGATTTTATCCTTCTCCTTCATCATTTATAACCTCATCATGATATTCATTCTCTCCCCATCTCTCCATTTAGTTTTGATTCCTAAAGAGTGTTTACCTAGGAGGCTCCTTTCGAGGGGATAATGGGGCATCCCAACGTTCTTTTTCAGGGGAGATATTCCTCCGATCAACTATATTTTTATTAGATTCTATAGGGATGGTAAGTACTACTGTGGAGGTTTCTATCTATGAAATACGTGTATTTGTTGAGCTTCCAAAGAGAGCTTGTACCTGAGCAGAATCAATGAAATTGATGAAATTGGGATCCCCTACTAGTGAGAAAGTTGTATCATTAGGTTGAGAGTTTTCCAAAGGTTGACACTATTGAATTTCTTCAGCAACATGAACCTTAGGACTTCCCTCTAGGATTTCTTCACCATCTATGGTTTCTCCAATAAAGTCTTTAGGTTTCCAAGTAGAACTACTTCCTATGTGGGTTCTCTAATACATTTCTCCTGAGTTAGTGGTTGGGGTATTTCATCCCCCGTAAAGGTTAGTAGGAATTTTAACAAGGTTTTGGGAGCTAGTTCTAACGTATCTACCCCTCGAATCTCTAAGTCTACTCATGAAAAGCTAAACTAGAAAAAGAAATCGTATAATACCACTATTACTGCTGTATTTGGGGGTGCCTATTATAACATATGCATAGTTTCTTACCTCTGATCCTACTGCTCCTATATAACTAGCCTATTTATACACTTCATAAGGGGATTCTACTTATTCTACCTTACAGAACAACTCCTCAACAACAATGCCAAAAATTTTGGGTGTTATAATGTCTTAATTAATTCACCAAATATTTAATTATTGACCAAGGTTTGTAATCTTAGAGCTTCTATAAAATATATGCGAAGGTAGAAAGGTTCCTACAGTGTCGCGAAAATATTTTAACAAAGAAAAGATCGAAATATCTTTCAAAATGAAAAACTGAGTCAAACTCTGGAAATTCAACTACTAAGATAATTAGGCTAGGACACGTTTACTAGATTAGAGCAGTATCAAGCTATACTACTCCATCATAAACTATGTATTTTATAAATAACACTATTCTAAGAAATTAAACTACTTCTTTACAATGTAATAACTATTCGGCTTCTTAATCTATGAATTAGAAAGGTCTGGAACAGATTCATAACTCTTACAAAAGATAATATTATGATTAATTAATTAATTAAAGAAACCTAATAAATAAACTATACATGTGGTTTGACAAATATACAATGATTGAACCAATTTATCTAGCTCCACTTTCCTTGATTGTTCTGAGGATATGCATTCATGGTTATCGGTACTAGAGAAGGAGGTTTATTAAAATGGCTTTCGAAATAAGTAAAGAAACTGAATGGGATTAGATCTAACTTAACTTCCACAAATACATGTAGACTAAGTAATGTCCAATTACAGGTGATAGTAAACATTGTGGTTTATTCCATAAGCAAATGACTTTAAAGGAAAATACATTCTGAATGACTAATTTATTAAGAAACAAAACTCTTTTTGTAATTGCTTGAGAGTTAAAGATATACTACTCTTATATGAAACATGTGTGAAGAAAATATGAATTAGAAACAAGTAGAAAAATTAATAAAAAAAACTTAATAAAGAAACAAGTGTTAGAATAATCAACCCATAGTTAGCTACCTTAGACATTAATTAATCCATTTTTTGTCTTATTTGCCTAGTTTCCATATTCCACCTTATGCAAGTTGTCCTCCACACATCCATAGTGGTCAAAATTGCTAATTTTGAGTCATGGAGCGCTTGGGAAACCTCCTGGAATCAAATCTTCTTTATTCCTGGCCTCCCTAGCGCATGTCTGCTTTTTCTGCTTTATTGCCTGCTTTTTCTGATTTTTAAGGCAATTGGGAAAGTTTGACTAGGTGAAGTTAACTTGTTTTTTGTCCTCATCATCCTCCACTCTTTTATCCTATGAAAAGCATGTATGAGTTGTCCTTCCACCATCTATTAGATTTCCTAATTTATTTTTCCAATTCGTGAGCTCCTAGACAGATTTGGAATGTAATTTATGCACCTATGGGGGGTTTGCTTAGATTTAGTAAGCCTGCTTTTGACTAAATTCGAATGAAATATTCATGCATTAGAATATATCATGTAATTATTTATTGTGGCAGCCTATGACTTCATAGTGTTGGCTATTGTACACTTATTCAATACAGATTAGTGTTCAACTCCATATTCAGTCTCTTTTGTGAGTAATTTGCATGTGTAATTGTTCTAACACCTGGGTTCAATTTACACATGGTATCAGAGCCTTTTTATATCTATTTCTCTCCTTCCAATTTTTTTTGCAGGTTCGACATCATTGACTGGGAGCATTCTGCTGACTGAAGGGACAATTTTTGAGCTATGGATCAATCTCAAAAGATCATCTTGACTCCATTTAACTTCTTTGAATGGAAAGCAGAGATGGAGATACTGTTGAGAGTGAAAGGCCTCTATAGAGTCACTATGAAAATAGAATCATAGCCCAATGCAACTGCAGAGAAGATTAAATGGCACAACAGGAGGGATGAGGCCTATGGCCTCCTGTGTCTGAGTATATCTAGAGACCTCCTTTTCCATATTGATGGATTGACATCACCGAATGAAGTATGGGAGAAGCTTGTTGATATTTTTGGAAAGACAGATGAGATGAGGGGACATCAAATTTAAAATGAATTGATCTCCCTGAGTCCCAATAGCTTTGAATCCCTGCAACTCTATTTTTCCAAGTTCAAAGCACTTGTTTTGCAGCTAAAACAATGTGGGATCGAGAAGAACGATGATCAGCTGGTCTTGGCCATACTATCGAAGCTTGGCCCTAACTATTTAGTGTTTTTTTTGACCTTCTATGCCACAAAGTTGACAGCTCGAGCCTGGAAAATGCCTAGCCTTGCAGATTTCATGGAATATCTCACACAAGAACAAGATAAATTGGTGATGATGGGCACCATCAAACCATCCAAAGACCAAGCTCTAGTTGCTGGAGATTTGAGGGTGGATTTAAAAAGAAAGAAGAAATCTAAAAAGCCACCTAAGCAAAAGAGATACAAGAACAAGTCTCTAGAGGAGCCTCAAGGTTCCAAGAAGAACCCCCAGAAGAAGAAGAACAAAGGAGAAATGAGCAAGTTTGCATACTACAGTAAGGGCAATCATTCTGAAAGCTCCTACATGAAGAAGCAAATAGACATGCTGACCCAAATCCTGGAGAAGAATGGCATCTCCCTTCCAGATAGCTCAAAGAAGAGGGAAGGAGGATCAAATTCATAAGACAGAGAGAGAGTTCATGCATTGGTTGCTGGCACATCAAGCTCACCTAGTTTCATCATTGATTCTGGAGCTTCAAGACATATGGTTTCAACCAAGGAGGCATTCACGTCACTTGACATGTCGGAAGTTCCACCAATAGTACTGGGAGATGACTCTCTCACTGAAAGTTTGGGCAAAGGGAGGATTGATCTTGACCATGGTAAGTTCAGAAATGTGTTGTAAGTTCTAGGTCTTGCCTCTAACCTCTTATCAGTGTATCAGATGATCCACACAGGGTCTCCAAATAAGTTCATATTCTCCCCTGATGAAGTTGAGATCATAGTGATCTCAAGTGGTAAATTCATTGCAAAAGGAGTTGCAAATCATACTTCGAAGGTATAGATGTTCTCACACTTCCTACCCTACTCAAACCCCTCTGCTCTTTTGATTCATGCTAATGAAGCAAGCAAGATTTTGCATGAAATATTTGGCCACCTAAATTGCAAGTATCTTTCTGATATTATTGAAAAATAAATGGTCATAGGGTTACCAAAGATTAAGTTTTCCAAAGGAGTCGGTCAAGGTTGCATCCTAGGAAAACACCCAGAGCATAAATTTGAGAGAGCTAGGCATGAGAGAACCTCTGCCCCTCTTGATTTGATCCACAATGATGTTTCTGTCCCATTTCCTCATATGTCAATGAGTCAGGCCAAATATGCATTGACATTCATAGATTACTTTTCCAGGTATTGATGGGTTTACTTCCTGAAACACAAGTCTAAAGTTTTTGGCCTCTTCAAAGTCTTTAAGGCTTTGGTTGAAAACCAGTATGGGAGGAAAATCCAGGTCCTTAGATATGAAAATGGTGGTGAGTATGTCAAGTCTAAGTTTATTCAATACTGTGTAGATGCAGGTATTCAGATGCAACATTCTATCCCTTACACACCACAACAGAATGGTGTTGCTGAGAGGAAGAACAGATCACTGAAAGAGATGGAAACATGCATGATGGAGGCTAAGAATTTTCCAACAAAGTACTGGGCCGAAGATATAAACTATGCAGCCTATATCCAAAATAGGGTGCCTCATAAACAAATTTAAGGTATGACTCCTTTCGAAGCATGCAGTGGGCACAATCCAGATGTGACCCATTTCAGGATTTTTGGCTCAAGGGCTTGGGCTAGAATTCCAACAGAAAAGAGGAAGGGTTTGAAGCCCCAAAGCCAAGAGTGTCTATTTGTTGGGTACTCTGAAGATTCAAAAGGGTACAAGATGATCAATTTTAGCACAAACAAATCCTTCATTGAAAGGTGTGTTCAGTTTCAAGAAGAGCCCCTAGCAGCAATGGAAGTTGGAGAATCCTCTTCACCACCAGAACCTTTGAATGTAAGTGAAGAGATAGTTGAACAAGATGATTCTGATATGTCTGATAATGATGATTTGATTGCATATCCTAACAGTCCTACAAGACCAAAATGGGCATCCAATACCATTCATGCAGCTGGAGAACTAGCTGGAAATCCTAATGATCCTAGGAGGACTAGATCTCAGTTTGAGAGTGCTCTGTGCATGAAATAGCATATGTTTGTAGAGAAATGATATCTGATGGTTGAATTAGATCCACAGACATATGAAGATGTAGCATATGATCCAAGATGGCAATCATCCATGAAGGAAGAGTTCAACTCACTCCATAAGAGCAACACTTGGGAACTGGTTGATCTTCCCCCAGGGAGGAAGCTAGTTCAGTGTAAGTGGGTGTACAAAACCAAATTTTCTGCTGATGGTTCACCTATGAATTACAATGCTAGATTGGTAACCAAGGGCTACTCACAGCTTCATGGCATAGACTACAATGAGACCTTTGCACCAATGGCAAAGATGGACTCCATTAGGCTAGCCTTAGCCGTTGCAGCTTCAAAGAAATGGGAAGTACATTACATGGATGTGAAGTGTGCTTTCCTGAATGGAGATCTCACTGAAGAGATATACATGTAGCAGCCTCAAGTATTTTCTACTAACCCATATATTGTGTGCAGGCTAAAGAAGTCATTGTATGGGCTTAAGCAAGCCCCCAGGGCTTGGTATGCCAAGATTGATAGCTTTCTGCTATCACTGAATTTTGTTCGATGCAAATCAGATCCAAATGTATATTTGAAGCTGATTCATGGTTCATTAATGATCATTGTTTTATATGTTGATGGCCTTCTCATTACAGGAAGCTCGAAGGATGAGATTTCCTCCTTGAAGGATGCAATGAACCATGCCTTCTCAATGACAGATTTGGGCTTATTGAGCCAATTCTTGGGGCTCAAGATTTCTCAAACCAAAGAAGGAATAAAATTACATCAGTCCAAGTATGTATTGGATTTTCTGAACAAATTCAAAACAAAGGATTGCAAGACAAGCAAGACTCCTTTCCTTTCAGGAGTGAAGCTTGAAGAAGCTGATTCTTCACCTATGGTAAACAACACACTGTATAGGCAATTGATTGGATGTTTGTTGTATCTTACACATACTAGACCTGATATTTATTATGTAGTAAGTGTGGCTTCAATATACATGGATCAGCCTCATGAGATCCATTGGAGAGAAGCCAAAAAGATCCTTAACTTTGTTCAGGGAACAAGGACACATGGGATCTTCTATAAAGCTAAATCTGATCTTGATTTGATTGGGTTTACTGATAGTGATTGGGCAGGTGATAGAATAGATTGAAAGTCAACATCAATATATGTTTGCATGCTTGCAGAAGGGCCAATCAGCTAGTCAAGCAAGAAACAAAGTGCCATTGCACTCTCATCTACAGAAGCAGAGTACAGAGGAGTTGTAAATGCAGAAACTCAATGTTTATGGTTGCAGGGGTTACTTGGAGAGTGTGGATTCAAATCCGAATACTCAACTACTATCTACTATGATAATCAAAGTACCATTTGAATCTACAATGATCCAGTTCATAAGTAGAGAACCAAACACATTGAGATCCATATGCACTACATCAGACAGCTTGTGCATGATGGCACCATTCACCTACTCTTCTATTCATCTTCAGAACAAGTAGCATATATCTTCACCAAAGTTTTTTGTGAGAAGACATTCAACAATCTCAAATCACTGCTAGGGATTTCTGATCATGCTGTGAAGCATGAGTGATGACAAGATTTCCATTTTTTTTTTTACAGTCCATGTTTAAGGGAGTATTTTTCCCACTCGGTTTTTGTCTCTTTACTTGGTTAAATGGACATGTAGTATGTAAAGGGTGACTAAGCCTTGTTTCTAAGCCCTATAATTTTCTGATATTTTACTCATAAGTCAATATTAAGGGGGGGTGTTAGAATAATCAACCCATATTTAGCTACCTTAGACATTAATTAATCCAATTTTTGTCTTATTTGCCTAGTTTCCATATTCCACCTTATGCAAGTTGTCCTCCACACATCCATAGTGGTAAAACTTGATAATTTTGAGTCATGGAGCACTTGGGAAACCTCCTGGAATCAAATATGATTTATTCCTGGTCTCCCTAGCGCATGTCTACTTTTTCTTCTTTTTTGCCTGTTTTTTCTGAGTTTTAAGGCAATTGGGAAAGTTTGACTAGGTGAAGTTAACTTGTTTTTTGTCCTCATCATCCTCCACTCTTTTCTCCTATGAAAAGAATGTATGAGTTGTCCTTCCACCATATATTAGTTTTCCTAATTTCTTTTGCCAATTTGTGAGCTCCTAGACAGATTTGGAATGTGCTTTATGCACCTATGGGGGATTTGCTTAGATTTAGTAAGCCTGATTTTGACTAAATTCGAATGGCATCTTCATGCATTTGAATATCTCATGTAATTATTTATTGTGGCAGCCTATGACTTCACAGGGTTGGATATTGTACACTTATTCAATACAGATTAGTGTTCAGCTCCATATTCAGTCTCTTTTGTGAGTAATTTGCATGTGTAATTGGTAATTGTTGTGAGTGTAATTGTTCTAACACCTGGGTTCAATTTCCACAACAAGTAGAAAAATTAATAAAGGAAGCAAGTATAAAACTTAATAAAATAAGCAAGTAGAAAACTTAATAGAAGAAGCAAGTAGAAAACTTAATAGATATGTCTTCTTTAAATCGTATTCTATGAAACTTTTGAGTATCCACGCAGTGAAGAAAACAGGCCCTGTGCTATGATCAATTTTCAAAGTAGTGGTTTGTTTCTTTATAAATTCTAATGTTTAATCCTAGATTCACTACACACAAATATAAATTATACAAATCTAGAGATATAATTACCAAACGTTACAACTATAGTAAATGAACAAGAATCATAAACAAAAGAGACGGAACAAAATACAATTCAACATATACTAAGGCAAAAAGGAAGTGAAAGATAGGGATGGAACTTAATAGATACTTTAAATGATATAGACTAAGGTCCTCATTATAGATACAACCATTGTATAATAACAAATAGGACATAATTCAAAAGCCAAAGAAACATAAATTTAAATAGGATTAAGAGAGAATGAGAATATTAAAGACTGGACGAAGGACTGAATGGTGGACTGAACGAACAATTTGTATTAAGAAAACAATGGAAATTAAGAAATAAATGGCCTAGATGATCTAAACATTAGCTGATTTTGTGCACATGAGAATAATATGCATAAAGGATAGTAATTGATCCTATTCAGTAGCTGAAATAACAATGGAATAACTTATCCTAATTCATGATTATAGGGAAACTATTGTCTATTACATTATGAAATAATTAAGATATAATGGAAGTAAATCTACAACAAAATGAGAATTAATAGAACTAAACCTATTGTAAACTGAATCTAAAATATGAAATCAATTCAACTCTATGTAATTACCATTATAAAACTAAAATACAAGATGGAAGAAAGACTGCAAAGGAAACTAGATATAACCTATGCATGCAATCGGTTCCTTTAATTCACGAAATGAAAACTATACTAACAGCACATCATTCATTAGAGGAAATTTCAACTCAAAATGGGCCTTTTAACTTTAACTCAAATTAGATGTCATCATGTGTTAGCCAATTCAATTGCTTTAAATTTGAAATACCATATAGGTCTTAAGCACTTTTTTAATATAAATTTGGGGATAGGTATCATTAAAAAAACTAGTTTTTTTGTTTGTATTTTCGACATATCTCCCCATTTTTTTACTCAAATTTCGATCGGAAGAGCTTCTTGGATGCAGAATTAAATTTTGCATCCAATGAGTACCCACTCAGCATACTTTTGGCAGACCTTGCTACCCCAAAAATAATAAATACTTGAAAACACATGATGATGATGTCATCATCACATTTTTTTCAGGTATTTCTTGTTTTTTGGGTAGCAGGGTCCATCAAAAGTATGATGAGTGGGTACTCGTTGGATGTGGAATTTAATTCCGCATCCAATGACCTCTTCTGAACGAAATTTGAGTAAAAACACGGGGAGATATGTTGAAAATACAAACAAAAAAATAGTTTTTTCTTTTCTTCCTCCAAAATTAATAAATATTATTTTATTAATTTTTTTTAGGAGGTCAATTTTGAGGTGAAATTTACTCTAATGACTCATAATGGAATATATGCTACAGGAAATAAATAAATGAACAATGTAAACTAACAGGAAACCAATTTGCATAAATAAAACAGTAATAGAAACTACTTATCTGCGAGAAAAGAGATAACAAGAACACAGAGGAATGGAAACCATTGGTTGTTGAGGGGCCCTCTCAGCAATATCGATGGCATGATAATCAATCACTCATAGGAACAAGAACATGTATACACAACAAAAATAGAACTTATATTAACATGCAAGACTGACTTTTAATAGAGCTTTCCTTCTAATGTCGACTAAAAGATTACAAACTACCTACTAGTTGAGCTCTCGCTTGGAGGCGACTATTTATAACATTTACAAGGATGAGCAGGTCGACCCTTTCAGTGTTTGACCGTTCCTAAAATAGTCAATCTTAATGGAAAATAAAAAACCATACGACAGTGCATAGTATTCCTCCTGCCATTGCGCGTGTCAATTCTCCTTGCGTGTCTGGTGGCATGTAGATTCTCATGGACGTGGCCTTGGATCATGGTGTCGAATGGAGAAAGTAGGATGGAAAAACTTCTCATAGAAAGGACCATAATACAATCAACTCTTGGAAAACAGAACAACTGAAGACCATTTGCGCTTCAACCACTTGGGAATATGCCGACTAACAGCGCGTGGGCTGATCAAGAGGCTGAATGGAAATTTGGATATGCTCTACGCATATCTAGTGTGAATGCATGGCCAATGTTAGCTTGTGTAAATATTATAATCTGAAAAATAAATTCATATATCAGACATATTTCAAATTATAACTTAATTGGTTAATAAAATCATGAAATAATAGAAATAACCCAAGACTTGCATACATTCCAAAGGCGATCATACCTGAGGCTGAATGGTGAGATGTATGACAAGAAATATGTCAAAAAGGTGAAAAAATAGATTCCAAACAAGTAAATTACCAACTGAAAATAGTAACAAAATTGGGATCGGTAATCCACATCATAATATCCTATCTAGGAAGTTATTCTTAACTCACGACCAAAGGCTTTAGTCCTTTTTCCACTTGGTGTACTATTTTGTCTAGTTTCACTTCTTCTTGATGTTCTTTTATTAGAGTTGTCAATTCTGCAAGAACATCTTTATCATGGATTAGCGATAAGCAAATTTTTAAAAATTCTTTAAGATTTGTTGGGGCTCGGACCTTGAAGGTCCTTAATTTTGGCAACTCCGGGGTTTTGGTTCGAAGCTTGTAAGTGGAGTTATAGTCCAAAATAGTCTTAGGTGCTTCGGGGTTGGGTCGAAGCCCCTCTTTTTGTAAATGTCCCCTGGTTTTTTGGTACCCATGGTTTTTAAGCCCATGGTATTGTAATAGTGCACTTGTATAAATAGGAACTTATGTAAAGGAGTCAGGTAAGCTTTGTGTTATGATGATGATGTGATGCGAAGAAGCTAAGGTCTATTTTTTGGTTTAAGGTTAAGTCCCAGCTGAGTGCGTGGATGACCTTTGCAGCTGAGTGCATAGTTTTGGGCTGTTGAGAAGATTTGCAACTGAGTGCGCAGATCAGAACTGTATTGTTTTGTAAATTGTTGAATATAAACGCAGTTCTGTGGACGTAGCCCCTACACTGGGGGTGAACCACGTATATCTTGTGTTGTGGTGGTTCTTTTTATTTTGTTCATGTTATGTTTTTATGCATTTGATAAGTGAATGAATGATAAAGTAAGATAAATTGCTAAGTATTAACTTCGCTGTGAATTCCCAGTTAAGGGTTAAGCAAGAGACTATTTTTTTATCTAAACTGCAAAGCTATTTAAGTGACTGTCGAAGCTCTATATTGCATAATTATTCTTTGTTAAGGCTAAAGGTACAGTAATATCCCTCTTTCGCCTACAGAAACCTGATTTTGCGGCACCCCATAGCTGTTTTGGGTGAGACTGCAACTTGTTCGCAGGTTGTTGCCAAAAGGGCCAACACTGTGGGTTTGTTTGTTGGTGCAAAGATAAAAGAATAAGAATTTGGGTCTGCCCCATCTGCCAAACAAATTGGTTCCGTTGCTAGTTGAACCAGCATCTGCTTCAAGAGGGATCTATGTCGTACCTAGAGGGATATGTTTTGGAGGCCCTCACTAAAAGAAATCAGTGACTAGGTTGAAGATACTTATCTGAAATTTGCTGAACAAGATAATAAGGACCCTCGTCGTAGCTCAGACGACTTCTTGCAAAGGTACATTTTTATTGATATTTATGAAATTTTCTTGCTAGTATCCACATAGAATTGCACCAGTGGTTATCCAGGTTGATAAAAAGAAATACAAACTTTAGAGAAGATCAATCTCCTGACTGGACCCCAGAAAGAATTAAGCTGTTGAAAAGTGTGAACAATGCGGTATCAAGAGTTGTTGACTTCTAGACAACACGAACCCTTGAAGCATTTGTGACGGAGTTCGCCATCGACACACATACGTCTTTCAGTGAAGCAGAAAGACAGTTTTTCAAAGGACCAAGGGGTAAGTACCTGAATTCATTAATTCTAAAAATTAAAATGCTCTTGGCTGAGAAAGGCATATTGCTTATCCAATCAGATTGCTATATTTATTGCTACTAACCTATGTTTGGAAGCGAAAGTGACTTCAACGAGCAAAGTGGTTTTCTTCACAATGGTAAAAGATACAATAGAACTCTTGGATCCTATATCCTAGGCCAGAATACCAATTATACCTCATTAAGTCCAGAAGAATCTGAATTTGAAGAAACCCCTTTTGTTGGAAACCCTCCTATAACTTCGCAGCGAAGATTTGTTATCCCTGAGAACCCTTCGCAGTCTGAAAGTAACCCTAGCTCGAGTAGTCCTATCGCAGGTCAGTCTACCTCAGTAAGTTCCCTTCCTCCTGTTACCAGTCTCCCCCCTGTTATCAGTATTCCTCCTCCTCCTCCCCCTCCTCCTCCCCCTCAATTCATTATGGCCCATTTGAATGATGATATCAAGCTCCCAATCTTTAAAGGAACTGGATCAGAGGATCCAGAGCAGTTTTGGTTCTTATGCAAAGCTGTTTGGACTGCTAAGAATATTATAGATCCAAATACAAGAAGAGCACAGCTGGTCACCTCTTTCAGAGACCGAGCTTTGACCTGGTTTATGAATTTTTCCAGTACTCAGAACTATACCTTGGCTGATATTAAAAAAGAAATGATCAAAGAATTCAAGAAGCCTAAATCGGAGTCACAGTGTATAACTGAACTAAAAGAAATTCAACAGAAGGAAGGTGAATTAGTTTGGAAATTTGATCAGAGGTTCAAGGTTCTGTTCGATCAAGTTAGTTTCACTATTGGACCAAAACAGCATAAATAATGGTTCATTACAGCACTATTGCCTCATATCAGGACTCCACTTATGCAACAGAAGGTTGCTGATTAGTAAGAGGCATTGGAAATTTCTATGAAACTTGAAACAACTCCCGTTGGAGATAATTCTGGAATAGCCCAGATACAGGCATAGTTAGCAGAAATGGCTTTGGAGCTTCGTGACATGAAAAAATGGAAATCTATTCGATAAGAGGTTTGGTGTACATGATGTAAGATAGAAGGTCATGACAAGGAACAATGTCCTGCATTAAGAAATTATTTGAATACTGGTGCACCGAACCCGTTTAACCCTAATGTCCTATATTGTGAGATCTGTAGAACAACTGGCCAGCATCGACCTGAATATTTCTATCTACTGTAGAGATATGTTCAAGTACCTTAGAATCCCTACTGCAATTTCTATAAGTCCGTTGGACACAACGAAGATGAATGTCACAGTTTTGACCTCATGAGAGAGTGAACCTATGATGCTTATAGGGTACAAACCGATGCACAAGGAAATGATGGATATGGTTACCATGGTGGTACACCAGGTCGAGGTAATTTCAGAGGTCGTGGTCATGGTCGTATGCCTGGAAGAGGACGGGGCCAAATTATTTGCTATAACTATAATCAGGTAGGACATGTAGCTAGAGAATGTCAGAACCCAACTACGACATGTCGATATTGCAGAGCAGTAGATCATGTGATTGAGCAATTCCCACAATTGATAGCCAAGATAGAAGAAAGAAATGGCACTCCTACTCAGAATGTTTAGATGATTGCTGTAGAGAAAATACCTGTCTCAGCCCTTAACCTTGTTACAAGGAGTGGAACTATGATGCATGTGCATAATAAGGGGAAACAACCTGACGAGGCTTGGGTCTGTAAGACCCCAAAGAAAATTCCAGCCTTCGATGTTGGAAGAGAAAAAGGAACATTTATGGAAGCTAAAAAAGACTTTGTTGATCCAAGAACATCAGTAGCAACTACGCAACATCATCAATAGCAGTTACATTTTCAAGAAGCTTCACCAGATCAAGTAAGTACACTGACATGATTTTTATAGAGTTGTATGAAGCTATTAAGAAATCAGAATTCTTTGAACGCGTTACAAAAAGTTATTGAGTCTTGCGAACATCAGAAAACCTCTGATAGAGGAAAAACTATTAATAGAGTTAGAAGGACTGAAAGAGAAATGAGATTGCATGCTCAGATAGGAGATTATGACATGACTGATATCATTTTAGACCTGGGATTAGAAGTGAATGTCCTAACTAAGCATACATGGGAACAAATGGGAAAACCTACACTTGAATGGTCCCCTATATAGTTGAAATTAGCTAATCAGCAGAAGATTGTGCCCTTGGGAATATTCCCTAGTGTACCGGTGGATATTGATGGAGTCCGTACCTTAGCAGATTTTGAATTCATTGAAATAATTGATGATAGCAAACCCTATCCAGCATTGCTGGGAATTGAATGGGCACTAGACAATTATGTAGTAATCAACCTTAAGAATAGACATATGA
This sequence comes from Pseudotsuga menziesii, assembly GCA_001517045.1. Classification (NCBI taxonomy): domain Eukaryota; kingdom Viridiplantae; phylum Streptophyta; class Pinopsida; order Pinales; family Pinaceae; genus Pseudotsuga; species Pseudotsuga menziesii. The sequence goes on from LPNX010554192.1 coordinate 20,491, forward strand.
CTTTTGAAGGAAAAGGCTTGAGAGTCATAGTACCGTTGGACCCTTCTCAAGGAGAAAGGTATACAGAGCCAGTCAGAGATGAAGATCAGGATGTTTTGGATCATATTTACAACATCACAGCTAAAGAATATGACTATGTTAACCCTACTGCTGAAGGTATAATGGATTGGCAGTGTGACAGTTCTTGCATGGCTGATTCAGATGAAGGCCTAGAGAATTGGTAGAATCGACTTTATGAGCTACATGGACATCGGTGTGTAAGAATTGCTAAGTCTATTAGATGGGTTGGATCAGAGACAAGAATATTACCTAATTTTGATGGCTTGACAGACCCGGAATATTTTATTGTACAATTCTTAGAGCAAGTACCAGATCCACAGAAAATGGAGACTCTAGATTCAGTATTCAGAGCCACAGCTGCCAGATGGTGGAATGGTCATAAAAAGTATATTCATAGTTGGAGAGCTTGTCAAAAGTTTCTTTTAATAAGATTCATGGATCAACCTCAGGAGGTACGAAGCAGATTTAATGGTAAGACTAGCCCTCAGAAACATTTGGAGTAGTGTTATGAAGCATGGAAGCATGTACCTTGTGAATAATGGGTACATAGGTTTGTACACACTATGGAACCTGTAGCAAAGAACTGGTATGTGGAGGTGCAGCTTCGCCATGGTATTGTAAGTTGGGTTAGCCTTGCTGATAGTTTTGTGCTCACATTTTCTATTAATGAGGTTTGCCCTACTTTGGACGCAGTTATTAGGTTGATCCATACTAAGTTGTTTGATGATAAAGAAATAGCCGAGTACCAACCTGATTGGAAGGAACAAGAAGCTAATGTAGTAGAATGCTATAACCTCGCCATTGATGAAGATGATGACCCTCACAACATTAATATTCCTGAGTCAGAAGGACATTGCGAAGTACATAGACCAGCAGTCGAATCACCTAAAGTAACTCAGCCCTTGAAAACAAGGAAAGTAAACATTGGATCAGAAGAGATTCCTAAGTACGCTACCATTGGAGATTATTGGGACAAAGAAATGGTGAGAAAAGTGACTGAACTCCTCCATGTGTATCAGGAATTATTTCCAATGAAGTTCTCATAACTGAAAGGTATCCTTGGTGATATAGGAGTGATAAAAATACCTTTGAAAGATGATGCAAAGCCTATGAAGCAGCGCCCTTATAGGATGAACCCTAGGTATAAAGAAAAAATCAGGATGGAGCTAGATAAGATGCTCACTATAGGAATCATTGAGCCTATCGAAGATTCCAAATGGGCCAGCCCTATGGTGGTACAAGAAAAGAAGACCAAGGGAGAAATCAAAATCTGTGTTGATCTGAGGAAGTTGAATGATGCCTATTTACATGATCCTTTTCCTACTCCCTTTAAAGATGAAGTTTTAGACAATGTCAGAGGTCAAGAAGTGTATTCTTTCACTGATGGATTTTTAGGTTACCATCAGATCAGAATTTCTCTAGAGGATAGACATAAAACAACCTTCACTATAGAAATAGGATATTTTCAGTATACTGTTATGCCCTTTGGATTGAAGAATGCACCTACTCTATTTTCCAAAGTAGTCATATCTGAAACTTATGCTGGACAAGTGTAGACAGCATCAGATTTCATTGAACATAGAGAAGTGTATCTTTTGTGCACCTTTTGGAATTCTGCTAGGTCACATTGTATGCAAGCAAGGATTGATGGTAAATCCTGCGAAGATAGCCATTATTCTAAACTTGCCACCTCCGAAGTCTATTAAGCAACTTTGCAGTACGCTTGGTCATACTGGATATTACAGGAAATTCATTAAAGGATATGCTCAGATTACATCCCCTATGGAAAAGAAATTGAAGAAAGATATTAAGTTTGAGTGGACACCTGAATGTTAGGAAAGCTTGGATATTTTGAAAGAAAAGATGGTAACTACCCCTATCTTAGTATTCCCTGACTGGAGTAAAAAGTTTCAAGTTCATTTCGATGCATCTTCCATTGCTTTAGGTATAGTATTGGCTCAGTCAGGTGAAGGTAATATTGATAACCCTATTGCTTTTGCGAGTAGAGAAATGTCCACAGCAGAAAAGAATTATACTACGATAGAACGAGAAGGTCTAGCTATGGTTTATGCCTTGCAGAAATTTCAACATTATTTGTTAGGATCTCATTTTAAGATGTTCATTGACCATTCTTCTTTGAAGTATTTGATTAACAAGCCTGTGTTAGGTGGAAGGATATGCATATGGTTGATTTTGTTTCAGGAGTATGACTTTGAGATCATAGTTAAGCCAGGAAGACTTAACCTGGGGCGTGACCACTTGTCGAGGCTCGAGTCAGGAGAAGAGCCCACTAGTTTGGACGAAGGTCTTCCTAATGCCCAGTTGTTTTCCATCTAGATGGTTGATGACTATTTTCAGGATATTGTTCAGTACTTGTCTATAGGTTTTGCACCCTGTGAGATGACAACACAACAGAAGAAGTAGCTGGTGGTTAGAGCAGCTGACTTTACCTTGATAGTAGGACAGCTATATAAGATGGGACTAGATGAAATATTGTGTAGATGTGTCCTGGAGCATGAAAAGCCATTGATTTTTGCTGAGGCACATTTTGGAGAAGTAGGAGGTCATTATGAAGGAAAATCTACATCACAGATGATTCTGACAGCTGTATTGTGGTGGCCTATGGCTCATAAGGATGCAAGAGAGTATTTCCACAGCTGTGATATCTGTCAGAGGACAGGAAAACCATCCAGGAGGGATGAGATGCCTCTGGTTCCATAGGTAACTTTACAAGCATTTGACAAGTGGGCTGTTGATTTTGTTGGACCAATCAATCCCCCTGCAAAGAAATTTGGAGAAAGATACATTATTACAGCAACTGATTACCTTACTCGTTGGGTCGAAGCTCAACTAGTCAAGGACTGTAGCACTGCTACAGCTGCGAAGTTCATATTTGATAATATCTTGTCGAGGTTTGGGTGTCCTAGAATTCTTATGAGTGACCAAGGATCACATTTTCTGAATAAGACTATTGAAGCATTGACCGAAGAATTTCAAGTATATCATCAGAAGAGTACTTCCTACCATCCTCAAGCAAATGGAACTGTCAAAGCCTTTAACAAGATTCTTGAGCACTCTCTGACGAAGGTTTGCAATGTTAACAGAACTGATTGGGATCTTAGAATTCCAGCAGTATTATGGGCTTATCGAACCACTTGTAAGAAGTTGATAGGCCACACACCTTTTAGGATGGTATATGGACAAGAAGTAGTTATGCCCATGGAGTACATTGTTCCTAGCCTTAGAATATCTGCCTTCACAGAGATGGATGATCCAGCCATGTTGAATGAAAGGCTGACGAAGATACTGGAACTAGAAGAAGACAAATTCATTGCAGGTTTCTAGCAGCAAGTACAGAAAGCTAGAGAAAAATCATGGCATGATAGACACATTAAGAAGAAGAATTTTCAGAATGGTGATCTTGTGCTCTTGTACGACAGTAAATTCATGAAGTTCCCAGGTAAGTTCAAGACACATTGGAAAGGACCATACATAGTTCAGAAAGTTACCGATGGTGGTGCAGTTCAGTTAACTAAATTGAATGGAAATTTTTTTCCTTCCATGGTGAATGGAAGTAGATTAAAGAAGTACAGGGATGGGCCTGTACCCCCTGATCAGAAGAAATGGCACGAAGAAGAGTCTAAGTACCAAGAACAATTGAAATTGGGTACTAGACTATAATGAAGCTGTTCTCAGAGAGCTTCGACAGATTGTTGGAAAACTTACGAAGTGTAGAACGTTGTGGAAGAAATTTTGTCGAGGGTCGAAGTTTGAAGTTCTGTCGAAGCTTGTGTCAGGATGTGTCGAAGGTCTATATTGTGTCGAAGGTCCTTATTGTGGTGAAGTGGAAGTTAGTGGTTGTGTCGAAGAAGAAAGGTGTGTCGAAGCTTAAAATTCGACCGTTGGAACAAGTCATATTTGGCGGCGCCGGTACGTTAATTGCATTAACTTCCTATAATGATGAGATTTGGTTGAATCCACAGCCATATTTGGGAAATATAGTTCCGTTTGGACAAGATATACCACCGCTCGGTCATATTTGGTGTCTTTAATGCATAGTTATGGAATATTTGGTCGTTGGATCCTATAAGAAGACACCCAGGCCTGCAAATTTTGCATTAGACATTTTCTTGAGTTTCACAGTTGAGTCCATGTCAGCTGATCACACAGTCAAGCAATTGTTGAGAGATTTCAGAAAGAGGGGTCTGCAAAACTTTATGAGGAACCCCCCTGCATCTGCCCCTCACGAAGAGACTTCCCCAGTGCCGAATCAACCGATGCAGACACTATCTAACAAAAAGAAGTTTAAGGCAGAATTTTTCTCTAAGAAGAATGAAGAAAGGCACAAACCATCAGGAAAGGCGCCGGAGGATCCCATGATTCAGATGAATCCTCTTGGTTCGGCAGAGCTCCCACCTGAATATTTCAAAGACTTCGGTGAGGATGAGAATGTTGCATCACAGCGTCCACCATATCTCCTTCTTGTTCAACAAGGAGTTAAGCCACCTCGATGGACAGTCAAGTTCGCATTACTCACCCCTTCACTACCACAGGGTGTGAAGTTGGTCGGAACGATGACAGGAAGAGTAGATCGGCTCAAGTACGTAGACCACGATACGAATGATCGTGAGAAGTTTTCGCAGTTCGCACCTGGGAAATAATTGCACTCCGCCATTATCTGGAGGTTGGAATGACGTTACTTGAAGTAAAACAGTGGGATGCTGGCTTGTTGAAGATGCTAAATGTCCCCCACTTTGGTTGCAGCCCGCAGGTTACCACGGTGGTCAAGCAGTTATTGGCGTTGGTGCATGATGGGAACCTATGGATAGGAAACTAGCGAATTTCTATTGATGGAGAGATGATTTATAGGATTATAGGCTTGCCGAAGGAAGGGTATAATCCTAGGATTGAATTTGTTGGAAAGCACAAAGATACGAAGATGGCACAGCACATTAAGGACCGCTTTGGTTTGAAAAAAGGAAATCGAGGGTATCAAACATCGACTATTCGGCACCAGAACATTCGCTACGCCATAGAGATCCTAGCATGTAAATTAATGAGGAAGTACAGACCTAATGAAGCACCTGCCCTGATTGTCAGTATTGCTGTGAACTGTGCCGAAGGATACAGTTACAAATAGATAGAGTACATTGCTAGAGAATTTCTTGCAGATGTTCGTGATGCACAGGAGAAAGGTAGATCCTTTCATTATTCATGGTTGTTAGTGCTTATTGCACTGGTAGGTTGGAGAGAACATGCCGAGGCACAATTTGTTGATGTGCCTCTCGAGATGCCTGGCGTAGCAAGGTATGCATCTCTTTGGATTTCACAGAATAAGGACTTGTAGCAGATGACGAACTACATGTTTGCCCACTATTCGCTGAATATTATAGTTGAGATCCTAAAAACAACACGGCTCCCTAATGAGTTATTTTCTCAGTATACTGGAGTGGCCAAATTCAAGGTTGACATGCATAATGTCTTCATCCAGGCCTGCGCAGATAACAAACATACATAGTGTAAGTTACCATACATGGTGAACCAGGAAGACATCCTCGTAGTAGTTCAGCAGTGGCCGAATGAATGGATGAAGGATGCAGGAACAAGGCCTGACATACTAGGCCCTCTAGTAACAGATGTGGGCACAGGTCCTAGTCAGCTGCAGCAGAATGACCCACTAGAAGAGAGAGAAGAACAATATGAGTCACAGCAAAATGAAGGTGACCATGGTGGAGATGACAGAGCTGATGGAGAAGAAGAAGAGAAAAATGGTGAAGAAGAAGAAGAATTAGTCAATACCATTTCAGACCCTAATAGCCCAGATAAGCGCAAGTCCCCAGAAGTCGAGGAAGTTACTAAGCCTCAGCCCAGAAATAAAACTAAGGTGTTGAAGGGAAAGAATATCATCGAAGAGCCTGCTTTGACGATTGAAGAGCTTGATCAGGCTCTGACGAAGTCTACAGAGGTATTATCCAGCAAATGGGTAGAATTTGAAGCTAAACATCTTGATGTGCTCACTGGCATAGCATAGATTTTGAAGGTGTTATCGAAAAGAACAGCAACTGGCGCTGCAACAAGCAGTGTCCCAGAAGGCGCGTAGCCAGATACTAGACAATGCCCAACTAGAAACAACAGAGGAAAAGTACCATGTGCAGCTTTTATAATACCTGACGTAGCATCTCGATCGTAGGTAAGCATGATAGTTGAGATAGATTACACTAATTTTTCTATGTTGGAGCTGCATTTTTGTCAATTGGCACTCATGAAGGAGATCCGAGAACGAGACAACTACACACACATGCAGTCAGAGAATACCACGAAGCAGATTGAGAGCCTCGAAGCATAGTTGAAAGAAGCTGAATAGAAGAAGAGGGAAACATAAAACAAGCAGGCTACACTAGCGTGAGTGTTGGATGAGGTGTGTCGAAATCTCCCTGACTTCGACATGCAGGATGAAGAAGAACCAGAGCAAATAATAGTAAAGATGAAAGACTATGCACAATAGTCTAGAAGCCAGATAGAGAAGATGAAAGCAGAACATGAGGCCCATATTGCGGAGCTTCAGCTTTGCCTCATTCCTGATAGTCCACTAGAGGTCAGGGAACAACGTCTCAGAGATATTCAGGCCTCAGCAACAAATATCTTAGATATTGTGAGTCATGCATCAAAGCTGCTATACGAAAGTGTCGAGGCTTGGACAAACTTGCAAGAAAACCCAGAAGTAGAAAAGTTGAAAGAAACCATCAATCAGCGACAGATAGAGCTGGATGCAGTAAAAGCAGAAATTAAGACATTGTCTCCCATGCATAAGATGCTTAAGGTAAAGCATAGTAATGAGCTCCAGCGAGAAATTGAGTCTTGCTAAATAAAAGAAACACTGTTAGTGAGATATGTGCAGCCCCTCATTAATGAGGCCTTGGAGTTGAGCACTGCTACGGACAACCAGCTCAAAGTCTTGAAGCAGTATGATGTGTTTGCACAGGAAAAGGCCAATGAATCATCTGCAGCAACATTGCAGGAGATAGTGGAGAAAGAGCAAGCAGCCGAAGATATCATGCGCAGTCTCAAAAAGTAGTTTACTATCTTTGCCAACAAGATTCTTGCACCCGAAAAGCAGCAGAGTGTCCCGGGACGAGACACTAGTGAGTCTTAGGGTCCTGTTGGGCCTCGGACCTTGAAGGTCCTTAATTTTCGCAACTCTGGGGTTTTGGTACTAAGCTTGTAAGCAGAGTTGCGGTCCAAAATAGTCTTAGGGGCTTAGGGGTTGGGTTGAAGCCCCTCTTTTTGTAAATGTCCCCTGGTTTTTGGGTACCCCTGGTTTTTAATCCCATGGTATTGTAATAGTGCACTTGTATAAATAGGCACTTATGTAAAAGATTCAGGTAAGCTTTGTGTTAGGATGATGATGTGACGCAAAGAAGCTAAGGTCTATTTTTGGGTTTAAGGTTAAGTCCCAGCTGAGTGCGTGGACGACCTTTGCAGCTGAGTGCATAGTTTTGGGCTATTGAGAAGATCTGCAGCTGAGTGCGTAGATCAGAACTATATTGTTTTGTAAATTGTTGAATATAAACGCAGTTCTATGGACGTAGCCCTTACACTGGGGGTGAACCACGTATATCTTGTGTTGTGGTGGTTCTTTTTATTTTGTTCCTGTTATCTTTTTATGCATTTGATAAGTGGATGAATGATAAAGTAAGATAAATTTCTAAGTATTAACTTCGCTATGAATTCCTAGTTAAGGGTTAAGCAAGAGACTGTCTTTTTATCTAAACTGTGAAGCTATTGAAGTGAATGTCGAAGCTCTGCATTGCATAATTATTCTTTGTTAAGGCTAAAGGTACAATAATATCCCTCTTTCGCCTACAGAAACCTGATTCTGCGGCACCCCATAGCTATTTCGGGTGAGAATGCAACCTGTTCACAGGTTGTTGCCGAAAGGGCCAACATTATGGGTCTGTTTGTTGGTGCGAAGATAAAAGCATAAGAACCCGGGTCTGCCCCATCCGCCCAATAAGATTACTAATTTTTTTTCAATTTTATCTATTATTGATCTTATCTATTATCCTTTATCGATCTTATCTATTCCAGACATATCTATTATCGATCTTATATACTATCCTTTATCGATCTTATCTATTCTAGACATATCTATTATCTATTTACGACAAATGTATGTGTTTCGCTCAGCTCGACAAAAATCATTTGGATAGTCTGGTTGGGATTTCTATTTGGATTCTATAGAGTGTTTGGATTTCCCACATTTCTATCCTGCTGCTTCATAATCAATTGTAGACATAGTTCGACAATATGATCAAAGGAATTATAGTACGAACATGTCTTTGTCGGTATTGAAAAATCCCTAGCAAAATGTCCTAGTTTTCCATAATTATAACACATGATTTGGCTTCTTCCGTGACCAAATTCTCCTCCTCATTGTTTTCCTCGACCTCTAAAATTTACAACCCCCCTTGGTTGAGGGTAATGTTTCTGCGAATACTAATTTTTTTGATATTGGGGTTGAGGATACATATTTCGTTGATATTGGGATGGTGGATTTTGATCTTATGCTCGCTCAACTTGCATCTTCTCTTCATTCTTCATCAAATAGGTGTCCACCATTTTCTCCTATAGTAGCTCGAAAGTTCTTGAATCCTTCTCATCATGGACTACGGATTTACAAAATTTATAGTACAAACTATTCAACGTACTTTCAATATTCTACAAGTACAAACACTCTTCCAAACGATGGAATATAGTCTAACATATTCTACACTAAGGAATCCCTTGTACATTTATTAGATTCAACGATCTTGTTGCGACATAGTTCATGAACACCAGGAAGTTGTCCCTGTGGTGTACTTCAGTTTTGCATCTAGTACACCATATTTATTCTTATAATTCCTTCCTTTTCTTAATGTCCTAGAGTTACAATGTAAGGTTAGCTAGTGGTGATTGAATCTTCATCATTCCTACACCAGTCTCCCCAATCAGCAAGGATTCAAACTTCATTTATATCTCCAGAGATTCAGTCTGTGACACAGCATTCTGTTGGACCAATGGAATTCAGATGTAAATCAACAATGTTGCAATGAACCATTCCTTGTGTTGTACGCCCGACATCAAAAATCTTAATTTATCTATTAATGTCTTAAATCTATGGTCTAGTACCACATGGAATTTACAACCAATTTCTTAATCTATGTAATACATTGAGATTAATATTTAGGCTTTATCAATTCATCTATTAGTCCCACTGGAATTTGGTCGAGCATTTTCTCTATAACTCCTATCGAAAAAATAGAAAAATTCATATACCAGTCGAGCACATGACCCATCAGAGTCGTAATCATCTATGCCTTCTTTTTTGCATCATCTTTGACTTGTCGCATAGTCCATAGAGCTTCCCATAGAAATCAATGCTGATGTAGGTCTTCCAACCCATTTCCATTGAATATTGACAATTTAATATCGTTTCCAGCCATTATATGACTCTTGGTACGTCTGGACAAAAAGTTTGGCTAGCATGAGTCCCTTGCCCACCATTTCCACTATTATTATTAGTTTTATTTATAAATCCACTAGGAGATTCATTTATCGATCTTATCTCTGGATATGTACATGGGGTCTTAGGTGTGACGTACTTGTACTTTAGATCTGGAGATTCTGCTTCTTCTTATTCCCTTACTTATATAGGATGATATCCCTCTTCTTCATCGCAAGAACCTTCATTAAAGTGTGATGTCAACTCATGGTCCTCTCCTTTGGTCATACTACAACTTCCTCTTCTTGTCACAATTCTTCTTCTTTTTCCTGACCAAAATCTCCTTCAGTTTCATAGCCCTCCACCTTCTAGTGCAGTTCTGTTATCACCAGGGAACATCTTAGCTTACTTTGCTCCATTTTTCCTGCACTTCTTCTGTGACATAACTAGGTCTTTATATACAGTTATTTACTTGTAGGACTCTATTCTGAGGATTCATTTTTCACATACAACCATCTTTATCCAAGTTTTTAAAGATGTCAAGTATCTTCCTCATGGTCCTTGGAAACGTTTTCTTTCTACCTCACTGTATGGCGTTATTGTGTTAACAACAAACTCAGTAATATATCCCTCCAAAATACTGTCTACCCAAAAATCAAAATCCCTTGACACAGTGTTTCTAAGACTCTTCAGACGTTGAATCAACTAAGGATTCCACTATGTTGGTTCTTCCCCTTGGAATTTTTTTCATAGTGTTTCTAGAGTTTACAACCACTTATACAACCTTATAGGAAAATCGCAAAATAAAATTTCAAGAATATCCATAAAGACGTATCACTCCAACCACTTTGTTGAATTCAACCACAATCCTTCACTTTCTTCTTGTGAAAACTCTAATGATTTAGAATCCACCCAATCTTGAATTTCTTGCTTCATTGGGTACCAAAAAATATCCCTCACCACAATGTTCAGGGTCTCGACAATAGAAACATTTCTTGGTGTTTATCCCTTCAAATCAGGGTTCAAACCTTATTTGTATGATAACAAAGCCCAAGATATCAACCTGACATAGAAAGGCTCAGTCGGAAGCACCTGCAATGCAGATGCAGTCTCACTTGAGATATCTCTTATGGTGTTGAAATATTGTAACTTCAAAGAATATTCTAAATGTATTTTACTATTGTAACTTAATGAAGATGGTTTATTCCTCCATTAGAATGTTATTATTGTATTTGGACATCATAGACTCATGAGTTAAAACCATCATTGTAATTTGGGTCAATAGAACCCTCGATAATATAATATTATATTGATTTGTGTCTTCCTAGGTGAAGTCATCCCAGTAATTTTGTTGGTGCCGAACAATTAGGGAAAATGTCAAGTGGAAGAAGGAGTGTAAATATAGGAAGTGTGTTCATCATTTGACACACTCACTCACTTGTGTATAGCACATAAAAGAGAGAGAGAGAGAGAGAGAGAGAGAGAGAGAGAGAGAGAGAGAGAGAGAGATATTTGCAAGGATATGGAGCAACTATTTGGGGTTTTATCTTTGTACTTTTTATACATCTATATAGAGGAATTTATACTGGGTTTTCTTCCCCTAGAGGGTTTCCTAGGATAAATTTGTGTCTATCTTGTGATTGTTTTTATTTCAGTGATCCTACATATGCTATTGTTGTGAAATTGAATTGAATACTAATGATATATATCTAATCACATGGAATATTAACATGGTATCATAGCTAGCCTGAATAAAGCAACTTTCAGAAGGTGAAACTCTCTCTCCTCTCCCTTTGACAAGAAATTAGGGTTTCTGTCAAAGTTCAAATTTTGGAGATCTGATTTCATAAAAAGTTGTGCCCACCTAGAGGACATCTATTGATCCTTAGATCAAAATTTTTGAGTGGATATATCTCTGGGGAATCCAAACCCTAGTTTGGATTTGGACCAGAAAACTACAGAAAACCAGGAAACCAAAAAACTACAGAAACTGTAAACCATAATATCCCAAGTCAATTTTGATAGGTGAATATTTGGAATCTCCAAAAATCAAGTGTACCAGTCAACTCACCTCAGTAAAGCACATCTCATGGTAAATTTAGTTCTTCATTTTGAAAATTTTTAAGTCAATTTTGATAGGTGAAGATTTGGAATCTCCAAAAATCAAGTGTACCAGTCAACTCACCTCAGTAAAGCACATCTCATGGTAAATTTAGTTCTTCATTTTGAAAATTTTTATTTTTTAGTGACCTCCGGGATAAGCTGGCACCAAGCACTAAGCTTGAGGACAAGCTAGAAGGCATATAAAATTTTTGAGAATTGAAATATAGGATTGGTCTCATTCTTAGAGAGAATGATCTTGAAAAATACATCAAAGGAGAAGTTGCAGAACCTGAAAAAGATGAAGCTAAGGAGAAACACAAGAAGGACCTCATTCGGAAAATGAGGATCATTATTGATTCTATCAAAGATCACTTGATTCCTCAAGTTTCATCCAAAGAGACCTCAAAGGATATGTATTATGCCCTATCCATAATNCTCATTAGGAAAATGAGGATCATTATTGATTCTATCAAAGATCACTTGATTCCTCAAGTTTCATCCAAAGAGACCTCAAAGGATATGTATTATGCCCTATCCATAATGTATGAAGGAAGGAACATCAATATAAAGATGCATTTGGGAGATCAATTGAAGAGTACCAAGATGAGCGAAGGGGAATCCATTCAAGACTACTTCACAAGGGTCTCCCAGTTCAAGGAGTAGCTAGAAGCCATTGGGGACTCCCTTGATGAATATGAACTAGTTATGACTACTCTCAATGGTCTCACTAGAGCTTGGGATTCATTCATACAGACTATGTGTGCTAGAAACGAAAGCATAGAAGCCATTGGGGACTCCCTTGATGAATATGAACTAGTTATGACTACTCTCAATGGTCTCACTAGAGCTTGGGATTCATTCATACAGACTATGTGTGCTAGAAACGAAAGCATGAAGTTTGACATTGTATGGGAAGATTGCATCCAAGAGGAGGCAAGAGTAGCCAATAGAGAATATTTACTTAAAACAATATGGTCAAGCCCTATCCAACCATACCATAAGAGTAAGAAGTCAATATAACTTCAAGAAGGAAAACCACAAGGTGTCTCGACCTCCCAAGAGGTTCCAAAGGACAAGAGGAAACAATCAGAGGAAAGACCACTCCAACTTTCAATGTTTCAAGTGTCACAAGATAGGACACATTTTTCATAAATTGTCCATTGAAGAAAGAAGAATATAAGATGACACTACAATAAAATACTCTTTTGGGGGTGGTTTTGCTACCCGCCCCCCCTAAAATTTATGATAAAGTAAAAAAATTGTTC
>LPNX010554192.1:33964-95258 GCA_001517045.1 Pseudotsuga menziesii
CTTTTGTAGGAAGTTGTTTTAAAATCCCCCCCACCAAATTCATGAGAATTAGACTATTGTGGGAGGTTGTTATAAAACCTTCCCCATAAGTCATGATAATTATATTTTTGGGGGAAGCTGTTATAAAACCGCACCCATAAGTCATGAGAAGTAGACTTTTGGGGGAGTTTGTTTTAAAATTGACCCCCCAAAATTTCAACTCTCATGAATTTTGGAGGGTTTTTTTAAATACTCCCCTAAAGACATTTTCAAGGTGGTTTTACCTTGCGACGCTTTTTCTAACCCCCCCCCCCCCCCGAAATATTTTTTAGGCCATTGTGGGAGGTTCTTAACCCCCCTCACCCCGAAAATAATTATGAGAATTGAACTTTTGGGGGAATATTTTAAAAACCCCCAAAAATTCCAATTCTTAGGAATTTTGGGGGAGGTTCTTAACCCCCCCCCCCCCCCCTCCCCCCCAAAAAAAAGTCTCATTTAGCCTTTTTTCTTTTTCCGGGTGGGGGGGGGGGTTGGAAAGACCCCCCCTAAAGGTTATTTTTAAACATTTGTAAACACCCCCTCCAAAGTAATGATAAATGAACTATTAATGGTGGTTCTTTTAAAGCTGCCTGCAAAATTCATAATAATTTGAATTTTAGGGGTGGTTTTTTGAAAGCCACCCCCAAATGGCATGATAATTGGGATTTTGGGGGAGGTTATTTTAAAGTGGCCCCCAAAGTTATGGGAATTTGTACTTTTGGGGGCGGTTGTGATAAAGCTTCCCTCAAAAGTCCAATTGTCATGATTTTTTTGTTTTTTTGGGTGGGGGGTGACTCGAACCACCCTTAAGGACCTTTTTAATCCGATTTTAAGAAAACATCCCTTAAAAGTCATGATAATTTGTACTTTTGGGGGAGGTGGTTATATCACATTTGAAAATCCCACAACATATCCCATGCATAGGAAATCTTTGGCATGTGATTGAGAGGGGGTATCACATTTGAAGATTTAGTACACCAAGGACGGTTCTCATGAACCAATTCATGTTAGAGGGTGAATATACATAGTTTTAGTCTATAACATGTGACTTTTTGGTTCTACATAGGCCTCGATGAGGCCCTAGTCCACCTTTTTCCTTTCATATGGATATGGTGGTTATTTTGAGATTCGTCACATTACAGATTCTTCTTGGTCACTAATCCTTCATTTGATAACAAAACCCATGTTGTTGGGATAGAACATTTTTCTATGGTACTCATGTTCTTCGCATAGTAACCCACATCATTGCATAGGGCCTGTATAGGGAATCCTTTTCCTACATGTGATATATGGACAACAAGTTGAGGAGGGGTACATTAGGGATGGTACTTTAGGACCATTCCATGATATAATGAAAAATCTAGGACCTTACACTGTAGTATTTTAGTATGGATATATGTTACATGTGTGTGGTCCCAAACCACCATATTGGCCCTCCATATGGAATATTTAGCTTGGAAGTGGGATATGGTGCTAGTTTTGAAGTTAATTAGAACACTATACATGGTTTTTGGTCCCTGTGACATGGTTCAATGCAAAAATGTAAGGTATTATACCATAATGTTTTTCTACGGGCCTCATGAGACATCATTGTATCCCTTAGAAACCACAAAAGGTCCTGAAAAGGGAATCATTACCATGTGATCAAGATATGATGGCCATTTTTAGTTTAGTACAATAAGAATGATTATAATAAGTTTATACATGGTCCAAGGTCAAAATAGATAGTTTGAAGACATAGTGTTTTTCATTTAGGACTCATGGACTATGTGTGGGCCCCATGCCATCAAATGATCCTTTGCATATGGAATTATTGGCCTACAAAAAGGTTATGGCATCCATTTCAATATTTTTGATACCCTTCCTCCTAATTTAGCTTCAAATTTTCCATCCTTACATCACCTGTCAAGCATACCCATAGTAAGTCAAAGACCAAGCATAATAGTAATGTGGAGTTCAAAGTGACCAATGGGGTGAAGACAACAAATACACAAGGTATCACATGTTAAAAGGAAATAATCCTACAAATATTTGGACAAACATCATAAGATTGCAAACATTTGGACTAATCACATGAAATATGGAAAAGTGTGTCAACAAAATTGTATAATTAAAAAGGCACCCATTGTGAATTCACCTACTAAGTTGTTATTCATAGAAACTGTCAAAACCCCAAAAATTCAAAAAAATTTAAACTTTTATAAATAACATAAACTCACACTAATGCAATCATTAAATATTGATTAGTTAATGCTATTAGTTTTGTAACTGAATGATCTTTACTTGTGTTTAGAATACAAGCTGAGTTTCTTGTCAGTTTTCTGATTGTTTTCTGTTTGCAACAGCAAGGGGATATGCTATGTTAGACTGGGCTTAATTAGCTACTAAGCTAACGCAACAGTTTTCTTTCTCTTACAGATACCCAGGTAAAGTTTTGGGATCGCTGCTTAACAGATCTTTTAAGTAATAGAAAATCATATGCTGTACCCATTTCATTCAATAAAGAAATATAGATATAATGCATGTTAGCCAGACTATTTAGCTTCCTACAGGTAAAGATTTTCATGTAACGTTTCCTTAAGGTTTTACAAGAAGTGCTTGGTATATTATTTATGGAATGATAGATGTTTTTCCTTTACAATAACAACATGAAGCCTTCTAATAGTATTGTTTCTTTTAATGAGATACTATAAAGCAAACATAGAAGTAGATAATAATTCCTATATGGTGTAATACAATAAACTGGGTTATCAAGTTATTGCCCAAATTGCATATCTGTTGTTCCTACAAACTGTCAAGTACAAAATGTTTCCCAAAGTAATGAATCTGGAGTGACTAACTTCGACCTAGACACATTCTTACTTCCAGAACTTTTATAGTTATTATCTAGAATAAGTCTCTTGTTAACAGTTTAAATATCTACTCTAAAAGGGAAACTACTTCTATTTTTGAGATATCAAAGGAATGCTTTCTAAAGTACCTCAAAAACTTAGTCCAAGATTTAACCAGGTCAATCTTATTATAAGTTTCCAAGTTTAACTTTTCAACCAAATTGGTGATAACAATTATATAAATTGTTATTCATGTTCTAAATACCAAACTTTAATACTCTTTAATCAAGTAAAACATCTAAAGCCTAGATGTTATTATATAGGATTCAAAGCTAATAAGAGGTTGTACTATGATGATAAAATCATGAGTGGGGCTAGAGTGACCCTAAAGCATAACCGGCGTTTTAAAACTTGAATACTACAAGTTAAAGATCCTAGGAAATGAAAATAATTAGTCTTTAACTAACTACTTAAGATTTAACATTAGGCACTACATTGGTGGCATTTGTGTCAACTATAAATGACTTTTCTTTATAATCTTTGTTAAGACTTAAGAGACGTTAAACTAAATGTCTTCATTTTCCATTATAAGGTAAAGGAAATTAAGTAGAAATTCATGACTAGATTTCCTCAATTAATAAACTCACCACTTCAAAACTTTTGCAAGTAAACATAACTCTAAGTCTAAAGCTTTAAGACTTTCCCTTGAGTCCATAAAGAAAAGGGGTCAAAAGTGTAATGTTTACAATGTATAAATAAATATTAACATAGTGTAGTTTAAATGCTTATGTAATGTTCTATTATGGCAATGCATTTTATCATTACGTAAAGATTCTAACCATAAGTTATAAGTTTATGTGCAAGTATAATAACTAGGGTAACGACCATGAACCAAAGGAGTAGTCCACGCCAAGTAAAAGTTTGGAAGTCATATGATTTGCAAATAATTTTGAAAACCTTATGTCTCGACCCAAATCCCATGCAATTATCATTGCACTGACGTGGTCGCTCCTCGACCAAGCACTCGTGGAATAAAAGTGGACTCAACCCTAGAAGATTGTCATTCTCTCCCTCGCTATCGGCTTGTTTGTTCAGCAAAAACCCTTCTGGTTCGTTCTCTGTGGATTCTTGCCCTTCTGTAGCTCGAATACCGTTTCCAGATCGTATTGTGCTCCTTTATAGCTCTGAGTAGACCTTCATGGCTCTGTTGATGGCTGCATTGTAGTCGTTGGAGGACTTAGGTTGCTTCCTTGAGATCCATTGATTATTCTATCACGGCAGTGTGCAAGACCTTCGATTTCTTATAATTTATGCTTCCATTTGGGAGAGAGATCCATATTTGGTTTTATCAGCTAGTTTCTTGTAGAAAATAGAGAAGGGTTTGGTTACCCGGTTCTTAGTTACTTGGTCAAATCTCAGTGGCTGCTCGTTTACAACCTTGCTGGTAAGTTCCAGTTTTATACTTACGCTTTGTATTTCAAAAATAAATAAACAGATTATCTATAATAATGTTAGGGTTTCTAACTCTTACTGCTCCTTCAATGGCAGATTTGACCTCCTCGGTGCATATGAATCGCCAAACGCTTCGGCTTCTAACTCCACCGGTAAGCCTGGTCTCAACCATGGCATACCTCCTTGCTGGTTGTGGTGAATGGATGCACTTAGGTGGTTGCTTGGTTCCATGCAAACATATTTGGCTGTAGGTTATTTAAATTAGTTTTTGGCAGGGTTAACTCTTGTGCTGAACATATGTAATGCTTTTGGTTGAGACTGTGTATACATACTCGCCCTTAAATAAGATTTCTACTAAGGAAATATATCCTGTAAAAAGAAGAAACTAAAAGATAGTTTACTGCTGTGAGTCGATTGTAAAATTAATTCACGAATTCATGTTTTGCTTCTTGACAGTGCTCTTAAAAATGGCTAGGGTTTTTACCCACATTTTGTAATACCGCTTACTAAGCGTTTACTGCATCTTAAGTTTTTATGTTAAGCACGTTTTCTCTTTACTTTACTGCTCTGTACAGAAATAAATAGTTTATAGATTTACACCGCTTACTCTGTGGGTTTTAAGGTGCAACCATGGAAAGAACTTTGTTCTTTCACATCATAATTAATATAATTGTACTAACTGGTCATGTAGGGTTCGACCCAAAATACACAGTTAGATTATTCAGTTATTTTATCTGTCTGCAAAAATAACTCTGTCAGTAATTATACAAACTGTGAGGGTTATTTTCAATTTAATTGTTATTTACAAACTTTCTTAAATATAGTAGAGTATAGGGTCTATACCCTCACATTCTATCATAGCTGAGGAAGTTGTTTTCCTGCATTATTTTCTTATAATCTTAAGCGATTGTATTTTGAGAATTATATAAGAAAAACTGAGGTTAAAAGACTCTCTGTCTTATTGTACATAAATGTAATGTTAAGCTTCAGTTCAAGCTTTATACTTGACTTCTAAGATTCTGAAACTATGAAGCAAGAACCTACTCTTTTCCTTCCATTTAAGAATTAAACAAACCTGTTCTGGTATTGTTATAGTATGTTCTTATTTGCAAGTAATATTTAATTATTTTAAAAGGATAGAGAGTATACCAGTTATTGTTTATAATCCTTCTTGGACTCATGATAGGAGTATTATCCGTTTAGGATTACATTAGTGATATTACAATATTAATTTAAATATTTACTTTAGTAATATCTTTATATTAATTGTTTATATGTACATTAATGTTTCTATAATTTATGTTTAGTGTTATTTATTCCAATGTTTGATTTTGAATTCTTTTATTATTTGAAATTTGGAATATTTCTGTACAATTCTTATTATTAACCTTGCATTCTTAATTAATTTGCAGACTGATACAAAATAGACAAATTTCTGTAACTTTAAACAGATAAAAAAAATATACAGATGCATAATTATATTCTTCTGTCAGATTCATTTTATTTAACTTCTAAGGGTTAAATCCTCTTTTAAAACTGGAAGATTACAATCATAATTTAAGCTACAAAAATACTTAGTTTATCTTTTCATTCTTACAGTTAGTATTTTCAGAAATAAGATACGATACTAAAACTAGTTTGTAATATGGTGAGAAAACAGTTCCTGAATTCGTAAAAGCACTTGTAAATAAAAACTATAAGTAAACTAGGAAACTCAGTTCAGAAGAATATTTCTTCTAAACACTGAGATACTGTGCTAGAGTACTAGCTGGTGATACAAGATGTGGAAAAACACAGTGATACTAACAAGTTTTACTACTAACATTCCAAGATACTAATTTTACAGATACTAATCAATTACTCAGACATATAAATGATTATAACATTCGTCCATTTATACTCAGAAAGACATATAGAAATGAATGAAGAACCTGTTTAATGCTGTGGACAACAACAGAAATGGGAGGCCGTTCCTCCCTACCAACTCCTGGAGAGCGCTCAGACAGCGACTTCTCAGGACCCTCGAGCTTGTTCTGGTCTCCCTGGATTGGAACTAGGTGCAGCAATTCAAATACCAGTCTTCAACTCAGTATTAACTCAGAACTATTAGTCAGTTCTCTCATCCCAAATAGCTGTAAATAAGAATCAAGTTACTGCAGCAATTCACTCAAACACTTCCTTACTGTTTCTCCCCACTTTCCTCAATGAAATTCCTGAATAACATTCAGCTGAATGAATTCTTCCTGGAATAAAATCTGAGCAGCCTCAGCTCTCCTCATTGAGTACTTTTAAAGATTTCCTAGGTCTTAGTTGGGCTAACTGTCATTTAATGAGCCACCTGCTCACATTCCACTTTCTTGGGGAGTCATGACCCCAAATATAGGGAAGGTGCCACCTGCAACTTAGGAATTGCTTGAGGATGCTGCCACTTGTCTTTTGCCTTTCCACCTAGTTCCATCCACCAGTTTGACCAGTAACCTCTTTTAACAGCTCTCCCATGCTGTTGTCTCCATAATTTATTTATTATTAATAAAATATTCTCAATTACACTCCATAATTGTTGACTCTACTGAGTCATCAATCCCTACTTAGGATTAAGTTTAACATAATGTCTCAGAAATCAAATAAAACAAATTACATAATTTTACAAAATTGGGGTATGTGACAGAAACTATATACAATTTTTTTTTAGAAACTACTTTAATTTCATATATGATAGGACCACCTAAGAATCATATATGATTTATATCACCTTGAAATGCTCCCATTTCTCAACAAGCTCCTCATGTGACCTAAATATAGACTACATGATGACGTCATTCCCATCCCCATAGTACATTAGATTTATTTTGTTTTTTTCCCTAAAGCTATAAGTTCTCACCCAATTATATCTATATATTTATAACTACCTCCCTCTTTCCCTTCACCTCCATGGATATTACCATGTCTTGGTAATGATGACCCTAAACCTCAAGTAGGATACTTTGGAAAGTCAAGTGCCATGCGGATTGGTGTGAAGGGGTCTACCAAGGGATTAGGAAACAAATGTTATTATGTGAATCCCAATTATTTAAGTGTGGTGTTGGGTATCTAGTGTTCATAATTTTCATCATCCAATCGAGTAAGTATTACATCTAAACATTGAAGTGTGCAATGTTTGCAACGCATTTAAGGGATAGAATTTTTAATAGCTACATCCATGCACAATTGTTATAAAAAACATTATTTATACCAAGTTATATAATGTATACACACACTTCATCACTTTTCATGCACATACCTTAACAACATGTGTTTATGCACCTTTGTAGTGTATGACAAAGAGTGCCAATCATCACTAAAGATGTCATGAAAGTGTAAAACATACAAAATATTTAGAATAATTTGTAACCTCTTAAGGTTTTGAAGATCCAAATATTTACATTTGGCATATCTACAATGGCCATCAGTCCCTATCATCAAGACTTTCTTTAAAAAATAAAATATTAACAAGCCTTGAACCTTTGACAAACCCCAAAGGACAAATCTAAATATATAATAGTTTATGAAATAGAATGCATTAATATGAGACTCGACATACATTTTTGACAATTTTTTGGTTGGATTTCACCACTGAGGTTGATGTTGTGGGTTGAACACCATAAGAACCTTGTAATATTGTATTTAAGAGTATATATATGTCATAATATACATCATCAAGTTGCGAAAAGTTGAATAATATATATATATATCCTAACATGCATTCTCTTTAAATGTTGCATTGTGAGTTTTATAATGTTTTCCCTCATGAAAACTAGCATCCATGATTTGTACAATGTGGGGAAAATACGTTTTGTTTTTTTGGTTAGTATTATAAAGTAAAATAATCATCTAGACCACCATTCCTCTTATTTGTAGAGTTTATTATGTTTCAATTGAATATACTTAGGATATTAAAAGTTTGTATCATTAATATATTGCATGGGACCTTAAGATGTCATACAACTTGTTTATGAGATTTTAATGCAAAGTCATGAAGAAAGAGAAATTAAGTTTAAGATGGAGCATAAAAAATCCTTGTTTTTCACTTTGAATGATCCCAAGTTATCTTGTGGGATAAAAATATTGTTCCATGCTACCATAACTATTTATTGGGCCATTAGAGATATTATTGTGACCACAATTAAAATATCTAAAGTTGTCCTCATACTTCATGGGGACAAAGTTGAGTGTTAATGAAAAAAAATACTCAACTAGATCCACATGGCTTAAACCTGTACATACATCTTTTTCCTACCATTTTCCCCTCATGTTTGAACTCCACAACTATGGTTTAACCTTACTTTGTCTCAAAAATCCCCAAAAATATCAAAAGGGCCTAAAACGCCCACAAAAAGGTTAAAATGCTCACAAAAGAGCTAAAAAACCCAAAAAGGGCTAAAAAACCAACAAAAGGGCTTAAAATCCTAATTAGGTCTTAAAACCCTAAAGAGGGTTCCAAAACACTAAAGGAGAGAAAAGGACAAAAAAAACTATAAAATAGTGTGGAGGTCTCCATCACAAGATTCACTGATTCCTTCTTCCATTTTTCTATTTTTCGTGAGTACGACGAGAATAATTCCTCTTATAATACTCACACAATTTTTTCAAACATTCCATACGCCCAACATCTCCCATCCTGTATGTTTAGGCATCCTCCATAATAACCATCCTATCGAGAGGCAACCCATCTCCAAGTTTGGGGCATGGTGTCCCACTTTCAAGAAAAGAGAAGGTATACTTGTCATGTTTTTTTATTTAGTTTAGTAGCTTTTTGTTATTGTTTCCTGTGTTACTAATATTTCATTTGTAGCTAGCTCTTTTCCATTATTCTCTACCCTTCTATCCTTTTGACGGAAGGGAGGTTCTTTTGCATGTAGCTAGAGTCAAAACCTGGCTACAGTTTTGGTGACCATACTGGGTCGATCCTCTTGGATCGCTTGTTTTTCAGGTGTTTATTTTGTTTTGTCTCATAGCCGTTACTGATCATACCCTCATGCGGCTGATCCGAGTCTGTACAACATCAGTGCTTAACCTTATCGCCCCCTATTGACTAATTTTTTGAAAATTTCTAGTTCCGGCCCAAGTCGCATCTTTCAGGCCAAAACCTGCGATCCAGGTGTTGCAGCTGCAAGATTTTCCCAAAATTCAAAAAATTTAGGGAGCCTCCTTTAACTCATTTTGGCTCAACTTTTGAGTTTGCTTGATGTTCTACGGAAAGACTTTTCTTATGCCAGCAATGTTTCATTATTTGTTTTAGTTTTACCTTGCCATCGGAAGATTTTTAGATGTTTAAGTCAGATATTTAGTCACCTACGCACCCGCCATTATGGATAAGTAACAAGAAACCAGGTCCGATTGTTTTCTCCGATGCCTTTATTCACTTATTCGTCTCAATCAACTATTTGTTGGAATCCCGTCGGGACATATTGTCTCTACATTATCCGTGGTTGTGGATAACGCATTATGAATTTCTTCGAGGATTACATTAACTTTTTCAACCCCACTGTTTTGTTTCACTGATCCATGAGTTTTTGGCATTTTCCATTGTGACTTTGGAAAGCATTGTCTTTCTGGCATAGTTTGATTTTATTTTCCGCAGGACCGATTTTTCTTTGTTAAATTCATGTTGGTTTTTCTCCGATTTTTTTCGGTCTGCGGAACTTGATGTCTTTTGTGCTTCCGCTGTTGCGGGTCTTCATCCTTTTATCGCTCCGATGCTTCAACCTTGCGAGCTCTGATGTGAGTATCATCTGGTTTCCCTGTCGATGCCTCGGTGGTTTTCCCAAATGATTCATCATATAACATTATGGAGGAAATGTTGATATGCTCACCGATCCCTTGCTTTTACCACCCGATGATATTTTTCCCGCCAAGTATGGTTGACCTGGGGTATATATATAGTGGGTTGGGAAGTCTATTATTTTATTGTTATTTTTGGACTTTCTCTGCACTGTCATTTTCGCTCGAGCAAACCGGGATTCTCGCTGTCGGTACCCTCGATCCTAGGTGGCTTCGCCATTGAAGCTCAATGGTTTTCCTCCCACCAGTCACGTAGTAGTTCTAGGTAGGCCCTTGTACTCGTTATCCCATTTCGTTCGATTGGAAGAGTTAATTTCTTGTTTCCACGGTTAGGGTTTTACTTAGTTTCCCGTCGTGACATGTATATATGATGAGGTGAGTGGTGTGACTGTTGGTAGGGGAGTTTTTGTAGTCTACATAATGTTTTATTCTGTGGCCGTTATGGCCTTACACCCTATACTTGATGGTTGGGGAAACCGGCGCAGATGGCCATTACGTTGTCTGCACTAGTTTGCCCCATTTTGTGTTTGGCTGTTCGGGGAAGGTTTTCATGGCTTTCCTGGGAAATGTTAGACTTGTTTCCACTAGTTCGGTCACCCGTTTTTTGCAAACCAAGACCTCAGTGTTTTTTTCAGTCGTTGTTTAGAGCGACCCTGTTCACCATCAAATTCTAACCCTGAGCCAGTCTGGGGTAGTATTGCATTACCCAGTCTAAGATGGACCGTAAAATGAACATGAACAGTTCTATCACCTGAAGCATCCCCTCTGAGCTTCTAAATTAAGTGCCTCAGGTGTTCCTCATAACGTAGAGGTCATGGCGCCAACAGAGAGTCCGAGATTGTTTCATTTGTGACATAGACCATGTTTTCCCACATTCAAACCTTGTTGGACTAAGTTGGTTCTAGTTTTTTGTGCAGGAGAATTTATTCAAACATGTTTTGCTTATTTTTATTAACTGCAGCCATGTTTAACACAGACGAGGTAAAATCTTTATATATCATTTTCTTAATCTTTAAAATTTGTCCGAAAATGACCTAGCAGAACCTAAAGTACCTTTCTATACATGACATGAAAATTCCTAGGAACTTAAAATGTCTAAGCGTCAAAAGAAGGCTCCTACAGTCGAAGTCATCACCAGAGTTGAATATATTTACGAAGACACCAAATGTATAATTGGTGTAGAGCCGGAATATCAGTGGGGAGAAATCTACAGATTGATTACGTGCTGAGAGGTGCCTGACATAGGGTTTGAGGAAGAAAATATCTATGTCAACATAGAAAGATCCTCATTAATGAAAATCACTACGAGACTTGAACTCTTTCCATGCTCTGAAGTGATTGGGTGGATTCTTCCCAGGGAAGATGTGACCACCATGATTCTGGAGAATGTTGATAAACAGGGTTATGCTGCTTATAGCCCTAGATATGTTGCCCTAGCCTACCACTTTATAGAAGCACAAATATATCTGACTGAAGACTGGCTGAAAAGAATCAGGATGGATCTCATTGAGACACTCAAGAGGATGCTTATGCCTAGAAAAAAATTTAGAACCAGGCCAACTGGAGAATATGACACCGCAAGCTTAAGAACCCCTTATATGTTCATTTTCTTGATTCTTAATATTATTTTTGGGCGAGCTCACGGAAAAAGCTTCAAATTGGATTGGTTGCCGATCATTTTTTTATGTTGCAACACAGGGGACCATTTTCAATTGGGCCAATATTGTGTCCAATAGCCTCTCGGCCTACATGGCATCAGCATTAGGAGGGGTGTCCCAAAAGAAATCAGAGTTCTACATGAGCTCCATACTGATTGATTGCATACTATGCAATCAAGCCTTCCCTAACCTGATATGCATCTGGGACCAGGAGAGATCACCAATTTACTCAGCATATAAGCCACCGTGGGCCCATAAATACCACAGTCACTACAGGGAGGTGTGTGAGCATTTCATTATGCCATTGTATACCCTGATTTTCTTAAAATAATGTGACTGCATGTTGAAGGAGGCATTGCAGGTGATTGAAGAGTATGCCGATTATTACTTGACTGAGGATGGGCTCTATTTCAGAATGTTTGGAGGCTCTAGAGCACCCTCACTACTGCCTAAGTATGCCACAGACTATGTAATTCATAAAGAGGAAGTTAGGAAAGTATTTCTAGATGGCATAGGAATATTTTTATTTGAACATAAGAAGGAAGCATACCCACCTTTTCCTTTTAGATTAGGGAGTTACAAATTTACTAGGGTAAAGAAGGACGATGAATTCGTGGAGGAGTTGGAGAAGTTCCATTTTGGGGAAATGCCTTTCCATAAGAATGACTCCAGTAATAAGGCTGTAGAGCACTGCAAAGAGGCTAATGTCCATTTTGAGTACACCAGACATTGGGACAGAGAAGAGTCCATTTTTTGCAGTGCACTAAACATGACAACCTTAAGGAAAAGGTTTAAAAAGAAAATCACCACCAAAGGTGGAAAGGGACAGGACGAGCAGGAAAAGGATGAGGAAGAGGAAACCGGGAAAAGAAATGAAGAATCTCAGAGATTAGCCCAAGAAGCAGAAGGATGGCTAAAGGGAGAGTAGGAGGAGAAAATAAGAGATGCACAAGAGGCAACCAAAAAGGAAGAAGAAGCTGCCAAGATCGAAGAAGAAGAAAGAAAAAGGAAGTTAGATGAGGAGCTGAAGAAGTAGGAGGCAGAGAAGATAAAGCTGACATAAGCAGTGATAGAACAATCAGCTTCTGACACAGCAGACATTCAAGATCCTGAAGTACCTGCTGCCAGCACACCAGGACAGTCTATGGTCCCCACCCTTAGACTAATCCCCTTCGAACAGAAGAAAGGGGAAGAGGTACCTGATTTTAATACTATCTTTTATGATAAAGAAAAGAAAATAATAGTAAAAGTAACTGAGAGGAAGGTTGAAACTGGGGGGCTATCTGGTAAGATGATAAATGATACAACCATTGTATATGGGACGGATAGAGACCCGGGGTTCACTATTAGAGTGGGGGATGCATTGATCCATGCTTCATAGGAGAATGTAGATAAAATAATGATGGATCTGGAGTAGTAAAAAGAATTCTTCTTCTCAACTAAAAGATACCCTGAGAAAGGAAAGAGAAGAAAATAATAAGTTAAAGAGAAAATTTGAAGACATACAAAAGGAAATCAAGTCTTCAAAGGCTGAACTTCAGGTTCTTCAGATAGAGAGAAGATCTATGGAGACTTCCAAAGAGTGTCTAGAGAAAGTACAATAGGAATATCAAGAGTTGAGGGCAGAGAAGGAACAACTGCTAGGTAGGATAAAGGATCTAGAGTTGCAAAAGACTACCTTGGAAGCAAATGAGAGGCAATCTCAAGGGAAGGAGGAAAAACTTCAATAGCAGATTACCTCTCTGACAACAACCTTAGAGGAAGCCAAAGAAAAACAAGTTAGTCTCCAACCTTTCAAAGAACACGTTCTAGCACAGAGAGCCAAGATGCTTCAGCTGCAGGTGGCCATAGAAGAGGAAAGATGCAGGGTTTTGCAGGTAGAAAGCTGGTTGGAGGATATTTTGGAGACCTCCTCGTATTTTGTTGATAGATATCAAGAAATCCTGGAAGTCCTAAAAGGGAGGATGGCAAGATTAGAAGGTAATGAAGAAGCCCCTGTAGAATTGCCCTCAAAGGATCAATAAGCCCTTAAGCAGGATTACGACTTATTGGAATTTTCCATCAACACAGCCGAGGAGTTCAAGAAGGCTGTTAGGAAGACAAGAGGGGCATGTATAGAATTCTTTAGAAGACTTCTAATTACTTATAACCGATGCTAGGTAGAGGCTGAACAAAGAATAGATGCTTTTCCGAACCACAGCCTGTTTGTGGAAATTTTGTAGAAAAGGTACCAAGAAGATGAAAGAAGAATACAACACATTAAAGCTTTAGATGAACAGACTCTAAGGAATGAGGTAGATTATTCTGTAGTTAGTGTGTAGCTGTTAGAAGATCAACTTCGCCTAAGTGCAGCCAGAATCGAAGCCATCAGGAACGAGGCTACAAAATTCGAGATAAATATTCGATTCTTGGAACCTTCTGAATTTGAAAGTATCACTTCAGAGGCTTCGGCGTGGAAGAAATTTCTAAATAATCAAGCGGGGCCCTCCGCATGAACATTTGTTCACTTTTGCAATATGTTGTAAACTTTGTAAACACTTAATGAAAGTAAATTTTGGGAAGCGAAGAGTTGGGGAAGCCCAAAAGTTATTTGTGGGTAGCCCAATAGTCTTATTCTTTTGTATAAATATAGAGGACTTAGAGGAAGAGGGGACTTTTTCCCAGTTAGATGAGTGAAGATATATTGTAAGAAGAACTATTTCCTTTTGCAATAAAGAATTATAGTTTTCCTGTCGGAGAAAGTTTTGTGGGATGTTCAAATGTTATGCTATGGATTTGTTGAAGAGGAACTATTTAGTTTTCAGCTTTTGTCCACTAACTATGAGATCGTTCTAACTCTTAGGACCTATGTTCTTGTTTGAATGATTTTTGGTTTATTTTATGAAATTACCACCATGAGTAATGAATGCTGTTCATAAGCAATTGGCTATATGGTTGTTTAAATATCTTTAATTATTCATGTTTTTTTGGAAAAAAAATATCAGCTATCTGTAATTTCTCTTTATAATGCATGCACAATATACATTACTCATTAATAAGTTACAATTTGGCTCCCTAGGGATAGGTAGATAGTTAGATTTACTTTCTTACTGTGTGTGAGATTTAGATGCTTGAGAGTTTTAAGACAAGAGGTAAGAACCTGTGCATCACATTGTGAATACTCCTTGCATTCTTTATCAAGTCTGCATGTTAAATAGGCACTTGCATATCATACTTTAAGTCAAAAATACAAAAATATACACGGTGGATCGGGATGCAACCGGTAAAACCTTTTTATTTTTCTTACTTGACCTACGGTAGTCGAACCGCAAACCAGATGGATTCCCCACACCAAACAGTCATGGGCTAGTTGGAAACGTTGATTGGGGAGAATCCCTTGCTGTTGCTGCCTGCAAATTTCCAGGCCTCAACACCAGGTCATGCCTTTTTGGCCAAAATCCATGACCCAAGTCACACCTATTTTTGCTAAAACCTACGAATTGCCTCACAGGGCCGAGCCATTCCTGTTTTTATAGTTTATGCTATTTAGTCACCTCTGTTTGTCCTATTTGAGCGACCTAGTTGCAACTATTGACCTGTTAAATGCGATCGATCTATTTCTAAGATTCTTTTTGTAATTTACATTTCATTTTAAAACTTAGAAATTAACACACTTATTTAGCACCTCCTCCTCTACTCAGTCATCACCCTCCAGGGACTTCTGAGATACGACGGGGGGTTGAGTAAGTTTAGTAATAGGCGTACACTTTACTATTTTTCTATTCAATTAAAAACAAGTGACTTTAGAGGCTATAGGGAGTGGAGACCATTGGGGGTTTCATGATGTTCATGTCCTCCCTGTTGAGCACCAGGAACTTGGGGTTTGACCTGTGGATATACAAGTGGAATTTTTCTCACTTTGTTGAGAGCCCAACACTCCCTCCTTGATGTGAAGCATAGGAAGTTTGGGTAGTCACACTACTGGTTTGAAAACATCACAATCAGTCACCTATTGTCATAACCTTGTCTTTCTTGCACTTTGTTCTGATTTGGTTTTATCTTTTAGACCTGCTTTGGTACAAGCCTTTGCTTGTTTCTTGCAGGAAACCCATTGTTATGTATCTATTTCATATTTGAAAGTAAAATTAATAGTTTCATACACATGTGCACACATAATCACACCAAATAATCAACCAAACTCAGTTCATGACCACAAGCGAAACCTTAAAAGTAACCAAATTTACTTAATAACATTCGGTTTGGGACATAAGTCTCATCTACAAAAAATGTGGGAAGTACTTGGTATTTTCCATAAAAATAATTGTGAGGAGTACCATAGGAACCCCAAAGTAGTTGGCCAACAAGAGGACCTTCCAAGAAAAATGGAAAACGACCCCATCCAAATTGACTAGATACCCACCTGTGAGGAAAAAACCAAAGAGTTGTCCTCAGGCAGTCTTGGTGGTCGAGTGATTTATTTTGAGCCAGTAGGAAGATGTTTTAAACCAAGGTCCAAATTCATTACCTGTTACTCCTACATCCATTGTTACAACTGATTTTACCACACATGGTGGATCACACCTTTATGGCCTTCCCTATCCCTTTGCAGACTCTTTAGACCGCATGGAATATTTTTGTACCTTTGATGTTTCCAAGATCATCCCTAAAAACACCTATTATTTGCTATACGTGACTTTTAATCCCTTTCTCATGTATAAATGTGGATATGACCCTCAGACCCACGTACATCGGGATGTGTGCAAAAGGCCAATTAGTTTTGGAGTTTTCCTTGATGTGGATCTCAGTCACTTCTATCTTGGCCTTACATATGCCTTGAGATCGCTTGGATTTGACCTTTCATTATCCCATTGAAGCACTACATACAAAACCCTTTGGATACATTGAAGGGAGAGGAATTGAAGAGCAAGAAAACTATAGTCCATTGTTTCCAAAGCTTATACTTGAGTATGCATCCCTTTGTCCCTTGGAGCACTTTGTGTTCTTCCCAAGATTTCCTTTGCTTGTGAGATTGCTATTGAGAGATGGAGGATTGAAGTGGTGGAGGCCCATGTGGAGGAATCAGTTTCTCCGATTCGTATATGTGTCGACAGAGGTTGTCACTATTGTAATCTTTGTTTTACTATTAATAGAAATATATTTTCCTGTCCAATAATGTGTATTTAAATGAGTATTGAAACTATGGATGCTTTTAAATGCTTATATGTTATTGATTATATATGCTAGAGTAGGTATAACATGATTATATATAGCATGCTTATCTTGTTTGCTGAATGTTGAGAGAGCAAATTACTTATACAAGCGAGAGTGGAAAATCTCAACGGGGATCTACATCAACCGTTTGGAATAAGGTATGTATCGATATCCTTTAGTGTTAGATGTTTGGTTTCTCTTGCATATTGGAAAATATTGATTTCTACGGTTACTCTGTCTGTTGTGGTACCCCAAGACATAGGAAGTTTTCTATGTAACAGAATTGGCAACCATACTGGGGATTTCCTTGTCATTTTCTTTGGGGTTTTTTATCAGCATTCAATGTTCTTGAATTTCTCTATATTCTCTGTTTTTGAGTCGGGTCTGGGGCCATGTTTGTCTGGTAGTGTCTCATAGGAGTAACGTTTGTCTCAGATTATCTGTTTTACCTTCTTTTTATCTATTTTTGTTACTATACATGAGTTGTTTCTTCACAATAGCGTGTACATTCGGTTTCTACTGGGATATCCACGTATATACGTGGGTTTTCTGCACACAGTTGCGTATGCCCTAAGTTTCAACTTTTAGGGGAATATTAAGTGTTGCTGGGTGAGTTTTGATGATTGCTGAGTCTCATTGGATGCTTCCAGAGTTTGTATACACCTTTGTTTCTGACTAGAGACGTCTTTTACTTAGATTTTTTTAAATGTTCTTGTCATTGCATTTTCTATTTTTTGTTTGGGGATTACTGCATTAAGTCTCTTTTACCTTGGTGCTTTGCTTGGGTGCTGTCTGATAGTGCTTGTAGATTCTAGAGGTGGTAGAGTCATTTTTTTTGCTTCATTATCTCATTTTAATTCAAAAAATACAAAAATATTTGGTTTTTTGCATCATTATGTTTTTTTGCATTTTGCATTTTGCATGGTACTTGCACTAGGTTTTCTTGGAAAAGTATTAGTCAGATTTTCAAATAGGAATGATTGCATTTTTCATTTGAAGGAGAATTTTGCATTTCATGTAGTAGCATACCCTGTTTTTCATTTGACACAGTGCATTTGCATTGATTGTTAGGTGTGCATTTTACTTCTTGTTGCGTCATAACACCATTAGTTGCACGATCATTTATCCTTTTGAGTAATAAACCAATTAAAATCAACGCATAATAAAATGAATTACACTCTTTTCTTTTATAGGGTTCACCAACAAGATTAGGTTTTAGGGTCTTGGAATAGTTCATTGTGAGTAAATTCTTCAAGACCACTAAACAACAACATGTATGTGTCTGTCCAGGTGAGAGTGTGAAATTACTTGGTATAATTAGTGTTTCTCAGGTCGTCTTCTTACAAGGGAGTTAAGTACGAGGCAGTGTGAGCGGTTATTAATTAGGATGACCCCTAGTCATAACTGAGTAGCACCAGAGACATTTCCAGGATTGTATTCATATCTGGGGGCTCTTTCGAGAGTTTCAGGCTTTGTTACTCTTCCCATACAGTCAATCCTTCCTGTGATTGTCCACCTGAGCATTGATTATATTGAGGTGACCTTAGTTGCCTTACCGAGGTTGTCGAGGGGGTACTTTGCAGAGGTTATTCTGCAGGTGTCCCAGCCAGGTTGGGGTCAGCCATCATAGTCACTATATGCATTGAAGCTGAGGGCCACAATAATTGGTTACGAACCTCCACTTGTTGTGTATGGGATTCTCAAGCCTCTCCTAGGCGAGACATACCTGCTTCATTCAGGAGCTCACATATCCTACCCTTGCTTGCTTGTGATTTGTATTTACATTATATAGGTGTATGCTATGTGCATGCTAGTTTTCCTAGGGTTTACGTAGATATATCGAGTCTTTTTCATTTTTTGAGTCATTGTGGATTCAGGTGTGGCACTTCACCATTCTCACCGTTTAGTAGGACTTCTGCCTTCCACATCTCTTCTTCCTTTGGGAAAGAGAAAGAGACTGTTCGGGTGGAATACTTATCACATTGATTCACACATGATGGGAGATCATGAGGATGAGATTTCTGAGATGTCCTTTCCACCTCAAGAGGTTGGGGAGGAAGGTCCTAATCATGTATATGATCCTTCACTTGATATACCTTCACATTCCGGATATGATCCCTCATTCACAGGTCGTCGGTATTGTATTCTGGGCGATGAGAATCACCATGAACCCACAAGCACTAGTCATGTTAGTTATGGCATGCTTGATATCTCTGCACATGATCCGACACATCATGCCAAGTTATAAATTGAACCTAACACTATGCCTGGGGGCATTCCCATTCCTTTCTGTGCTAAGAGATTTGGGAGCACTAGTCACATTACACCTTCCATCCCGACGGTGGAAGATGCCTCACATATTCTTCCTAGGCCTAATGTTAGTAGTCATATGTGGATACCAGAACCAAGACGAGTGACCATAGGGAATACCACTTATATCCCTTCACATGTCCCTTTGTCCTTTATTCCTACTCCTTCGAACACATTTTTGACAACCCTTCCTCCCCCTCATTCACGTGGTCCTTTGGGTCGGAATGTTGCTACTAGTCATGTTCGTACTATGACTACTCGTACAGTATTTTCTCAAAGTCAAGAATCTCCTATTTTTTTAGGAGGTCATATTCCTATTTCTAGATTGTCTTACAATCCATTATATGGCATTCCCCATATCCCTAATTATGGAGCTTCTCATGGGATATCCCATGGGACATCTTATGGAACTTCTCATGCACCATCTTATGGACTGCAGTATGGACAGAGCTATCAACCTTATGGGTACAGGTATCAACACCCAACTTACTCCTCTAATTATGGCTTTGTAGCACCACCTAATCAAGGATCACCACATCACAATGATTCTATGTATCCCTACACGGGTCAATCAGGAGGAGGATATTATGGCCAAGGACATGGTATTTACAATAGTCAGCTTTATATGAACCAAAACTATCAGGGAGCATAGCATAGACTGAATCAAGCTAGGATACCTTTCCTCACAACATTAAATTTACCTAACTTATCGAGACTAATGAACAATCCAGTATCTTATGACCCGGCTTGGCCGACTGTCCCTACCAAGATTCCCTTGGACATTCCCAAATTCGAGGGAAAACCAAGAGAAGATCCTAGTGAACATGTCACTACCTTTCACCTTTGGTGCTCTTCCAACTCTTTACACAATGACTCAATCCATTTGAGGCTATTTCAATGCACCCTCATAGGGCTTGCAATGAAATGGTACATAGAGTTACCAAAGGGGGTGTTCGTTTTGTTCGATGACCTTGCTATGAATTTCCTCAATCACTTCTAGGTACCAGTGCATTATGACGTTGGTGCGAAACTCTTGTTGACATTTCGGCAGGACAAAGCCACACATATCTTGGACCATATCCAAGAGTTCCATAGATGGAAGACGTTGATTAAATCTTTTATACTGCTGGAGTTTCTTCTTGATTGGTTGCTTAAATCGTTGCTACCTATATCATGAACAATGTTTCTACATCCGGAGTCCAAAATGAGGAACATGCAATTTTTAGGGCACATGAACTGGATTTGATTTATGCTCAATCTGGGCTATTATATGAGATCATACCTAACGCTCCACTTTCTAGCTTCGATCCCAAGATCAAACATGGACCACATGCAGTTGGCATTGTGGGATGTACAAGTGCCAAACCTGTGGAATCGGTTACGAAACATGTGATTCAGTTGTCTATTAACCAATCTATATTGGGACAAGCTATGTATTCGTCTCAACCCACCCAAATGGTGAGTGTACTTTTTGTGCAATCATCGGACCAGAAGGGAAACCAGTAGCCTAGAAGGAATAATAAAAAGGGTAAAAACAATCATAAGGGTGGGAACAAGAATGGAAAAATGCTAATTTTAATGACAAGAATGACCATAATGCTGGGGGGACAAGCAATCTAAATGTAAGGTTAAGTTTCCTTGCAAATTGTGTAAGGATGACCACCCCACTCACTTGTTCCCTCATATGGAAGAAGCCTCAAAGTTCATATTACAGGGCCCAACTGTGCTGACCAATCCTTTACCCCATAATCAAAATATGAACTTGAGGACCCATGATCCTCATGCTGCATCAGGTGGAGATCAAAATCCACCAAAAGCCAGTACTGGTCATGGGTGCATCAACATCGTGCATGCTACTAAGGCTGTGACTCATGCGAAAGACTATGGTTCGTCACAACTAGACCTTGGGAAAGAACCTCCTCCTACCGAGAGTCCTTTGCGTATTGAAAATCCTATCGATAAACCTGAGAATGCACCTCACATTCCTAATGGAGTCTTAAAGTGTTCCAGGCACAATCCTAATGCTCGAGTCTCCCAAAACTTTTATGTTGTCGAGGATTTGGACCAACGTCCTTGAAGTTCTTCAGAGTTGTCCGTTGCAAAGGAAATATTTGGTTTTTGATCTCAGAGTGAATGATGATAACTCTTCTTCTATCATCAAATTTGAAACCATGGGACTAAAGCCTCACTTTCCTTACTACGTGTCTCTCTTTATTCATGTGGAATGTCCGAACATGACCGTCAAATGCACTGTGATTGATGAAGGCGTTGTTGCTTCCGTGATGTCTTTGTTGTGTTGGAAGGGTTTGGGTTCTCTCGAGTTGTCTAAATCCGCTACCATGTTGAATTCCTTTGATGGTAGATAATTTTAGCCACATGGAATTATTCCTTCTCTTAAGGTCCGTTTGGGAGGGAAGACTGGCGCGATCAAGGTCGAGGTGGTTGATGCGCCCCTTGATTACAATCTTTTACTAGGTCATAATTGGATGCATAGTATGCAAGTCGTAGCCTCTTCTCTATTTCAAGTTGTATGCTTTTCGTTTAATGGGAAGATTTTTACAATTGATCAAACATCATTCAAGAATCTGAGTGTTAGTGCATCGATGGGAGCTTCGATCCCGATTATCAACCACTCTCAGCCGACAACTGGGAGTGTGTGTGTAGGTATGTATCCATCCCTTATGGGGACATTTAGTTGTCCTGCACCCATCCTTATGATTGGATCTAGTTTCGATGGGGCTTCATATTCATTGAATTTGGTGTCTTTTCACACTTTTTATATGGAAGATCCTTGGATTCTTCCTACATTGAGTCCTTTGAACAGACCTATTGAAACAGATGTGTCGTTTCCTACAGCAATGATTGCATATCAAGTAAATCTTGATTGTGTTGCAGAGCCTAGTCCTTTCTCTTCATGAATGGAAGAGGAAGACCCATATGTGCTGCCTGCATGGGAATTTGAGTCCTCTCATGCACATGACTGCCTTGATAGTGTTTTTCCATCAAATGAAGCTATTATTGAGGCCATGTCTGGAGTTGAGCCACCTTGGGAAGAATTACATCATAGATCTTATTTTCTTCCTGAGATTGACCATTTGGAGAATTGGGACTTTAGGTAGATTCTTAGTGAGAAGATCGGTAGCCCCGTGGTTCCATTAATCTCTCCTAGTTAGATGGCTGATGGGAACATGGAGAATATATCAGCTATGATTCCTATTAATATCTCTCGCGATCCAGGAAAGATTGAGAATGTCTATATTGCGGAAGAATGTTCCCATGCTGATATTGTGGAGTATACCAAGCTACTCAAAGAGTTTCATGATATATTTTCTTGTTCATACAAGGAAATGCTAGGTATCAACCCTCATATTGTCGAACATGAAATTAAGACCTATCCGAATGTGAAGCCTGTTCAACAACGTTTGCGTGCGGTGAATCCTAGAAAAGCACCCATGATTAAGGCTGATATAAAAAATTTGTTGAAAGCTGGCTTTATCTATCCCATTCCCTTGACAAAGTGGGTTTCAAACCTAGTTCTGGTTGATAAGAAACAAGGAGCAATCCGTGATGTACTGATTTTCACAATTTAAATCATGCATGTCCTAAGGATAGATTTCCCACACCATTTATTGATTAGATTTTGGATGAGTGTACAGGAAGCGAGGTATTTTCCTTCATGGATGGATTTTCCGGATATAATCAGATTCAAATTAAACCCGAGGATCAACACAAAACAACATTTATTTGTCCTTGGGGTACATTTGCATATCGGAATATTCCTTTCGGTCTTAAAAACTTCGGAGCCACATTTCAGCGGGATATGACTATGATTTTTCACGATCTCAAATCGATTATTGAATTATTTTTGGACCTAGCTGCTCATTCTCAGCTGAGAGTGCATCATTCCTACCATTTGATATTAGTGTTTGAAAGGTGCCGCCACTACCAGGTTAGGTTAAATCCTCATAAGTGCATCTTTTGCATAAAGTTAGGTTTCTTGCTAGGATTCATTGTTTCTAAAGATAGTATAAGATTCGATCCCTTAAAGGTGGAGGCAATACTTCAATTATCTCCCCCGAGAAATATTAGACATCTTCAATGTTTGCAAGGCATGGAAAAATTCTTACGGAGATTCATGGTTAAATTTGCCAATTTGACTAAGAGCTTTATGCATCTTTTGAAGAAGGAAACTACCTTTTGTTGGGATGAGCGAGCCCAGGTGTCAAAACCCCAAATTTTCACAAAAATTTAAAATTTTGAGATACATAAAATGATGAATATACGGTTACTAACAACTAACGATTAGCGGAAAATCAAATAGTGTAATGACAGTAATATACATTTTTAAATTACTTAACTAAGCATGTTTCCCTTTTGTAACATGATAAGGTTTACTTGCGCATTGTTTTATTTTAGTGTACTGATGAGTCTTCTTTATGGCAAGTAGGTGGAATGTAACTTTAAATCCTGGGCTTACTTAGAATTTATGCTAATGCAGAAAGATTACTGGTTCTTACAGGTTTACAGGTATGATCAAACAAGTAAACGTTTTAAATTCATAAAGTATCAAGAAGTGTTTCTATTTGCAATTAATGTGCTTAGTAAAATAAGCTGATAAATTCCAAGCAACTTCAAAGAGGTAAAGTAGTTTATTTTCTTCAGTTTTTATTATAAGTAAAGTTCAAATAAAATAGTTCCTTCTTTTATCAACTTAGCGACAGTAAAGATATTTACTGTGGACTCTAGACTTGTGCTCTTTGTTGCATATTAACTTCTACATTAATATGCTTATATTGCAAATGTTATACTCGTTAGAATATAAAATTAGATTTCCTTTTTGACCTACTAGTATAGTAAGTATCAACCTATTACTTATATGTATAAATCAATTGCTCATTAACAGGTTATTAGCTTCCTCGTCAATGTTGTACTGCATGTACTATGGTATCATATATATTATCATACTATTTAATTGAGTATCAAGTTGATCGATATTTACATTCTGTAGGGAAACTTACAGCCTGTAAAATTTCTTGATATTATAAGTTTGAATAGTGTAAAAACAACTACGTCTTTTCATGTGAAAACATTGTTTACCTTTACTTCTTAAATCTAAGTCAATCCATGTGGTTCTACTGATAATGGAATCGAGTAGGATCATTCCATTACAATTCTTATTGCTTCTATAATGCTTTTCTTATATTAAGTTACTATCTATAACAACTTCTATGGTAGATGTTTTCTATAATGATCAACCTTCTATCCTATGCTAAGCACCCGTTATCTTGTATAATCATAAAATCATTTTACCAAATAAATAGTCATGGTAAATTACTAGCAAATGCCAAGTTGAGAAACAACTAATGTTTATTAAAGTCTAAACCAATTTTAATTATGTAAAAGAATTCATGAATGTATTATTTTACTATACTAGCCAACTTAATAGTTTATTACCATTCTAATCATTGGTTTTATAAGGGTTATAAACATGCATAAACTACTATGTTTATAAACACACAAGTCTATAGTTAGTTCGAAGGTTCTAAATAATTTAACATTGGATTTTTTCCACATATCATAAGGTTATTCCACTTTGCTAGGGTCAATGTTGATAAGTT
This sequence comes from Pseudotsuga menziesii, assembly GCA_001517045.1. NCBI lineage: Eukaryota > Viridiplantae > Streptophyta > Pinopsida > Pinales > Pinaceae > Pseudotsuga > Pseudotsuga menziesii. Next base: position 58,862 of record LPNX010554192.1, read on the forward strand.
TTGGTTTAACAAAATGCCCATAACGTGCTATCAACTTTACGATATATTTGATCCATGATTAGCGACGAGATAATAATAGGGCACATACCAAAGTTCATGCATCATTTTGATAAGAAATACAAATGATTTACGATGTGATATTTACATATGCAACATCATAGCTTATGCAAGTTTGATAGCAAATCATTGTTTGAATAATTGGAAATTATTGAAATGCAGGTGACTATAGAACTCGACCCATGCATGGTTTGATTTTCTTGTGCCACGTGGTCACCTCCTGTCCAAGTATTGGTCATATAAAACCATTGTAACCCTAACCTTTTGCAATTCTTCCTCCGCAGTTCACGCTGGCCCATCGGGTTGCTCTGCATGGTTTTCATGGTGGCAGACAGGTCCTTTCTATTTTAGTCTGCCTAATGCCTGGGTTCATCATGATGTAGTTTCTTGATCTCAGTCTTGTTTCCCAACTCCTTACCTATAAGTTTTATCCTGCAAGAGGTTATTGGTTTTGTTTTGCACTTTCTTGCGGCCTGTCCTAAGCTCCATCTTGCTTCGTCATGGCCTGTAACTACTATGCGAAGCTGTATCTTCACTGTTGTTGGTGTGCTCCTTCATGGTCATAGGGGTTGGAAAAATCGTGTGCATACTTGTTGTTGGTGACAGTCCCGTGGCTAGACTATTTGTTTTCATTATTAAGGTAAATATTCATTGTTATTTTTGACAAATTAGTTTACAGCATAGTTATTTATGCAGTAGGGTTTTACAATATTTAAAAGTTCATAAATAACACTCGGTGTTGTATACTCCTTGCAAGAACCTGAAAAATCCACTTACAAATCGTGAACAGGATGATGTTGGCTATCTTCGAAGGCCGTGGCTTCAATCCGGTAAGCCCTATGTTTCAACATTTGGGTTCTTTCCATGCTTGCAACATAGTTGTCAAGGATATAACCCTGAGCTTAGAGGCTTGTCCAGCTCCGCCACTAGCTACGCAGTTTATTTTTATAAGTTAATGTTGGTTTTATTCTGTGTACAAACCCTCGCTTCGTCGATGGGTAGTCTCGGTCATGAACTGGGTATTTTATTTGGTTTAAATTTTCAGCCTTATGTCTTTTTAATGCTGTTGGAATATAATAAACCCACTCATAAAATAATTAATCATTATTTGATTAATTTCCTACCCACTAGCTTAGATAGTTGGCATCCACTTGCACCTTAGAGTCAACACTTGCCATCTATATCCTAGGAATGATTTATTTCTGATTCTGGCTTGATCTTGACCACTTTATGGCCATCCAGAATTGGTAACTGCGCTTTACAACAAAATCTGCTTTATTCTGCTTTTTCTGCTTTATCCTTCTTTTCTATGGATAAGGTAAAGCTAGTTAACTAGGAAACTGGCAGCTTTTGTTGCCAACCCATCCTCCATTATTTTCTCTCCATATTCTAGGATTAGCAAGTCTTTCCTTCACTCATCATCAATCACACATGCTATTGCTAATTCGTGAGGTGCTTGGTAGATTGGGAAAGTGCTTTAGTCAACTATGGGGTTTATCATAATTAGTAAGCCTGCTTTATGAGATATCTTGAGTTGTCTTCATGCAAATCCCTTTTCCTTTATAAGGATGTATTACCTATGTAATAATATCAATTATCGTTTATTGATCATTCATTAATGTGTGTTCATTAATTCTTCTTCTTCTCCCCTTATGCTAATTCTCTACAATTCTATGTGAGGTTAATTGTGTGCCTAGATCCTTAGCCAGTTTATGAAATTCCTTATGCCATCAAGGCTTTATAATTTCTACATGGTATCAAAGCTAAGGTTCTCAAAGTTCAAGTTCTACATGCTATTAGAGCTAAGGATATCAAAGCTTTACATGATATCAGATATTTGAGAGTTCATTAATTAATCCTTCTTTTTCAGATTTGCAGGTTTATTTTGTAGGTTCAACTTCGAATGGATTCAAGAGTATCATTTCCTCTTCTTTATCCATTCACAAGCTATTCAGAGTGGAAACTGAAGATGATTTCATATCTAAAGAGACAAGGTATCTATGAGATATCTATTGGAGCTGGTGAAGAGTCTTATGAAGAGCCAAGTGACTGGTTGAATGACTGTGATAGAGCAATTGGAGATATTTGTCTAGATATCTCTCCATGCATGCACTACCTTATTGATTCTATTGATTACCCAAAGGATCTTTGGACAACATTGGATAGAGTTTTGGGAAGGACAATGAGGATCCCTCTAGCTATGTGGAGAGTTCCTCTAGTTCCTCAATGATTTCTCTCTCTCAATATTTCTCAACCTATACAGTCTCTCATGAAGTTGATCATGAAGAATAAGTTTCTCATACAGTTCCTGTTGCTACTACTCTCCTTGATTCAAATGCTTCCTCTTTCAATCAAGAATCAAATATTGAAGAGCCATCTTTTTCTGTGTCTCTTGAAGTAGAATATCTTGATTCATCTTATTATGATGTTGTTGATGAAAAAGAAGTGACTAATGGATCTGATATTTCTATTTATGATTCACTCACACATTCAGTGTTCTCTATGTCTTCTATCATGGATTCTGAGATCCATATGAGAGACCTCTCACACTTTGTGCATGCCTCTCTTCTTGATGGTGTGCAACCCAGTGATTTCCAGGATGTTTGCTGAGCCAAATCAATTCCTTCTAGTGTTTTTCCACTTACCATACTTGATACCATGTGATTGTGTAGCTCCTCCTTTGTTTTTGGCTCTCATTCTCGGAGCCTCCTTGAATATTTTGAACATCACTATCTTTCCTCCTCTCATACTTCTACCATAGAGGATCCTTTACCAGTATATTCCCATGAGTCTACTATTGTGATTATTTGTGATATCTTGGATTCTTTGGAAGCTAGATCAACCCATGGAGCCCATGCATTCCCACTATTTGATCCCATGCCTTCTCTATGTTCCTACATGATCACTTGCAGACATCCTCTCTGTGTAAATGAAGACGGAGACATGATACATTCGCTTGGACAATTATTTCACCTATCTGGAGCTCATTTCATCTCTACTGGTTCGAAGTTCAAGTCATATCATCATCTTGGAGCTGATTACAAGTCTCAAGATACTTCAGTATTGCCTTCACATCATTGGATTTCAGTTGTTCTACATGGTCCCAGTTTCCATCCTGCAGCTATCCTTGATCCAAGTGAGCAGATTTATCTTCTTCCCAAGAAGAAGATTCCTCCAGACATCAGCATTTAGTTTGGAGTAGCAGCAACACCAGCAGTTCAACATTTTTGGTATTGCTTTTCATGTACTTTCTTGGGGGAGGATTTTCCCCTTGAGGTTTTGCCTCTTTCCTCATTTCTTTGGACAACATAAATTGTAATAGGGTGACCATAGCTTTATTGTTGGGCCCTATATGCATATATATTTCTGATTAGTTCAGGAATATCATCATAAATTTAGGCTTAAAGGGAGGTGTTGGAATATAATAAAACCAATCATAAAATAATTAATCATTATTTGATTAATTTCCTACCCACTAGCTTAGATAGTTGGCATCCACTTTCACCTTAGAGTCAACACTTGCCATCTATATCCTAGGAATGATTTATTTCTGATTCTGGCTTGATCTTGACCATTTTATGGCCATCCAAAATTGGTAACTATGCTTTACAGCAGAATCTGCTTTATTCTGCTTTTTCTGCTTTATCTTGCTTTTCTACGGATAAGGTAAAGCTAGTTAACTAGGAAACTGGCACCTTTTGTTGCCAACCCATCCTCCATCATTTTCTCTCTATATTATAGGATTAGAACGTCTTTCCTTCACTCATCATCACTCACACATGCTATTGCTAATTCATGAGGTGCTTGGTAGATTGATAAAGTGCTTTAGTCAACTATGGGGTTTATCATAATTAGTAATCCTGCTTTATGAGCTAGCTTCAGTTGTATTCATGCAACTCCCTTTTCCTTTATAAGGATGTATTACCTATGTAATAATATCAATTATCATTTATTGATCATTCATTGATGTGTGTTCATTAATTCTTCTTCTTCTCTCCTTATGCTAATTCTCTACAATTCTATGTGAGGTTAATTGTGTGCCTAGATCCTTAGCCAGTTTATGAAATTCCTTATGCCATCAAGGCTTTAGAATTTCTACAAATGAAATACAATGGTTTTTAAATAATTTTTCTTTCGAGCTCGGACTCGCTTGCAGTAATGTTATTGTTGTGACTATGTGTACTTAGGTTTTTTACCCTATTCGATTGTGTATTAAGAATTTATTGTTTATTATATATTTTGTAATAGATTATTTTTAATGTTTTAATACTATCACTCAATCATAGTATAAGTTATTTTACTTATTGGCTCTGGAGTTATGAGTTAGGGTTTTCTTGAATGAAACCCTCGTTCAAATATTTCTTTTTAAAATAAGTTGTGTTACTTGTTTAACTTGTTTTAAGTTAATGTTATTAGAGGTGTGTATTGTAATATCTTTTAATTGCATTTGTACATATGTGGCAATAAGGAATGTAACCAGTCTATCATAGTTTAATTGTTTACTGAATAATGATCCAAATAATAGGATTATAGCTTAAATGTTTTTATTTAAAACAATAAATTTAATATAGGGTTTCGACCCTGTAGTTACTATTGCAGGTATAAACCTGTTATGGAACAGTTGTTTGCATAGATATATATTTATTTTCATACTAGTTATTATCGTATTCTTGTTGTTTTTATCTGCTGAAATGATGGAAAGAATTTTACTAGGGTTATTTGAAACATAAACATAGATTCTAAAATAAGTTTCTTCTTGATAAAATAAATATTTTTCATAATACTCTCATTGGTTAATCGTAACTGTTAGTCTTAGTTTATTTAATATTATTACTAAATAAACTATATAATTAATAGTTGATTTCTTTACTGAATTGATTGTAAAAAAAATAGTTTAACTATGATTCTTCTACTGCATTTGCAAATAGTTACTAAATAAACATAAAGGAATATATAAATAACATAACATAGTTTATCCTCCAGCATATTTTAACTTAAATATAAGAAAAATCTACTGTATAAAAATACAACATGTATTCTCTCAACATAATAAATCTTCTACTTGTACTATATGACTGCTATTTCTTTTCCAGTAAATTTACATGCATAAGCTTGTAAAAACAATAACATAGATAACTACATTATTGTTCTTTTCGCTAAAAACCTACATACTAAAATAAATTTCTCTGCTATTATAAAATGCAGAACCACATCTATTCATTCGAGTCTCTTACCATTTTCTTCATCTACTTTAAATACTATGTCTATGCTGGAGTACGGTCTGGTCCTTACAGGCATGGAAAAACATGGATTAGAATTATTTTCCATCTATTTCAGATTCATTCCTTCAATAATCTAAAATATTTCTATCTCTAACATTTTACAACTAAATATCTAACATTAATTTAACAATCGGATTCACATTTAACTATCTAACACAGTAGAACAAAATAATGTAGAACCTGATTAGGATGGACAACAATAGCATTAGGATGTCGTTCCTCCCTACCAAACTCCTAGAGAGCACTCAAACAATGCTTCCTCAGGACCCCCGAGAATCCTAGTCTTCTTGGCTGAGAACTGGTGGAGCAAGCAAACAATAGACTAGTCCAATGACTTAGTAAACACTTTGCACTTAGCAGTAAGATCCTTCAGCTGAAAAGCTGCACTAGATCACTTAGCAGATAACTGCTCAAACTCTTTCCACAATTCCCTTCCATTGAATTTATCTGAAGTAATATCACTTGAATGATCACTTCTCTAGAATGAGCGGCCTCAGCTCTTTTCAATGGGTATTTTTATAAATATTACCTAGGTATTTTTGGTCAGTTGTCATTAATTGAGCCACCTGCTCTGATTCCACTTTCTTAGGTAATCATGACCCCAAATGTAGGAAGGTTGCCACCTGCAACAGTTGGAAGTGGTTTGAGGATACCGCCACATGTCTGTCTTCTCTCCACCCAGTATCCTCCACCAATGTTACCAGTAAACACTATTTTAACAGCTCTCCTAAGCTGTTGTCTTGACCTTTATTTATTTATATTTAAAATATTCATAATTACATTAAATATCCTTAACTATGTTGATTCATCAATTACAACTTAGCATAAAATTTAACATATTGTCCTCAAATAAAATCAAATAAGATAGTATTGTTTTTGCAAAAATTGGGGCATGTGACAGCAGGAGTCCTTTGATGCTCTTAAGAGAGCCTTAGCATTGGCCCCCGTGCTTAGTCCACTTGACTATAGCCATGACTTTTTGATTTATGTGGTCGCGTCCATGGAGACGATTGGTATGGTTTTGGTTCAGGAGGACGAGGAGCTCCATTAGCATGTCATATACTATTTGAGCCAGAACCTTATAGATACGGAAATATGTTATTCCCATGTGGAGAAACTTGCCTTAGCTACCGTTCATGCAGTTCAGAGATTGAGACACTACATTCTCCTTCGCTGTTGGGCTATAGGGCAGACCCGAGTTTTATACCTTTAGCTTCGCACCAACAAAAGACCCACAGTGTTGGCCCTTTTGGCAACAACCTGCGAACAGGTTGCAGTCTCACCCGAAACAGCTATGGGGTGCCCCAGAATCAGGTTTTTGCAAGTGCAAGAGGGATATTACTGTACCTTTAGTCTTATAAACAATACTCATACAATAAATAACTTCAACATTCACTTAACTAACTTCGCAGTTTATATATCATACAGTTACTTGCTCATCCCTTACTGGGAATTCACAACGAAGTTATTATTTAATAGCTTATCTTACTTTATTCTTTATCTACTTAACAGATGCATAACAAAACAAAAACAAAACACAGAACCACCACAACACAAGATATACGTGGTTCACCCCCAGTGTAGGGGCTACGTCCACAAATTGTGTTTTACTCAACTTGCTACAAAACCATAGTTTGATCTGTGCACTCAGCTGCAGATCCCTTCTTTCTCTAAAAGCTACGCACACAGCAGCAGGCCTCTGCGCACACAGCTGCAGATTTCCTTATCACTTACAAACCCTCTGCGCACACAGCTGCAGAGGTCGTCCATGCACTCAGCTGGGACTTATCCTTCACTTACAAAATAGCCTTAGCTTCAACTTAACTTTCTTACATTAAAAAACCTAACTTGACTTATTTACAAGAGTTCCTATTTATACAGTGCACTATTACAAAACCATGGAATTCAACCATGGGCACCCCGAACCCTAAACCCTAGACTTAAACCATGGGTTTATTACAAAAAGAGGACTCTGACTTAACCCCGACACCCCAAATGTAGGAAGGTTGCCACCTGCAACAGTTGGAAGTGGTTTGAGGATACCGCCACATGTCTGTCTTCTCTCCACCCAGTATCCTCCACCAATGTTACCAGTAAACACTCTTTTAACAGCTCTCCTAAGCTGTTGTCTTGACCTTTATTTATTTATATTTAAAATATTCATAATTACATTAAATATCCTTAACTATGTTGAGTCATCAATTACAACTTAGCATAAAATTTAACATATTGTCCTCAAATAAAATCAAATAAGATAATATTGTTTTTGCAAAAATTGGGGCATGTGACAGCAGGAGTCCTTTGATGCTCTTAAGAGAGCCTTAGCATTGGCCCCCGTGCTTAGTCCACTTGACTATAGCCATGACTTTTTGATTTATGTGGTCGCGTCCATGGAGATGATTGGTATGGTTTTGGTTCAGGAGGACGAGGAGCTCCATTAGCATGTCATATACTATTTGAGCCAGAACCTTATAGATACGGAAATATGTTATTCCCATGTGGAGAAACTTGCCTTAGCTACCGTTCATGCAGTTCAGAGATTGAGACACTACATTCTCCTTCGATGTTGGGCTATAGGGCAGACCCGAGTTTTATACCTTTAGCTTCACACCAACAAAAGACCCACAGTGTTGGCCCTTTTGGCAACAACCTGCAAACAGGTTGCAGTCTCACCCGAAACAGCTATGGGATGCCGCAGAATCAGGTTTCTGCAAGCAGAAGAGGGAGATTACTGTACCTTTAAATTTTATCAATTTATAATCAATTAACACAGAGCTTAATCATTCACATATATATATATATATATCTTCACAGTTAAATAACACTGTGACTTGGCTAACCCTTACTGGGAATACACAGCGAAGCTATTTCTTAAACAATGATCTTACTTATCAGATTTATCTATACTTATCAATGCATAAAAGAACATAACAAAAATCACACAAGAAACACAACACCAGATATAACGTGGTTCACCCCTAGTGTAGGGGCTATGTCCACAAAACTGTGTTTTATTCAACTTTTCTACAAAATCACAGTTCTGATCTGTGCACTCAGCTGCAGATCCCTTTAGTCCTCAAAGCTACGCACACAACAGCAGGCCTCTGCGCACACAGCTGCAGATTTCCTTATCACTTACAAACCCTCTGCGCACACAGCTGCAGAGGTCGTCCATGCACTCAGCTGGGAATTATCCTTCACTTACAAAATAGCCTTAGCTTCAACTTAACTTTCTTACATTCAAAAACCTAACTTGACTTATTTACAAGAGTTCATATTTATACAGCGCACTATTACAAAACCATGGAATTCAACCATGGGCACCCCGAACCCTAAACCCTAGACTTAAACCATGGGTTTATTACAAAAAGAGGACTCTGACTTAACCCCGACACCCCTAAGACTATTTTGAGTCATAACTCCGCTTACAAACTTACAAAAACCATGGAGTTACCCATCTTAAGGACCGTTAGGGTGCGCGCCCCAACATGCCCCTAAGACTCACTAGTGTCCCGTCCCGGGACACTCTGCTATCCTTCTAGTCCACAAACTTTGTCGACGAAGATGGTGTACCGCTTGTTGAGGTCACGCATAATATTGTCAACTGCTTGTTCTTTTTCGCTCAACTCCTGCAATACTTCTGCTGATGCTTCCCCAGCCTGTTTCTGTGCATATGCATCATATTCTTTTATGACTTTGAGTTGGGCGTCCACAGCAGTACTTAGCTCAAAAGCTTCCCTGATATGTGGCTGCATGTTAGTTTCCACTGCTGTTTCTTTTGACCTACATGACTCAATTTCCTGTTGAAGTTCATTGCTTCGCTTGACCTTCATCATTTTCTCCATAGGCGGCAGAGTCTTAATTTGCGCTTTCACTGTGTCCAATTCTGCTTGTCGCTGCCTGATGGTTTCTCGCAGCTGTCCAATTTCTGGGTGTTCCTGTAGGGTGGTCCATGCCTCTATAGTGTCGTCTAGCAGCTTTGCTGCGCTGCTCACAATATCGGAGATTTTTGCTACGGAGGCCTGAATATCTGCTCGGTGCTGCTCCCTAACCTCTGGGGGGCTTTCTGGTTTGATGCGAAGTTGGAGCTCCGAAATTTGAGCGTCATGTTCTGCTTTGAGCTTCTCTATTTCACTGCGCGCAGTCTTTCAACCTGGCTAATATTTGCTCTATATCTTCCACCAGCTGTACGTCGAAGTCAGGGAGACTTCGACATGTTTCATCCAAAACTCGGACCAATGTAATCCACTTACATTTTGCGTCTCTTTTTCGCTACTCTGCGGCTTCCAGCTACGCTACGAGGCTATCATTCTGCTTCCTGATATCGTCCAACTGTATCTGTGAATAATGGTCTTAGGCATGGATTTCCTTTGCGATAGCTGATTGGCAAAGATGTAGTTCTAGCATGGACATTTTGGTGTAATCAATTCCAATTGTCATGCTCATCTCTGCGTGAGACGCTACATTAGTTGTGATGAGGGCAGCGGTGGATACTTGGCCCTTGTTTTCTCGGGCTGGCCATTGCCTTAATTTGGGCCGCGCACTTCCCGGGGTACTGCTGGTTATAGTGCTGGTCACCAATTGTGCTGCTAAGTCCTTCAGCTCTGATATGTGCTGTGCGACACCATTGATGTCATCCAATTGTACAGCTGCAAATTCTAACCACTTCTTGGTAAGAACTTCTGTGGACTTCGACAAAGCCTCGTCAAGCTCCAAATTGTCAAGCCAGGTGTGTCGTCGATATTCTTTTCCTTTGACGCCTTTGCTTTCTTTTGGGGCCATGGTTTGTTCACTTCCTCTACTTCTGGTGTCTTGCACTTATCCTGCCTATTAGGGTCTGGAGTAGTCTTGACCGAGTCCTATCCTTCTTCTTCATCGGTGTCTACTTCTCCACCCTGGTTACTGTCATACTGCTGTGACTCAGTCTGTTCCTCGCTGTCTTCAAGGGGACCTTGCTGTTGCTAGTGACTAGGGCCTGTGCCCACATTAGTAGCTATGGGGACCGAAATGTGAGGTTTTTTCCATACATCTTTCAACCATTCAATCAGCCAGTGCTGAACTACTGCCCGGATATCACCCTCAGTGACTACATATGGTAGCTTGAACCATTGGTGCTGTGGATCTGCGCAAGCCTATATGAAAGTATGATGCATGTCGACGATGAAGGTGGCTGCACCATCATATTGAGAGAAGAACTAATTACTGAGCTGTGGGGTTTTTGCGATATGAAACTAGATGTCCATTATATAGAAAGCAAATACATAATTTGTCATCTATTGGTGTGCTTTATCCTGTGAAACCCACAACGATGCGTACCTGGCTACGCCAGGCATGTGTTCTGGTGCCGCAGAAAACTATGCCTCAATAGGTTCTTGCCATCCTACCAGTGCGATGAGGACGAGCAACCTAGAGTAATGGAAGGGCCTACCTTTTTCCTACACATCGCGAGCGTCTTCCAAGAATTCCTATGCAATATACTCTGCCCAGTTGTAGTTGTAACCTTCGGCGCAGTTGATAGCAATTTGGATAACCAGGGAAGGTACTTCAGTTGGTCTGCACTTCCGTATGACTTTGCAAGATAAAAGCTCCGCTGCAAAGAGAATGTGCTGTTCCTGAATGGCGGAAGTGTGATACCCACATTTTCCCTTTGTCAGGTTGAAGCGTTCCTTCATGGCTTGTGCGAGCTTCATATCCTCATGCTTTGATGGAAATTCGGTCACCGGATTAGGGCCTTCTCTTGGTAAACCAGTGATCCTCTGGATGAGCTCGCCATTGATAGGGATTTTCTTGTCTCCTATCCATAGGTGGTCGTCATGAACTAGTGCTAGCAGCTACTTGACCACTACGATCACCTGTGTGCCACGACCAAAATGGGGAACATTGAGCATCTTTAGCAGACCAGCTTGATCCAAGCCGGCAGCCCATCGTTTGACTTCTAATAATGTCACCCCGGTCTCATCGTACTTGAAAAAATGCAAATATGCTTCTGGTGTGAACTGTGGAAACCTGCCGCGATCGCTTGTATCATGGTCGGAGTACTTAAGCCGGTCTATCTTTCCTGTCATGGTCCCAACCAGCTACACACCCGGTGACAGTGAAGGGGTGCTTATTGTGAACTGCTTGTTCCGTCGAGGTGGTTTAACTCTTGTTCGAAGAGGTGGGACATATGGTGGTCACCGTGGTGCAATGTTCTCCTCTCCTTCACTTGGGATTTCTACCAAACCAGGCGGATTCATTCCAGGATCCTCCGATGTTTGCTCGGACTGCTTATGCCGATCTTCATTCTGCTTAGAGAAAACTTCAGGTTTGAACTGTTTCCTGGAAGACCGTGTTTGCATTGGTAGAGGCGGTGCAGGTAGAGTCTCCTCTCATGTTGTAGGTGCAAATGGGGGGTGAACGATGTTCTGCAGACCTGTCTATCCAAATTCTCTCAATAAGTCCTGAATTTCTTGATCGGTGGACATAGGTTCAATTGTGAAACTGCGGAATGTGACTTGCCCATGCCCGGGTGTCTTCTTATACAATCCATCGATCGAATCGGTCATAAATGTGCATTGAAGGCACCAACTCTGGCAGAGATGCTGCTTCCATGGCACTAGATTTCGGCAGATCTCCTTAGGACAGGAAGTTAAGGAAAATAAAGTACCGACGCCGCCAAATCGGTAGTGTTCCAACGGTCGGTTTTTGTGCTGTGGCACAACCAGTACCATAGTTGCATCACAATAAGGATCTTCGTCATGATAATGACCTTCGGCATATGCAGGAAAGTTCTGCGACCCAATTGTGAGCTTCACTCTTTTAGCGTCTTGTGCCAGCCAGCGAGGGCAGGACTGGGTTATTTCTTTATCATGAGACACATTAGCGTGCCAAGGCCCAACCTCCCCATGCTGGTTTTCGGCTGCAAATACCTGGGTATGACCAAGTCAAGGTACCCATTCTGTATGAAATACAAGTTTCCATGCCCCGTAACAATGCTCCAAATTTTCCTACGGCCTATTCTTCCCATTCAATCTGTTGCGCGCCCTCTGGAGCTGATCCACAAATATCAGGTGAAGTGATGTCTGACAAGTTTCCCATTTCGGAAAGTACTTCTTATAGGTAGTCCACCTGGTGACTCCTAATGCTGAATCTAGATTCTCCAGTTTCTGTGACTCCAGTATCTGTTTTGACAATGGCACAATGGACTCCTCTGGGTCTTTTGAACCATCAGAGGTAGGTAAGGTCTTTGGCTGCAAACTAAGCCTTCTAAGGGACTTGGTAATTCAGGAACCTTGGTGTCCCTATAGCTCATACAATTGGTTCTGCCAAATTTCTAAGTCATCCTCAGAGTCTGTCATACAGGAGCTACCAGACTCCCAACCTTCGATAGCAGGATCCTCATAATCTTCTTCCTTCGCGGTGATATTATAGATCTGTTCCAACACATCCTGATCTTCATATTTAAATGTTTCTGTGTATCTTTTTCCTTGGGACGGGTCTAGGGGTATTATAACTCTCAAACCCTTTCCTTCGAAGGTCATCTATCTCTTCTAAAGGTTAATGACTGCAGCATTTTCCATTTCCCACTCAATTCCTAACAAGGCTGGGTAGGGATTGCTGTCGTCGATGATCTCAATAACTTCAAAGTCCGCCAAAGTAATGACCCCATCAATATTGATTGGAATGCTAAGGAATCTCCCTAGGGGCACAATCCTTTGCTGATTGGCAAACTTCAACTGTATAGGGAACCAGGCAAGGGTAGGTTTCCCTATTTATTCCCAGGTTTTCTTGGTTAAGAGATTGATTTCTGACCCTAAATCCAGGATGACATCATTCATATCATACCCTCCTATCTAAGAATTCAATCTCATTTCCCTGCCAGTTCTTCAGACACGATTAACAATTTTCTCCTTATCAACTCTTCTCTGAGGTTCATAGACAGCAAGAACTTTTTACAACTCCTTTAGAGCATTCTGATTCCGTAAGAGTTTCATACAGCTCTGTAAAAAGGAGGATAGTGTACTTACTTTATCCAGCGATGCTTCTTGCAGCTGTGATTCCTGTTGATGTTGCTGTGCAGGTACTACTGCTGTGCTAGGAACAACATCATCATGCTGGGTTTCCATGACTGTCTCGTGTTCGCTTGGGACTTTTTCTGGGACCCAGTCCTCGTCAAGCTGTCTCTCTGCATTCTATAGGTGCGTCGTAGCTCCACCCCGCGTAACAATGTTAATGGCTGCGACAATTCGGGGCTCGATGGAAATCATCTGGATATTCTGAGTAGGACCACCATTTCTTTCCTGAATCTTAGCTATCAGTTGCGGGCATTGCTCGATCACATGATCAACTGCGCAACAATACCAACATGTCGTAGTGGGGTTCTGACAATATCTAGATAAATGCCCGGCTTGGTTACAGTTGTAGCAGATCACCTGGCCTCGGCCTCTTCCTACCATACCACCATGACCCCGACCTCCAAAAGCACCTCTATTGGATGCACCACCACGGTAACCGTAGCCATCATTACCCTGGCCCTCATTTTGTACCCGATAGGAATCATAAGTGCGCTCTCGCATAAGGTCATAACTGCGACATTCGTCTTCATTATGTCCTACGGACTTACAAAACTTGCAGTAGGTGTTCTTGGGGACTTGCACATACCTCTGGAGCAGATGAAAATGTTCTAGGCAATGTTGGCTAGTTGTCCGACAGATCTCACAATATAGAACAATGGGATTGAATGGGTTTGGCATTTCAGTATTCAGGTAATTACCTACCACAGGACATTGTTCCCTGTCGTGACCTTCTTTCCAACAGTGTGTACACCAAACCGCTTCACGACCAGTTTTTCCTGTTTTCATATCGCGGAGCTCGAGAGCCATGGTCGCGAGCTGTGCTTGGATTTGAGCAATACAAAAATTATCTTTAACAGGTGCGGTCTCAAGCTTCATCATGATTTACAGAGCCTCTTGCTGGTCAGCAACCTTCTGTTGCGAGAGTGGAGTTCTGATGTGTGGTAGTAGTGCGGCAATAAACCATTCCTTGTGCTGCGTGGGGCCAATTATGAAACTGACTTGGTCTAGTAGAAATTTGAACCTCTGATCAAAGTCCCACACTGATTCGCCTTGATTCTGCTGAATCTCCTTTAATTCGGTGATACACTGCGACTCTGATTTGGGCTTCTTAAACTCTTTGATTATTGATTCCTTGATATCATCTAGGGCAGGATTCTGAGTACTATAGAATTTCATGAACCAGGTCAAAGCCTGGTCCCTGAAAGAAGTAATGAGCTGCACGGTACTTACAACTGGGTCTGTAATGTTCTTAGCAGTCCACACTGCCTCACATAAAAACCAGAACTGTTCTAGATCCTCTGATCCAGTTCCCTTGAAAACAGGGAGCTTAATATCGTCAGTCATGTGGGCCATAGTAGATCTAGGGGAGGTTGGAGGGGGACGGGAAGTAGGCGGGGGGGAACTTACTAGAGTAGACTGGCCTGCGACAGGAGTACTGGTGCTAGGGTTACTTTCGGTCTGCGATGGATTCTCAAGGATAACAGATTGGCGCTGCGGGGTTACCGGGAGGTTTCCAACAGAAGGGATTGCTTCGGGCTCTGAGGCTGCTGGACTGAAAGGGGTAGACTCGGTATCCTGACCTAGGGTAGATGCCTCAAAAGTTCTCTTGTACCTTTTTCCACTTCGCAGCAAACCCCTTTGCTCGTCGAAGGTGTTTTCACTTGCAAACATAGGTTAGTAATACACAATCTAACAGTCTGATTCAAGAAGTAGTATTCCCTTTTCAGCTAATAGCATCTTAATATTCAGACTAAATAAATTTAAAAACTTACCCCTTGGTCCTTTGAAGAACTATCACTCCGCTTCACTAAAGGAGGTACTTGTGTCAATAGCGAACTCCGTCACGAATGCCCCAAGGGTTCGCGTCGTCCAGAAATCAACAGCGTGAGAGATCCCATTGTTTACTCTTTTCAACAAGTTGATTCTAGCAGGGGTCCAAGCAGGAAACTATCCTCCAGGAAAGTTCGTCCTTCATTCGGCCAACCTGGATACCCACTGGTGCAACTCTATGTGGATACTACCAAAGAAAATTTCATAAACATCACAAAAAACATACCTTTGTAAAAATTCGTTTGCGCTACAACACGGATCTTTGTTCTCTTGCTCAGCGAATTTCAGATAAGTCTCATCCAGCCAATCATCGATTTCTTTCATAGAGGGTCTCCAGAACATAGCCCTCGAGGTACGACATAAACCCCTCTTGCACAGATACTGAGTTCAACTGGAAATGGAACCACTTTGTTGGGCTATAGGGCAGGCCTAGGTTTTATACCTTTAGCTTCGCACCAACAAAAGACCCACAGTGTTGGCCCTTTCGGCAACAACCTGCGAACAGGTTGCAGTCTCACTCGAAACAGCTATGGGATGCCGCAGAATCAGGTTTCTACAAGCAGAAGAGGGAGATTACTGTACCTTTAACTTTTATCAATTTATAATCAATTAACAAAAAGCTTAATCATTCACATATATGTATATCTTCATAGTTAAATAACACCGTGACTTGGCTAACCCTTACTGGGAATGCACAGCGAAGCTATTTCTTAAACAATGATCTTACTTATCAGATTTATCTATACTTATCAATGCATAAAAGAACATAATAGAAATCACACAAGAACCACAACACCAGATATAACGTGGTTCACCCCTAGTGTAGGGGTTACGTCCACAGAACTGTGTTTTATTCAACTTTTCTACAAAATCACAGTTCTGATTTGCGCACTCAGCTACAGATCCCTTCAGTCCTCAAATCCGCACACACAGCAGCAGGCCTCTGCGCACACAGCTGCAGAGGTCGTCCACGCACTTAGATGGGACTTATCCTTCACTTACAAAATAGCCTTAGCTTTGCCTTAACTTTCTTACATTCAAAAACCTAACTTGACTTATTTACAAGAGTGCCTATTTATACAGCGCACTATTACAAAACCATGGACTTCAACCATGCGCACCCCAAACCCTAAACCCTGGACTTAAACCATGGGTTTATTACAAAAAGAGGACTCTGACTTAACCCCGACACCCCTAAGACTATTTTGAGTCATAACTCCGCTTACAAACTTACAAAAACCACAGAGTTACCCATCTTAAGGACCGTTAGGGTGCGCGCCCCAACATTCTCCAAACCTTGGTGGTAGCTCATGTCAATCCATTTTAGTTCATCCTCACTAGAAGGATGATTGGGGGAATGTATAATAAATTTATTGTTAGTTTACAAGAATTTGATCTTGAATTTGTTTCAGCAAAATTGAAGAAATCGTTAATTTTTACGGAGCTCATTTCTGATTTCCCAAGTGAGGAGGAGGAGGAAGTTTATGAGGATACGTTTGTCAATGAGCATATCTTCCTTATTTCAGCTTTGGATCCATGGTATGGGGATATTATCATATATTTATAGACATTGAAGGTCCCTATTGACCTTTCACGGGATGAGCGACAACGATTATGTCACGTATATAAGAACTACCTTATAGTAGATAACACTTTGTACCACCATGGGGTAGATTCCATTTTATGTTGTTGTTTAAACCATGGGGAGGCTGAGGCTGTGCTGAATGATTTCCATGGAGGGGCATGTGGTGGTCATCTCTCTAGGCTTTCTACAGCCCAAAAAATATTAAGAGCGGGATATTTTTGGCTGTCGATCTTTAAAGGTTGTGTTAATGTGGTCAAGAAGTGTCACCCTTGCCAAGTGTTTGCATGCAATATGCGCTCACATCCTGCCCTGTTACATCCGATTATCACCATCGGTCCCTTCACCAAGTGGGGGCTTGACTTCATGGATTGCAAACTAGCTTCAGTTGGGGGGCATCATCATATTATAGTGGCTGTTTATTATTTCATGAAATGGACTAAGGCTATGCCCCACAATTAAATCCGACAGTGAAACAACCGCACATTTCGTATTCAATCAAATGATTACTCGATTTGATATTCCAAAAGAGCTGGTCATTGACCATGGTAGGCACTTTCAGAATCGAATCATGGAAGAGTTGGCCTCAAAGCTAGGGTATAAGCAGGAACACTCCTCTTCTTATTAACCTTAGGCGAATGGACAGGTTGAAGCAGTGAACAAATCACTTAAGTCCATTCTCCAACGAACCGTCACACAAAGCAAAACGAATTGGCACATCATGTTATATCCTACTTTGTGGGCATATAAGACCGTGGTTAAGACTTCCATCGATTTTTCTCCATATCAGCTCGTACATGGAGTGGAGTCTCTCTTGTTGGTTGAATGTGAAATCCGTTCATTGAAACTAGCTATAGAGATTTTACCAGACACTTCCGCATTGGAGGAACATTTGGTCCACTTAAAGCAGCTTGATGAGTAGCGCCGAGATGCTTTAGTGGCTCTAGAGGTGAATAAGCATCGTGTTAAGGTCCAGTATGATAATTTTGTCCATTCGAGGAGGTTTAGTGAAGGATATTTGGTCCTTTTATGGGATCAAGCTGAAGAACCATTGGGGGCAGGGAAGTTTAATCCCATCTGGCATGGTCCTTATGTGGTCAAACATGTATTAGAGAAGGGTTCCTATGGGCTGGTAGATTATGAAGGGACAACCTTGGCGGAGCCTAGAAATGGTCTCTATCTTTAAAAATACTATGAATGATCTTTAGCCAGCGCTAATTATTGTATATTATTGTACATTTATTTTTTGCAAAGTTATGTTTTCTTATGGTGATCGGGTTTGTTGATTAGCTTTCATTTCTTATGGTAGATGTCAATGGAGTCTTTTGCTTTCATAGGATTCGCTAATGGTGCTAGCCACTACACTCAACACTTAGCCTCTACTTCTTGGGTGATTTATACTCCTATGGGTCAGGTATTGTCTTCAGGAGGTTTATGTTTACGGCCTTCTTCGAACAATCTTGCTGAGTATAGTGCCATTATCGAGCTATTATGAGATGCCATTTCACATGGTTTTCACTCTCTTGAGGTATGTATTGATTCGTAGTTAGCAGTGTCACATCTTAATGGCTTGTATCATGTTAGGGATCCAAAATTATTATGAATATTATTACGTGTGAGATTGTTAGAACGGCAATTTGACAACATTACATACATGTTTCAAGAATTTATAATCAAGTTGCTGACTCATATGCTAACTATGTGTTAGATTGGCATTTGTTTTATATACCATAAGCACATCACAAACATACATTTTTACACACATGTAAATAAATAAAATCGATCATCATAAAAAAAAATTCTTTAAACATCCAAAATGTGATGTCATAATACATAAGTGCCATAATACAAAAATGGGGCTTCTGAGCCACCAAAATATAATACATGGTAGTACAAAAATGAATCACTCTCAGGTCTCTAAGCCTGTGGAGAAGTTAGGGGGTTCTAATCATGGTAGCACACCACAGCTCTAGCTAGTCATCAGAATAACCGAACACATGCTCGTGGTACCCCAACCACCTGACGCTGCATGGCCTCAGGAAAGTCCTCGACTTGCGCCATGGGTACCCGGTGTGTTAATCATACAAAGTTTGTGTGGATTATTTGGAGCGTTCGCTCCACATCCACACCCATGATATCATCTCCTCTTCTCCTCCATCTATGGTGAGGGAAGCCATCAGGCTGTCGTGGTCCCACATCTGCATACATATGACAGGTTGTCACTATGTGTTGTCACACCAAAACATGTCTTTTGAGTCTATATATCAAAAAACACAAAAAAAATTAATAATTCAAAAAACTTAAAAAGAAGGTTTGGGATTCATCACCAATATCACCATATGCTGCTCTGGGTGGTAGGGGCATGTTGAGATCTCCCTGAAAATCTATCTATGCATAAGGGTAATCATCGATGGAAAATCATCTACCACCGCCACCATGGAAATAAATCAGTTGGGTAGGGGTTGGACACCCTACCTCTGTCCAGTCTACACATAGAATTTTCCCAATGTCATTGGGTTGGATCTCGAACCCCATGAAGAGGAATTCCAGATCTAGGACTTAGCCCCGGAACACGCTCGAAGAAGAATGTGCTCAGTATACTGCCGAAAATGAAGTTTCATACCCTACCCATCTTGCAGTCACTGAGCTGTTGCTTCATGTTACTCAACAATGTAGTACTCCAATTATAGACTGTGTGTCTCATGCACTCCACTGCATAGAACATCAATTTCCATGAGGCCTCGTGGAGTGATGCTGGTGGAGTGATGCTAGTGGAGTGACGCTAGCTAGCTATCCTGCCGAGTTCCAATAGTATGGCCTTCAGGCCTAGTGTATGAATGTATTTTGTTGGGATTTAACTCCCAACCTGTTATAGCTCAAAATGACACATCTCTACCTATGACCACTTTCCCATGATTCTGTCACATGTTGACACTTCCATGACGACACTTTATGAAAGTCTCTAAAATTCACTAAAAAAACAACTAACTTGGAGGACCTATATCTTGCATTTTGTAACTCAGTTTGACCTCATCTCTACACTGTTGGAAAGGTATTTCAGTTAGCTAAAAATTTCTAGAATAAACCAAAGTCTGAAAATGCCCAAAAATACCCTAAAAATGAGTTTTTTGATGTGTACGTGAGTTTCTATATATAATAGTTGCATACACCTTAAATACGCGACTTTCTTCATTCCAACCCGCATATACCTCCTCATCTATGCAATTGTTTCTTTTGCAACCCACGTACACCTCCTGAAAATGTCAAAAAATACGTATTTTGAAATTCGGGTAGTTTGGGTAGTTATGCAACTGACTCCTTCAGTTGTAACTACTTTGTCTTCAACCCTAACTCTTCTTTAAGCATATAAATAGAGGTAGGGAGGTCCATGAGTGGAGACTTGAACTTTTGCATTGTCGTGATGGAGAAATTGGGACTCTCTTTGCCCACACCTTTTCCCTAGAAGCATTTTCCTTATGTTATAGAGCTTGGTGTTGGTTTCTTAGGGAAGAACTAAGTTCTTATACTATTATTTTACCAACAAAAATACCCACAGTGTTGGCCCCTTCGGAAACAACCTGCAAACAGGTTGCAGTCTCACCCGAAACAGCTATGGGGTGCCGCAGAATCAGGTTTCTGCAGGAAAAAGAGGGATATTATTGTACCTTTATCCTTAACAAATATTAAACATACAACACAGAGCTTTTACATTCACTTAATTAGCTTCACAGTTTAGATAAACAGACAGTTACTTGCTTAACCCTTAACTCGGAATTCACAGCGAAGTTAATACTTAACAATATATCTTACTTATCGTTCACCTACTTATCAAATGCATAAAACAAAACAACACAAAACTAAAAGGAACCACCACAACACAAGATGTACGTGGTTCACCCCCAGTGTAGGGGCTACATCCACATAATTGCATTTTATTCAACTCTTTACAACAACAGTTCTGATCTACACACTCAGCTGCAGATCTCTACGCACTCAGTTGCAGGTCTTCTCAATAGTCCCAAAACTCCACACTTAGCTGTAGGTATCTTTATCCAATCTGCGCACTTAGCTATAGATCCTTTCTTACAAAACCCTCTGCGCACTCAGCTGTAGAGGTCATCCACGCACACAGCTGGGACTTAACCTTAAACCTAAAAATAGGCCTTAGCTTCTTCGCATCAAATTATCATCATACAAGAACCTTCGAAAAATCTCTTTTCTCCCTTACATAAGTGCCTATTTATACAAGTGCACTATTACAATACCATGTTTTTAAACCATGGGCTTAAAAACCATGAGTTCAAACCATGGGTTAACTACAAAAAGAGGGTCTTCGACCCAACCCCGACACCCCTAAGACTATTTTGGGCCGCAAATCCGCTTACAAGCTTCATACCAAAACCACGAAGTTGCCAAAATTAATGACCTTCAAGGTCCGCACCCCAACAGGCCCCTAAGACTCACCATTGTCCCGTCCCAGGGCACTCTGCTGCTTTTCTGGTGGGAGAATCTTGTTGGCGAAGGTAGTGAACTGCTTGTTGAGGCTGCGCATGATATCTTCGGCTACTTGCTCCTTCTCCACGATCTCCTACAATGTTGTTGAAGATGCTTTGCTACACTAAGGACCTTCAACACAGTACATACCTTCGACACACCTTGGCTCCAGTGTTGACAGAGCTTCGAGCTTCAACCCTCGATAGGATTTCTTCCACAACCTTCGACACTTCCACAATCTGCCAAATCTTCTCTGAGAACAGCTTCATTATAGTCTAGTACCCAATTTCAGCTATTCTTGGTACTTAGACTCTTCTTCTTGCTGTTACTTCTTATCAGGGGGTACAGGCTTGTCCCTATACTTCTTTAATCTACTTCCATTCACCATGGAGGGAAAACTTTCTCCATTCAATTTAGCTAACTGAACTGCGCCACCATCAGTAACTTTCTGAACTATGTACGGTCCTTTCCAGTGTGTCTCAAACTTTCCTAGGAACTTCATGAATTTACTGTCATACAAGAGCACAAGATCACCATTCCGGAAATGCTTCTTCTTAATGTGTCTATCATGCCATGCTTTTTCTCTGGCTTTCTGCACTTGCTACTGGAAACCTGCAATGAATCTGCCTTCTTCTAGTTCCAGTATCTTCACCAGCCTTTCATTCAACAGAGCTGGATCATCCATCTCTGTGAAGGCAGATATTCTGAGGCTAGGAACAATGTATTCCATGGGAATAACTGCTTCTTGTCCATATACCAGCCTAAAAGGTGTATGGCCTGTCAAATTCTTGCAAGTCATTCTATAAGCCCATAATACTGCTGGAATTCTGAGATCCCAATCATTTCTTTTAACATTGCAAACCTTCATCAGAGCGTGCTCAAGATTCTTGTTAAAGGCTTCAACAGTTCCATTTGCTTGAGGATGGTAGGAGGTACTCTTCTGATGATATACTTGAAATTCTTCAGTCAATGCTTCAATAGTCTTATTCAAAAAATGTGATCCTTGATCACTCATAAGAATTCTAGGACATCCAAAACTTGACAAAATATTATCAAAGATGAACTTCGCAGCTATAGCAGCGCTACAGTCCTTGACTGGTTGAGCTTCGGACCAACAAGTAAGGTAATCAGTTGCTGTAATAATGTATCTTGCTCGAGATTTATTTGCAAGGGGATTGATCGGTCCAACAAAATCAATAGCCCACTTGTCAAATGCTTGTAAACTTACCTATGGAACTAGAGGCATCTCATCCCTCCTGGATGGTTTTCCTATCCTTTGACAGATATCGCAGCTGTGGCAATACTCTCTTGCATCCTTATGAATCGTAGGCCACCACAATCCTACTATGAGAATCTTCTGTGCTATATATTTTCCTGCATAATGACCTCCTGCTGCTCCAGAATGTGTCTCAGCCAGAATCAATGGCTTTTCATGCTCCAAGACACATCTGCACAGTATTTCATCTGGTCCCATCTTATATAGCTGTCCTGCTACTAAGGTAAATTCTGCTGCTCTAACCACCAGCTGCTTCTTCTACTGTGTTGTCATCTCAAAGGGTGAAAAACCTATAGACAAGTACTGAACAATATCCTAAAAATAGTCATCAACCATCTGGATGCCAAACAACTGGGCATCAGGAAGTCCTTCGTCCAAACTAGTGGGTTCTTCTCCTGATTCGAGCCTCGACAAGTGGTCAGGCCCCATGTTAAGTATTCCTGGCTTAACTATGATCTCAAATTCATACTCCTAAAACAAAATCAGCCATCTACATATCCTTCCACCTAACATAGGCTTGTTAACCAAATACTTCAAAGCAGAATGGTCAGTGAACATCTTAAAATGAGATCCTAATAGATAATGTCGAAAATTCTGCAAAGCATAAACCATAGCTAGACCTTCTCATTCTGTCGTAGTATAATTATTTTCTGTTGTGGACAATTTTCTACTAGAAAAAGCAATAGGGTGATCAATATTACCTTCTCTTGACTGAGCCAATACTACACCTAAAGCAGTGGAAGATGCATCAACATGAACATGAAAGTCCTTATTCCAGTCGAGGAATACTAAGATAGGGGATGTTACCATCTTTTCTTTCAAAATGTCCAAGATTTCCTGACATTCATGTATCCATTCAAACTTAATATCTTTCTTCAATTTCTTTTCCATAGGGGCTGTAATCTGAGCATATCCTTTAGTGAATTTGCTATAATATCCAGTATGACCAAGCATAGTGCGAAGTTGCTTAACAAACTTTGAAGGTGGTAAATTCACAATAATGGCTATCTTCGCAGGATCCGCCATCAATCCTTGCTTGCATACAATGTGACCTAGCAGAATTCCAAAAGGTGCACAAAAGATACACTTCTTCAGGTTCAATGAAATATGATGTTGTCTACACTTGTCCAGCATAAGTCTCAAACTGGCTATATGATCTTTCAATAAACCAAAGATAGTCCAATCATCAAAGTAAACTTCTAAGAACTTATGAATAAATTCCTTAAATGCAGATATGACTACTCTGGAAAACATAGCAGGTGCATTCTTCAATCCAAAAGGCATAACAATGTACTGAAAAGATCCCATTTCTGTAGCGAAGGTTGTTTTATGTCGATCCTCTGGAGCAATTCTGATCTGATGAAAACCTGAAAATCCATCAGTGAAAGAATACACTTCTTGACCTCCAACATTGTCTAAAACTTCATCTGTAAAGGGAGTAGGGAAAGGATCATGTAAACAGGCATCGTTCATCTTCCTCAGATCAACACAGATTCTGATTTCTCCTTTGGTCTTCTTTTCTTGTACCACCATAGGGCTGATCCATTCAGACTCTTCGACAGGCTCAATGATTTCTCTGATGATAATCTTATCTAACTCTATCCTGACTTTTTCTTTATACTTAGGATTAATCCTGTAAGGGTGCTGCTTCACAGGCTTCGCATCAGGTTTCAAAGGGATTTTTATCACTCCTATATCACCAAGGATGCCTTTCATTTCTGAGAACTTCATCGGAAATAAGTCCTGATACTCATGGAGAAGTTCAGTCACTTTGCTTACCATTTTTTCATCCCATTAATCTCCAATGGTAGCGTACTTAGGCATTTCTTCTGACCCAATGTTTACTTTCCTTGTCTTCAAGGGATGAGTTACTTCAGGTGCTTCGACTGCTAGTCCATGTACTTCGCAGTGTCCTTCTGACTCATGAATATTAATGTTGCGCGGGTCATCGTATTCATCAATGGTGAGGTTATAACATTCTCATTAGAGGAAATTTCAACTCAAAATGGGCCTCCTAAAATGAACTAATAAAATAATAGTTAAAATAATAAAACAATATTTATTAATTTTGGAGGAAGAAAAGAAAAAAACTACTTTTTTGTTTGTATTTTTGACATTTCTCCCCGTGTTTGTACTCAAATTTCGATCGGGAGAGATTTTTGGATGCGGAATTAAATTCCGCATCCAACGAGTACCCACGTGGCATACTTTTGACGGACCCCGCTACCCCAAAAACAAGAAATACCCGAAAAACGGAATGATGATGTGATTGAAATTTGAGTAAAAACACGAGGAGATATGTCAAAAATACAAACAAAAAAAGTAGTTTTTTTTATGATAACTATCCCCAGATTTATATTAAAAAATTGTTTAAGACCTATACGGTATTTCAAATTTAAAGCAATTTCATTGGCTAACACATGATGACATGGAATTTGAATAAAAGTTAAAAGGCCCATTTTGAGTTGAAATTTCCTCTAATAACTACATTAGCTTCTTGTTCCTTCCAATCAAGTTGGTGCTCGGCTATTTCTTTATCATCAAACACCTTAGTATGGATCAACCTAATAGCTGCATCCAAAATAGGGCAATCCTCATTAATAGAAAATGTAAGCACAAAACTATCAACAAGGTTATCCCAACTTACAGTACCATGGCGAAGCTCAACCTCCGCATACCAGTTCTTTGCTATAGGTTCCAGAGTGTGTACAAAACTATGTACCCATTCTTCATAAGGTACATGCTTCCATGCTTCATAACACTGTTTCAAATGTTCCCGAGGGCTAGTCTTAGCATTAAATCTGCTTCGCATCTCCTGAGGTTGATCCATGAATCTCAAGCGAAGAAACTTTTGACAAGCTTTCCAACTATGGATATGCTTTTTATGACCATTCCACCATCTGGAAGCTGTGGATATGAATGCTGAATCTAGAGTCTCCATTTTCTATGAATCTGGTACTTGCTCTGAGAATTGTGCAATAAAATCTTCTATGTCTGTCAAGCCATCGAAAGTAGGAAAGATCTTTGTCTATGAGCCAACCCATCTGATAGACTTGGTAATTCTTGCACATCGATGTCCATGTAGCTCATAAAGTCTATTCTGCCAATTCTCTAGGCCTTCGTCTGAATCAGTCATGCAAGAACTGTCACATTGCCAATCCATTATTCCTTTAGTAGTAGGGTTAACATAGTCTTCTTATTTGGCTGTGATGTTCTAAATATGATCTAAAACATCCTGATCTTCATGTCTGACTGGCTCTGTATACCTTTCTCCTTGAGAAGGGTCCAATGAAACTGTGAATCTCAATCATTTACTTTCAAAAGTCATCTGTTTGTTCTTCCAGTTGATTACTACATAATTTTCTATTGCCCATTCAATTCCTAGCAACGCTGGATAGGGGTTGCTATCATCAATTATTTCAATGACTTCAAAATCTGCTAAGGTGCTGACTCCATCAATGTCCACTGGTACACTAGGGAATCTTCCCAAGGGCACAATATTCAGCTGGTTATCTAATCTTAGCTATATATGGGACCATTCAAGCGTAGGTCTTCCCATTTGTTCCGATGTCTTCCTAGTTAGGACATTCACTTCTGATGCTAGGTCTAAAATAATATCAGTCATGTCATAATCTCCTATCTGAGCATGCAGTCTCATTTCTCTTCCAGTCCTTCTAACTCTATTAACATTTTTTCCTCTATCAGAGCTTCGCTGAGGTTCGCAAGATGCAATAACTTTCTATAACTCATTGAAAGCATTCTGATTTCTTAATAACTTCATACAACTCTGTAAAAATGATGTTAGAGTACTTACTTGAGCTGGTGAAGCTTCTTGAGACTGTAACTGCTGTTGATGTTGTTGAATAGTTGCTACTGATGTTCTTGAATCAGCAAAGTCTTTTTTGGCTTCCATAAATGTTCTTTTTTCTCTTCCAACATCGAAGACAAGAATTCTCTCTGGGGTCTTGCGGACCCAAGCCTCGTTAGGCTATTTCTCCTTATTCTGCACTTGTGTCGTAGCTCCACTCCTTGAAACAACGTTAACGGCTGGGATAGGTCATTTCTCGACAGCAATCATCTGAACATTCTGAGTAGGAGTGCTGTTTCTTTCTTGTATCTTAGCTATCAACTGTGGACATTTCTAAATCACATGATCAACTGCTCTGCAATATCGACATGACGTAGTTGGGTTTTGACAGTCTCTAGATACATGTCCTATCTGATTACAGTTGTAGCAAATTACCTGGCTTTGACCTCTTCCAGGCATACCACCATGACCTCAACCTCTGAAATTACCTCGACCTGATGTACTACCATGGTAACCATATCCATCATTTCCTTGTGCATCAGGTTGTACCTTATAAGCATCATAGGTTCGCTCTCTCATGAGGTCAAAGCTACGACACTCGTCTTCACTGTGTCCAACTGACTTATAGAACTTGTAGTAGGGATTCTTAGGAACTTGAACATATATCTATAGCAGGTAGCAATCTTTAAGGCAATGCTGACCAGTTGTTCTACAGATCTCACAATATAGGACAGCAGGGTTAAACAGGTTTGGTGCACCAGTATTCAGATAATTTCTTACTGCAGGGCAATGTTCTATGTGATGACCTTCTGTCTTGCATCATGTACACCAACCCTGTTCACGAGTAGATTTCCCTTTCTTCATGTCGCAAAGCTCCAAATCCATTTCTGCTAACTGTGCTTGTATTTGGGCTATTCCATAATTATCTCCGATAGGAGTTGTTTCGAGCTTCATAGCAATTTCCAATGCTTCTTGCTGATCAACAACCTTCTGTTGCATGAGTGGAGTCCTGATATGCGGAAACAGTGCTGCAATGAACCATTCTTTATGTTTCTTTGGTCTAATAGTGAAGCTAACTTGATCCAGCAGAACCTTAAACCTCTGATCAAAGTCCCAAACTGATTCACCTCGCTTCTGCTGAATTTCTTTCAGTTCAGTTATAGACTGTGACTCGGATTTAGGCTTCTTAAATTCTTTAATCATTGATTTTTTAATATCGGCCAAGACATAGTTCTGAGTACTGGAAAACTCCATAAACTAGGTCAAATCTTGATCTCTAAAATATGTGACCATCTACGCTGTTCTTGTATTCTGATCCATAATGTTCTTAGAAGTCCAGATAGCTTTGCATAAGAACCAAAACTGCTTTGGATCCTATGATCCAGTTCCTCTAAATAATGGGAGCTTGATATCATCATTTACATTGGCCATAATGGATCGAGGGGGGAGGGGGAGGAGGAAAATTGGTAGTAGGGGGGGGGGGAACTTACTGAGGTAGACTGATCTGTGATAGGACTACTTGGGCTAGGGTTACTTTCAGACTACGACGGGTTCTCATGGATAACAGATCTTTGCTGCGGAGTGATAGGAGGGTTTCTAACAAAAAGGGTTTCTTTAGATTCAAACTCTTCTGGGCTTAAAGGGGTATAATCGGTATTCTGGTCTAGGGTAAAGGATCCAAAATTTCTCATGTATGTTTTACCGCTTTGAAGAAAACCACTTGGCTCGTCGAAGTCACTTTCACTTTCAAACATAGGTTAGTAGCACTAAATCTAGCAATTTGTTTCAATAAGCAATATGCGTTTTTTAGCCAAGAGAATTTTAATTTTCAGACTAAGTGAGTTCAAGTACTTACCCCTTGGTCCTTTAAATAACTACCTTTTTGCTTTGCTGAAAGAAGTATGTGTGTCAATGGTGAACTCCGTCACAAATGCTTCAAGGGTTCGCATTGTCCAGAAGTCAACAACTCTAGATACCGCCTTGTTCACTCTTTTCAACAGGTTAATTCTTTCGGGGGTCCAGGCAGGAGACTGATCTTCTTGGAAGTTTGTCCTTCATTCTGTCAACCTGGATAACCACTGGTGCAATTCTATGTGGATACTACCAAAGAAAATTTCATAAATATCAGAAAAATGTACCTTTGCAAGAATTCGTCTGAGCTACGACGAGGATATTTATTTTCTTGTTCAACAAATTTTAGATAGGTGTCGTCAACCCAGTCACCGATTTATTTTACTGAGGGCCTCCAAAACATATCCCTTGAGGTACGACATAGATCCCTCTTGAGCAAATACTGGTTCAATCGGCAACGGGACCAATTTGTTGGTTCCTCCAGGTACGACGTAAATCCCTCTTGAAGTAGATACTAGTTCAACTGGAAACGGAACCAATTTGTTGGTTTCTTAGGGTAGACTCGGGTTCTTATACTATTATTTTACCAACAAAAAGACCCACAGTGTTGGCCCTCTCGGAAACAACCTACGAACAGGTTGCAGTCTCACCTGAAACAGCTATGGGGTGCCGCAGAATCAGGTTTCTGCAAGAAAAAGAGAGATATTACTGTACCTTTAGCCTTAACAAATATTAAACATACAACACAGAGCTTCGAAAGTCACTTAATTAGCTTTGCAGTTTAGATAAACAGACAGTTACTTGCTTAACCTTTAACCGGGAATTCACAGCAAAGTTAATACTTAACAATATATCTTACTTATCATTCACCTACTTATCAAATGCATAAAACAAAACATCACAAAACTAAAAGGAACCACCACAACACAAGATGTATGTGGTTCACCCCCAGTGTAGGGGCTATGTCCACAGAACTATGTTTTATTCAACTCTTTACAACAACAGTTCAGATCTATGCACTCAGCTGCAGATCTCTGCGCACTCAACTGCAGGTCTTCTCAATAGTCCCAAAACTGTGCACTTAGCTGTAGGTATCTTTCTCCGATCTACGTACTCAGCTGTATATCCTTTCCTACAAAACCCTCTGTGCACTCAGCTGCATAGGTCGTCCATGCACACAGCTGGGAATTAACCTTAAACCTAAAAATAGGCCTGTTACCACCTAAGTTGTACTTATTGGTTTTTATCAAGTGAGCCTGGTGAACCGGACAGGGTTAACTTGTTCGAACTTCAAAAAGACCTTTGGAAGTACTTCTGGGAAGTGCTTGTTGTATCATATCACATGTTCATACCCCATGGGGGAATTGTAATAAATGTTATAGCATGATAGTGTCTATAAAAGACTCGGTCTCTTAGACTTCATTTGTCAATCCGATCATCCCAGGGTGTTTTTTCCCTTGGTTATTATTGGTTGTTGAATAAATGACTGATAATTTCTGAGTTTTTCACTCCATACCTCCAAAGTTGGGGTGGTCGGCCTGGCATTTGTGCCTATTTGAGGTTATTAGAGTCTATGTGTCAATGTGTAAGCATGCTAGACATATTTTTTGAGTCATATGAACATGTCTAAGTCCCCCTAGGTGTTTTTCAATTTTTCAATTTTTTAGTTTTTTCAGGGTTTTTTATTAAATTTTATTTTTTCCAAAACTTAGGCTATTTTTTAATAGTTTAATTGGAAAAATTGAGTTTGTAATTAAAGTGGGCCAAATAATCAGTTTCAGTCATGTAGGTGCTCATTTTGAAGCTAAGAGCACCATGTAAACCCATGGACCCACTTTTTCCTAAGTTTTGTGTGATCTTCCATCACTCAGGCCAAAAAGCCCCAAAAATCAATTATTGATTATTTTAATTAATAAATTGATGAATAATGGAGCAAATCCAAAATCAATAACTCAATGGATTCTCAACCGATTTGACTGAAATCAATCAGATCTGAAGCAGATTGATTGGATCTGACAAATCCTTGACTAAAGGAGTGGATCAAATCAGATCTGGAGCTGATCTACAGTGGTCTTCATGAGGAATTGCGCCCCCCCTCTCTCTTCAACACGTTTTGGCTCTCCTGGATGCTCTGTGGGCCGATGTGTCAGTGTATGGGTTGATGTGTCAGCCAGATCAGGCCCCCAGTTGACAAGTAGGCTCAGTTCAGCCTCAGTTCTGCATTGATGAACTATCCATCAGCTGATTTCACTTGATTCCATGAGGAATTGCGCCCCCCCTGGGCTAGATGGCCTGCAATTTGTATAAATTAAGGCACAGCTTCCTCTTCCAAGATAGTTAGAGCTGGACTGAAGGGCTTGCCATTGTAATTGTGTACTGATATTATTTTGTTGAATAAAGAAAAGATTTGGAGGCTCAATTGTGGAGTATCTTTCATGTGTGGATTGTCATTGTCTTGCTGCAATCGAGGTGAAACTGCTATTTTTCCAGTTTTTTGCACTTAATTATTGTCTGCCTGAATGGTTTCTTAAATCATAAGGATAGATCATTGTAAGTAAGCTTACTTACTTTCTATTTGCTGCATATGTTTGAATGAGTTAATACCTGTATGTTAAATAAGGTTATTTGCATACTGTATCATCCCTTTCTCATATGTATCTTCAGATCTGATAGTTCTGTATGCAGGAATTGTGTTGTAGCTTACAGGTTTTCCGTAGCTAGAAGATCTATGGTTCAGGTTTGATTCCATTGATTTCCAGTAGATATTTCTAAGATATTTCCCCTCGGTGCTTCTCTACCAAGGTCCCTCTGCAGATCTGCTTCAACAACAAGCATCTTTCTTCCCCTTTCTCTCCTTTAAAATTATTAAACTTCCTTCAAACTGGTTACTTTAAGGTCTCTTTTTTAAATCTGATCTATCTCATAAAGAAAAGCATACATAGATCTAATTATCAAGATCCCTTCAATTTTCTATATCTTAGCTTCATTGTGCACATAAAGTTCAAATTCAAGAGATCTAGCTAAAATTGCCTTAGTTTCGCCAGTAGTTTATTGAAAAATTCATAGCTTGCTGTTAAGGTAGTTTCATTTGCTGTTCAATAATTTCAATATTCTGCAATATCAGTGTTGTTAATTGGCTACACAAACAGCAGGCCAAGATCCCAAGGAAATCTTGCTTTCCTTGGTTCCCTTTTCGTCGGTTTAACTAGTTTAATTTCATTAATTTTTTGAGATAAAGTAGGCTGACCCAAAGGCACTCTTAAATTTCTTTGGGGAATTTTTTATTCTAATTCACTCACTTTCATATAGCAGGTATGACAGAGAAGAAAAGAATTTGCTGTCCAAAGTGGGTTTTGGAGCGCTCAAATCCCCCCAGGGGGCTCTCCTTTGTCACATAATTTGTAATTGTTTTGCATAAAATGTAATATCTTGGTTTCATCCTGTATAAGGAAAAATAAAGCTTTGTTTTATCGTTTATTTGATATTGTAATTTATCCTTTGAATAGGCTCTTTCGAGCCCATTCCCCATCCCCCCTGGGGGGATTCGCGTCGATGCCTTTTTCGTCTTTTTCTGCTTATTTCCTTTTACTAGAATTTATCTGATTGGTAGGGTAGTATATTTGATCTTGTTTTTAATTCCATATTCCATATATTATTTTCAAAAGTAATCATAATAATTACCCCACAATTTTCCGAGTGACCCGCAAGGGGAAAGAGATTCATGGTAGGATTAATCAGAAAATAGAATTTGTGTATTTGTGTTATTTTCTCATCTTTTTGTTTATCATATTTTTAAAATTTACCCCTCCTTCATTCCTCGATTGAGATCCACTTGGATCGAAAGAGGTTCTTGGAGGCTTTTCTTTTAAGCAAGAACACATCTTTTAAAACTTATTAAAATTTACAAGACTCCAGTTTGTATGCTCTGCACTTGGCTGTGGTTCATCTGATCAGTCAATATGTATCAAAATCACTTGGGTGACTAGCATAATTAGGACTCACCTTCCCCAATTAACAAACCATCAGGTGAAAATCCAACACCTCGATCAAACCTTTACGGTGGCAAAATCCCCAAAGGAAGCGGGAACCTACTGAAAAGTGACCTCGGGGCACCGATCTCTATCACACCCTAACGAGTGCGTTACGAACACAGCCCCAGAGACTCCATTTCAGCCCACATATTCCTTGCGGGTAGCCATATAGGCTTTGTTTTGGACATACCCCAAGTACTCTCAGGTATATCTGGAGTCCCCCTTAAGCCTAACTTAAACAACTCATACTCCAATTTTAACTTAAAACATACCAAGATGTAATCGCAAAACATTTATTCCAAAAACATGCAAGCACACTGATCTCTTTTGACTCCATTTTTAAGGCACTGGTCTTTTTCTCCTTCATATATATATTGTGTATCAACTTTGTGCTTTCGTGTGTATCTTCGTATCTTGTCATCTTGATTGCTTATAGTTAAAATATTCAAACTCCTAAATAACTGATTCAGTACAAAATCATTACACTAAGAAATCATCCTTAGTAACTTAATAGGGTCTACTCCCCTTGTCTTCGTTAGGAGTTGAGCCTAAACAGAGGAGTCAAGAACAAGGTGATAGCCTTGACTCGAGACTTGCCCCCATGGACACACCGAGTGGCTTGAAGATTTCTGCCACGTGATCCAGTTGTGTGAAAAGGCGGCAACACTTTTTGGCGCCGTTGCCAGGGATAAATTTTTTTATTCCCGAGTACGACTTAGCTTAACTTTTTTCTAAACAACTAAAAAGATAAAAACATTTTGATTGATCTAGTCTTTAAAAAACATAAAAATTAAAACTCGATCCATCTGGCAACTCCACTATCTAACATCCCTTCAAGAATTTCTACCCGAAGAAACCGCCGACAATTATTCAATCCTCTCCCTGATCCTGAAAGGTTTATTAGGGAAAGATTGAATAGGTAGACTTCCCGTAGAAACCTTGAAGATTTAGGAGACCAATCCCTCTCAGATATACATCACATATTTGTAGAGAGTCATACTTTCCAATCTCAAGAAATGGAAAATTTTTTCAAACCCCTTGACTTTTCTCAGATAGCAGGTGCTCCTCATAACCTTCCGAATGATGCTATCAAGAAGCTCCCCAAGTTCGAGGGCAATAATGCCACCACTGCCAAGTCTCACCTTAGAAAGTTTGAAAGGCACCTAGTCAGTTACTGCCATGATGCTGCCCATGACCATGATGATATCAAAATGAAGCTCTTTGCTTTATCCTTAGAGGAAGATGCTGCAGAGTGGTATGAAAACCTTGGTGATGATTCATATAAAACCCTTAATGAATTCCAATCAGGTTTTAAGAAGAAGTGGGGGGAAAAGAAAGAACCAAGACATTTGCTTGCTGCCCTACATACTATAAAGAAGATGGAGAATGAAACCATAGATGAATTTAATACTAAGTTCGGGCGTGTGGTTGCGGACCTCCCTAGAGACATCAATCCAAGTGATGCATCCATATTGATATCCTACATCGAAGATTTCACTGGTGATTTAAGATACCAATTAAGGATAAAGATCCAGTCGATCTAAAAACTGCTCAAGATCTGGCCGAGAAAATAGAAAGGAATATGCAATCTTCGGGCAAGTCCAACATTCCAGGTTACACTAGGGGAAATACTTCATTCAAAAAATAAAAGGGAAAGGCCATTGAATTAGAGGAAAAGACAACCTCTAAAGACCCCATGGAAAAAATAGCTAGCATACTTGAAAAAGTAAAGACTGATCAGGACCAATTCATGACAAAAATGCAAAATAGAATGGTCACATGGGATAGAAATAATGGACCTAGGAATTTTCAGCCAAAACAGAATCAAGTGTATCAAAAAAGGTTTCCTTAGCAAGAGCCTAGGATTCCAAACCAGTTAGAATCAACTAACCTGGTAGAAGAAGTAATTCCATGGTGCAGACCTTGTGAGCAATTCCACCAAGAAAGTGCTTGCTACATAGCGAACCAGATTATAGAACATGGGATGGTAGAGGTCAATAGTCAAGAAACAACATCAGGTGAGTCTGATCATGTGTACATGGTAGGCCGAACCTATCCTCTATCAAACCAGCATTGGCAGCAGGCCACGGACTATGGTTTCGAGAAGGATCTCTTGTCTAACTTTTATGGTACAATGCCTCCTCCCGAGGAAATTAAGGAAAAGAGGGATGCCAGGTTCAAGGGAATTGTGCATCAAAGAAGAGAAAAAAAGTCACCGCCTAAACAGTACAAGCAAAAGGTAACCACTCCTTCCCTCCCAGATCCTCCTATTGTCCCTGAATCAAATATTGATATGGGAGAATGGATAAGTAATGCTAAAATTCATGTTTATGCAACCGATGTCCTTAAGATTCCCGGTCAAAAAGAAAAATTGTTGAAAGCCTTAGAAGATAGCAAAATTGAAGCTCATAAAATTATCAAGGAGGATCCCCTTCCTAATAATAATGCTATATTTGAAGCTGAACTTATCGAACCTATAGATATGCCCATATTCCTAAATAGTGTTGATCCAAGGAGAGAAGATCACCCACCTTTCTATGTCTCCCTTTTGGTTGATAAACTTCTCATTCATAACTGTATGTTATATTCGAGTGCTTCATCAAATGTTATGACTAGAAAAGTAATGGAGCAGCTAAATTTGAGGGTCACCCGACCCTACCACAATGTTTGTGCCATGGATGCAAGAGAAGTTGAAGTGGTAGGGATAATATTAAATTTACAGGTCAAGTTAGCTAAGTACCTAGATATCGACATGACGATGGATGTGGTGGTAATAGATGTCCCAGACAATTGGGGTATGTTTCTATCCAGAAAATGGGCTGCAACTCTTGGTGGGCACATCCAAATGGATTGGACATATGCTACTATACCTGCATCAGAGAACACTAGGGTGATTCTCCATAGAGAAAAGCTAAGGAAACGGCATGTAGAAAACCCTGAGAAGCCCGGAAATGAATTTGTTCATTTCACTGATAATTTTGGAAACTATGCTATCTTGTCAAATTTCATGGCCCCCATTAAGGAAAACATTAAAAAAGAAAATATCGATGAAGTTTGGAAAATGTAATTTGACGGGGCTTATTCCAAAGCGGGAAAGGGTGCTAGCATCGTGATCATTTCTCCTTCAGATAAAATCTACAATTTTCCGTTTAGGTTAGAGTTTGAAGCATCAAACAATGTAGCTGAATATGAGGCATTGATCCTAGGTTTAGAAGCTACTAAAGAGATGGGGATAAATATGTTGAACATAAAGGGTAATTCAGATCTAGTTTTCCTCCAGATCAAGAATCAGTATCAATGTAAAAATGACAAACTAAGGAAGTATAGGAATGCCACATGGGACACCATGGAATGGTTTGATGCACTTAACATTCAAAAGATCCATAGGGAAATGAATGGGTTAGCAGATAGATTGGAGGTAGCAGCATCCACCCTCCCACCATCAGATGAAATGATTAATGGGAATGGAAAAATGGAAATAAATTCTAGACCTTCAATTCTGGATAATATAGACCACTGGTAGGTGTTCAAAGATGATGAGCAACTCTTGAGATTCATCCACAATCTACAAGAGTTCGAAGGTTGCAAAATCAGTTATCAGCAGGAAGGTAAAGAGTATCAGGAGTGCGAGGATAATGAAAGGAATCACATCCCAAGTAGCCTTATATATTTCAAGAATCTTTTCGATCGTCAGGATCATCATAAAAAACAAAAAGAGGAAATAAAAAATGGGAATTACATGGAAATAAATATAGGAATTGACAAGGATCCCAAGTTAATAAAAATTGGAAAAGGTACTTCGGAAAACAAAAGGAACAACTTGATCAACCTAATCAAAGAGTATAGAGATGTGTTGGCCTTTAGTTATGATGAGCTTAAAGCATATAGGGAAGATGTGTTTCAACACACTATTCCCATCATAGAAGAGGCCAAAGAGGCCAAACCTTTCCGACAAAAACTTAGGCGAATAAATCCTAAGTTGGCCCCCATTGTGCAGAAAGAAGTTCAAAAAATGCTAGCAGCAGGGATCATCGCACCTACAAGGCATTCATCTTGGTGCTCCAACTTAGTTGTTGTTAGAAAGAAGAATGGGTCAATTAGAATATGTATAGATTTTAGAAATCTGAATACA
>LPNX010554196.1:0-17896 GCA_001517045.1 Pseudotsuga menziesii
TATATATATATATATGTAAATATCTATTCATACATAGGATAGGTCAAGTCTGATCCGTAGATCCCATCATGTACAAAATATACAAAAAGTGGATCAACATCCAGCAAAATGCCTAAAACTAAGCCTGCCCTCCATGGCCACTGGGACCTCCTTGGTCCCCGTGATCTCTGTGCCCCCTGGCTTCCTCAGCCTCCTCAGCTTTGGCAACCTCCACTGCATCTCTATATACACATACTGCTCTGGCTACCCATCTGAAAAGATGTAGCCAAGTCGGTGGAACCCCAACTACAGACTCCTACATAGCTACAGGGAGATGCTCTATCCGTATCATAGGTACTCGCTCGGTCAGCCTGCCTAGCTTCACCTCGAGTACCGTGATCAACCATGGGTCTCCTCCTGCAACAAGATGTACAAAGGTACGTGGGTGCCCTGCAGGGCGGACTGGTCCAATATCTGCATTTTGACACATGAGTAGGGTTAGACTTGTGCATATGTATATATCCTATCATTTGAAAATCCATAAAAATTTGATAATGATAAAAATAAAAAATGACTTACCCATCTCTCCCCATGCTCCTCCTTGAGGGAGGAATAGGTCGGGATCACCTCGGAAATCTAACCTGGCGTATGGAAACTGCTCCAACGCCAGCACCTGTCGTTCCCACCATGAATAGAAATCATCGTCATACATGCTCTGTACTACATCTCCTCCTCCTTGACGGAGGAAGATATCGCCCCACCGGCTCAGCCTCGGCTGCCGTGGATGACGGAGCTGTAAGGGTATCATAGGGCTCATAGCTGGCACCCTCTCAAAGAAGAACGCTACCAATATACTAGCATAGCCAAAGTTCTTCCGCCTCCCCCTCCTACAATCGGATAATTTCCTCCTCATGATGGGGGCAATCCCTGTACACCAATCAAAGAGTGTGCCTCTAAAGCAGTCCACCACCACTCTCATCTGAGTCCTAGTGGCCATGTGTAATCCTGCTGACCCTGAAAGTCTCACTATAGTACTGGATAATACCTGTAATGCAAGATCCTGAATATCTGCTATGAGAACGCTGCTACCTTTCTTTTGAGTACCCGGCCTGCAGAATACATCGACATAGTTCTGGACACTCAAGGGGTCCCCACCCCTACCAGTGCCCTCCAAGTTCACCGGTGCTCCCCGATGTGATAACCCGGTTATGAAATAGATGTCCTGTGTGGTAAGCTCCAAAGTCTCACCCTGGATATTGAACATCCCCAGGTCATGGTCCTAGTAATGGACTAAGAACTCTAATATGCGGACATTGGCCCGCATAGGTGATGTGCAAAAGAACTTGAGCAGCCCACTATTCCGCAATGCTTGGATGGTTGGCGGGCTTTGGAGAGCCGCTTGGTCCATCATCTCATGTTCCCTCTCCCTCCACTCCAGCACCATGTTTTCCCTGACAAATAAACATAGTTCAATTCAATATTTCACCATAAAAATTTAAAAATTTTGACCATTTTTAAAGTTTTTATCCTTTGCGCAGCATGCGCGACTATCCATTGGGACAAGTCGCGAGTCATTCACGACTTTCCTATGCAGCAAGTCGCGCATGAAACGCATATTCATGGCTTTCATGCATAGCAACCCGCGAATACATTTTGCTATTTTTTATGTTGATGAAATAAACTGAATTGACCATCAATTTTAAAATTTGTTTGGATGAAAATGAAGAGCTTAGGGTGTAGAGTTACCTGAAGCTGACGGATCTGAATTTCGACGGTCCAATTGTCCACAGCAAGTAATCAAAGATAGAGGGTAAACTTTCCTTTTTTGGCTCAAAAAGTGCGAATGGTAAGAAATGATTTGATTTTCAAACTATTAATAGAAAAAATATTTCGTAAAGTGGGTCTTTCTCTATAGTTTGAAATGTTAATTGATTAATATTACCCCTTTTGTGCCTTGGAACAGGTTTACCTACTTTTACAAAGTGTTGATGCTTCTATAGGGTGGTTTTTGCTCATTCCAACACTTGTTGGCATCTTATCACTCCACTTTAACCTTAGTACTCAACATGTTTGCCATGGACTATGGTATTTTAAGCCATCAGTCCCTTGTCTCTACCATTTTTCTTCCATGGCTAGGATCCATTTTCATGAGTATCATTCTTATATGCCATTGCCATCCTTTGATACTCATTTCCGTCACTGTTTCAGGCCTAGGGGTTTCCTCATAGCTATTTTTCACGCCAAATAGAGCTTCTTATGAATCTCTCTTTACAAGTTATCCCTTTATAGGACTCCCCACCCTTATGGAGTTTCTTTAGGCCCAGGTCTAACTCCTTCAAAACAGACTTGACTGCCGAGTTATCTCATCCGTTCAAGCTCGTTAAGAATATGTGAACGGGCATCCGCATTGGTGGTAGGTTATCTCTTTCTCGGACCATGCGGAATAATATGAGAAAGGATCACTCTCTTTTCTTTGGAACTAAGAAGAGTATTCTCAGGTATAGGTTTATCACTTTTCCAGACCTGAGGGACTAAATTTATGGAAAACGAACACCCGGTTTGAGCTTAGTTTTCTCTTTTTCGTGCTCTAGACCCAAACATGAAAAAGATTCTGAGTGTACTTTGTGTCTTTGTCATGCTCGTTAAACACTCAAGAACAAAGCAACGAGTTTATTGTTGTAAGCCCCATTTCTCGTAACCAAATGGATATTTCCGAGTGATCTTGCTTTCCTTCACACTCGTAAAACTCAAGCTATTTTATGCTGTTATGGAAGGAGCGTTGGGTAGGTGGTAATTTAACCTTTTTCGGACCTTCTCGAGTAAGTACAAAAAAATGTTCACCTTTTCTTCTTCAGAAGTTAAGAGAGTTCTTTTGTGGTTTGTTTTATACTTTTTCGGCCTCAAGAGACTAAATTGGATGAAAAAGGACCCCCCTGGAGTCTTCTTTGGCATTTTCAGACTCTCTAAATGTGAAAATACCGCATGAGCATGTACTAGTTTGGGCTCATTAAATCCACGGATCAGTGTATCAAGCATTATTTTCCCATCTCTTCAAGCTTGTTAAAAAATGAAGAGGGAACCGAGTTGGCTTTCCTGGACTCGTTAAAACTTAACAGGGAAGGAAAGGAAGAAGTTTTCTCTTGTTTTCAATAATGGCAGCATGTCATCCTTGAACATAGCACTCTTTGCTTTCCGATATCCATGTTTCAGTATACACTTGTGTTCAGCTATCACTTTGAGTTTTGACTCCTCCTCTTGTCCATTATACCTGGGGAATCTGATCATGTCTCCTACATGAAAGATAAGTCTAGTTGTTCTATCTATCTGTTGTATGCTGCCTTGGGTCATCTCTGTGTCGTGCTCACTGTTCAAGGATTATATCTAATGTCTGATTTATTGCCTGATCCCATCACTGTTATATCTGTTATCCATTTACTTGTGTCTCCCTTCTTTTGCCCAGTTCCTAGTCACTCTTGCGATCCGTTGGAGGATCTATTTTCCTTCCCTATCACAGTATGGTTCCGTTTCAGTACCTCCTGATGACGAAGACCTATAGTTTTGACGATGGTACCTCTGGATTCACTTTCATCATTGGTGAACTCCTTTGCTTCAGTTGTCAATTATCATCTATTGGTTGACAAACTATTGAATCCTTTCCATGTTCGACTTCAGCTTACCCTTATTCACATGGCTTGGATTGTACTGGTTCTTTGGGATCTTTTATGAAGACCTTAGTTCCTCAATCATGAACTAAGTTGAGCAATACTATGTTCCATTTCTATATCCGGCTTCCAGATCTTTGAAGACTCATCATTATTGTATTGTGGCTTTGCTCCACCTTTCTAAATACGTGGTTTTTACCTGTATCATATGAGGTACTCAAATATTGTAAAGGAGCTAGTGTTCCAGTAAATTGAACATAGCATCCTCAGATGTAACTTTGTATTTGAAATTACTATGTATTTGTTTCAGGTACTCCTTCTGCTCCACTGGATTTTTGAGTTCTCTCCAGAGTTAACTATTAGAATGTATTTCGGCCATCATTCCCCTCTGACCTCACACATTAGGGGGCATCTGTTATACACCTGAATGGAACCTCTCCGTCCGAGTGCTGATATCCCCCATGTCGGCACACAAAAGGACACTTATGGATTGAGGTTTCCTATATTCACTATACCTTGGCTTATGATGAAGTACATTCTCTATATACCTAGCTGGTTACTTTGCCATTTTTCCATGTTGAGTTGTATTCACGACTCTCTATATTGACAACTCGCGCATCATTCACGAGTCTCCTATACAGCAAGTCGCGAATCCTTGTATTCGCAGGTTTCTCTTCTATAAAGTCGCGAATCATTCGCGGGTTGCTCTACTACAGACCCGCGAATGGTTTCCTCAACATTAAAACATGAAACCACGCGTTAATGGAATATTAGTTTACTCATTTAACTTAATCTTCTTAACTGCCACAACCTCCCTAACCTTCGAGAACTGCCTCATTTAGATAATCTTACTTGGAGAGCAAAGTTATGCTGGTGGATTGTCTACAGAAATATTTGGAGCAGAGAAACTCAGAGTCCTTTGGTGATAAAGGAGTCCTTGTTCAAACATTGGGTTGTAACCTAAACTCTTTCTATTATTGTTAATAAAGATATTACTTCTTCCATATGTGTTTCATATCTTGTGGATTGGTAAATGTTTACATTTCAAGATGATATATGATTTGACTAACCTGCATCTATATATATATGAATCATATTGTATCTGGAAGAGTGTTTATTAACAGGTGAAGGAGGAACTATCCTGGATACTTTGGAAGTGGATCAGAGAGGGAGAAGATAGCAAGGATCAACCTTCGTTTAATACAAGTAAGTCCTACTACTTTCCTATTTCCTATTCTGTGCTTTTAGAGTCAAATTGTCTACAAGTCATGAGTATGTTGGTAACCCCCCAGACCTAGGTTATTAGGTGAATTATCCTGTACAACAGATGTCAACCTACAAGGCAGTTCACATTACCAACATCTTGTTAAAGGAGATATTCAAATTGCATGGGATACCCAAGGAAATCATCTCGGTTCAAGACATGAAGTTTACTAGAAACTTTTGGAGATCCTTATTCTCTGAATTAGAGACACAGTTAAACTTTAGTACTGCTTACCACCCGCAGAGGGATGGGAAGACAAAAAGGGTAAACCATATTTTTGAAGACATGCTTAGGATGTATGCTATGAACAACTCCACAAAGTGGGAAATTATTTGAATCTCGCAGAATTTGTGTATAACAACGATACCATACTTTAGCCAAGATGAGTACCTTTGAGGTACTCTATGGGAGGAATTTTAGAACACCGATTACTTGGGATAGCCCGATGGATCAGCTCATGTTAGGGCTTGATTTACTAAAAGACTTGGAACAATTAGTTACCAAAGTCCAACATAACCTTAAATAAGCACAAGACCACTAGAAGCGTTACGCAGATAAGAAAAGGAAAGATAAATATTATCAAATAGGCGAGCATGTTTACTTGAAAGTAAAAGCAAAGAGAATTTTATTGAGCTTGGGAAGGTGTGGAAAGTTAGCACCTAGGTTTTACGGACCCTTTGAGATACTAGCCAAGAGAGGGCCAGTGGCATATGAATTAGCTTTACATGATCATGTAAAGGTTCATAATGTTTTCCACGCATCCTTATTAAATAAATATGTATATTGTACTAAACATTTTATTGATTAGTCCTTGTTACAGGTGGAACCTAAAGCGGAGTTTGTACCCAAACCCCTTCATATCCTAGACAAGAGAGAAGTGTAGCTCAAGAGGCGCACCATAGTCCAGTTGAAAGTGCAATGGAAGCACTTTGAATCCGATGAGGCTACTTGGGAG
This sequence comes from Pseudotsuga menziesii, assembly GCA_001517045.1. Classification (NCBI taxonomy): domain Eukaryota; kingdom Viridiplantae; phylum Streptophyta; class Pinopsida; order Pinales; family Pinaceae; genus Pseudotsuga; species Pseudotsuga menziesii. Next base: position 5,861 of record LPNX010554196.1, read on the forward strand.
AATGAAGCCACCATGAGAGAGGATTAACCCTCCTTATTTCATGACTTCATTCCTAGTCCCTAGAACACCAAGGATGGTGTTGTTCTAAGCGGGGAGGGATGTAATATCCTGAATTTTGACCTAACACTAATGGGCATAAGTCCCATTGCATATGGTGATTATTTTATTTTTATATTTTGTATATTGGGTGGAGGACCCCACTGCACATGAGCATGATGATTTGTTAGATATATTGGGAGAAATCCAATGCATATGTTTTATTTTAGAATGTATGTGATTTTATGTGTTGGTCGTGGACCCTGAAGCACATGATTGATTTGATGTTTATGTTGAGCGCAATATCAAGAGAAAGTGAGTGTTTTGATGTTTATGTTGAGAGCAAGATCTGGGGAACATGAGTGTTTTGATGTTTTTGTTGAGCGCGAGCTCTAGAGTACATGAGTGCTTTGATGTTTTTGTTGAGCGCCAACTCTGGAGCACATGAGTTATGAAATGTATGTGTTGAACACGAGCTCTGGAACACATGATTGATTTGATGTTTGTGGTGAGCATAATCTCTGAAGCACGTGAAATATAAGAATTGTAAGTGTTGGGAATAAGCCCTGGATAATTCCAAATTGATGTTGAGCATAAGCTCTGGCACATCAGATCCTTGGTCATTGTATCCCTAGGTGTATCATACAAGTACATCCTAGCATTAGTGTTGAGAGAGAAGCTTTGGAATTGCACTAAGTGTAACTCCATGTTTTTAGCATTGAGTATAGGCTCTAAATAATGCTAGGAGTTACTAAAAATTAATTATGTTGAGTAAAAATGACTCTGAAAAACATTGACCTTATCTTACTTATTTTGAAGTTGATTAAATGAAATTTTGAATTTATTTTTCTCATTAAGCACTAAAGAACTACATGATATACAAGGTAATCCAACATGCAAGAAGGTTTAGAGATGCCTAACTTAGTTGACCAACCTTACTTGAAGGCCTTAATAAAACAAATGATTATCAGATAATGAAAGTACCATGTGATTAGGATCATGCTATATGATACTTAAAGTAAAAGTTAGCAATAATATATGTACATATATAGTTTATATATGTTATGAGTAAAAAAGGGTAAGTACATATATTAAATAAACGGGAATAGTAATAACTATAGTATTAGTAAAGATTCTTTATGTTATTATTTACTAAAAGTAATTAAATAAATATTTAATCCTAAAAGAGTCAAAATAGGAACTAGTAAAAGAGTTCCTAAGTCAAAATATAATAAATTATTAAAATTCACATAAATAAATTAAAAGATTATTTCTAAAAAATAAATGATTCTTGATCTAACTGAAGTTTAACTACTCTTTTCCCTAAAGATTGTCGATAAATACCCAAGCCAAAGAAAGGCTTAGGGGATGTGATCATTATATTCCTAATAATTTTGGAGATCATTTCCAAAAAGTAAAAGCAATCTGGTATAGAACCTGATATTCCAAATAGGTGAAGCCTTACCTTTAGGAGCTCTAGACTACTTGCATGTTGGAACCAGCTCGGGGGGATCAGGACTAAAACCAGGAATGGTTCGAGGTCATGGTTGGGTGGAACGTGGTAGTTTTCAATTTATTTGGTTGAAATACTTGAGGTCAGAATTGTCTATGTTCTTATTAATTCTGTGTACTTGAGTGTGCAGTGTTCTAGACCTTAAATAACAATAAATTTCAGGTATTAGGTCTTTACCTTCTCTAGAGTTCTTACATACTTTATTAAAGTAGGGTTTACAATCTAGAATGAAAATCTATATATTGTATGTTTGCTTCACCTAGGTTTTCATTTTGTTTACATAGCCTTAAATCCTGATCTATTTCTATTTAAACCCTAGGAATAAGATGTTATGCTATAGGTTTATTTATTTACTTAAACATTAAACTAGGACATTATTACCTAGCTATGAAAATATATTTTATATTCTGTTAGTATTTTTTTAAATTGTCAAACATGCGTATCTTAGATTTCAAGACTCTATTTATTCAAATAAACTAGCCATTGAATTTCTACTCAAACTTTAAATGTAAAATAAACCATTTATAAACTTATAAACACATAGACCAGAGACCCAATATCTGAGATCTTAAAATTAAAAGTATGTCCAAAACTTTCTAAATAACTAATAAACTACAACTAAAGGAAACAAACTAACCATAGCTTGAATCTCTTAAACTAATAAAATCAAACTCTCAACATATATTCCAGATGCTGAAAGATTTCATAATTTCCAGTGCGTATTCTTTTGTTTTCATAGTATAATCAAAACCTAAACATCATATCGTATCACTAAATAAACATCTAATTAAACACTAAAATCCATGCTAAGAAAACATAACACTGCTAAGTATTATTAACCCATCCCAGCCATTGAATCCTATCCAGGATTGGCTGTGGGATTTCACATATTACATTACAAATCGTTTAACCCATCTCATCCATCGAAACCCGCAAAGGTTTGGCTATAGGTAGATACATGCATTCATATCAACAACTAAAACGATAAACAAAGAATTAAAATAACTAATTACATAAACAAGATTATCAAAATGGAGTCGTTCTTTGTGCATCACACTAGTGGAAACTCATCTGTGAAAACATAAATTCACATTAACGAAACCAGGAAGCATGTTTTTACAACTCTGTTCATTTAAAATCAACATGCATCCGGGATTGAATCCTGTTAGACTCCCAAAACCAAAACTACCAAACTACAAACCTATGTCATTAAACATCCGAGGATTGAATCCTGTAGGCTCCAATAATAAAATAAAACAAAAACACTGTGAATTATACAGTAAGCATTTCTCCTCTCATGATTCCTCAAAGTTCTTCAACATAACAAACAACTTAAACTAAAAAAGAGCTACGCTCTTTACATTCATTGCAGAGTTGCACATTAGAGGAAATTTGGGGTCTAAAATGGGCCTTATAAGAAAACGTGCCAAAATAAGTTTTTGTGAGTTGGAATTCAAGAACCAATAGAATTTCAATAAAATAAGTCAACCATAATGGTTGAATTGACATATTTGTCATTGAAAAAAACTACTTTTGTTGTTCGTATTTTCGACATATCTCATTGTGTTTTTAGTCAAATTTCGATCGGGAGAGCTTGTTGGGTGCGGAATTTGAACATCATCATCACGTTTTTTTAGGTATTTCTTGTTTTTGGGGTAGAGGGGTCTATCAAAAGTATGCAATGTGGGTACTCGTTGGATGCGGAATCAATTATGCATCCAACGAGCTCTCCCGATCGAAATTTGAGTAAAAACACAGGGAGATATGTCGAAAATACAAACACAAAAAGTAGTTTTTTTCTTTCTTCCTCCAAAATTAATCAATATTATTTTATTATTTTAACTATTATTTTATTATTTTTACTATTATTTTATTATTTTCCTTAGGAGGCCCATTTTAGACCCCAAAATTCCTCTAATGATTATAAAAACATAAATACATGCTACGTATCCACACTAAGGGGTCAAGCGAAGCTTCAATTCTCATGACCATAAGGTAATGCCCAGCCACAACATTAAATAAACTCATACATCCATGATTTTACCACCATAAGAATACATTGCATAAAATACATAGTTAAGCTATCCACGGTGCCATTGCAAGAAATGGTATTGTAAGTAACGAAACACACCATAAATATAAACACATAGCTTCCATTGTAATTAAACAAAACACATTACAAATCGTTACAAAATGATACACAAAGCTGAGTCAAGAATCAGACAGTCAAGCTCTTATTTCCAAGAAATTTACATTACGGCAGTGCCATGGAGAAGACTACACAGTCACATCCATTGGATGCACATCAACTATCAAACCCCTGACCAAACAAACCAACTAATTGAAGCATTTACCCACCCACAGCTTGAAACCTCTGTCAAAAAATACACAGTGGTAAGGGCCTGGCCAAAATAATGGTTGGGAATGAAACCTATGGTGCCACCATCGAGCCATGATAAAGCCATACTCTGTCACCTGCACAAACCCACACAAATGCTATCAGGATGCAAGCCATAAAATGAAATCAAACCAAAACATTACATTGTGTATACCACGATATAGCTTACCAATGATAGAACAAGAAGGTTGTAGAGTTGCACAGCATGGCTCCTGAAAGCATGAGACCACCCAAACAAAACCAACGAAAGACCAAATGAATCAATTTCCAACCCTAACTAGTGCTTGAGGCATTCTTCCTATGCTTCCCAAGAAGAATTTAAGTCACCACCCTATCCACCATTGTCCATCAACTCCAAACCCATAGCTCTATTGTTTCGTTCACGTCGTGGACCCATAGTTCACCACCCACCAATGCTAAACCATAAAACCCTCAAATCCCATGCTAATACAATGTTTGAATGGCATATGGAATATTCCATAAACCATAAACCCTTTTACCATATAGTTTCCAAAGTATATATTACAAGAACATTAAGGTTTCAAACCTTAAGCATATAAATGTATACGATAAGTTCACACAACATGCATAAAATTAATCTCTTATGAACATCATTTACATAGGACTTAGGTATAGTTAGGCCTATGAATTAGTCCTCTTTTCACCCAGCCATGAATAGGAATAGTGTAGTGTAGAGATAGTGTTGTAGACGTAGGATTTTTTATTTTGCCACGGTCATAAAGAGAGTTCACCAATGGAATGACCTGCACAAGAGTAGGGTCATGTATTAGTTCATGATGAACTAAGTAAACCCCCTAGCAATAGGAATCCTTACCTTTCTCAGTGGTCCCTCAAGGGATAAAACCTCTCCGCTCCACCCCTTGACATAATGAGGTAAGTTAGCCTCTTATTAATAAAACCAAAATGAATTTAAAGACATATAAAATAAAAGTAAAATGCGACATAATGTAAGCATTGAAAAAATGTCTACAACTAGTAGACAGGCAGAGTAGCCATACAAACAATTCCAAGTAATATAACAGCATCACATAAACACATCATCTTTAGAAAGGAGAACACATAAAGATAAAACAACTTACAACACTTAGGTTCAGTATACGACCAAGTTTCATTCCACAGAATTTTAAAAAATGTCCTTGAATTGTAGCATTTTATTAGCCTACGAAAAAAAAATTATTATGAATTTAGGGACATTACATCAATGTAGACACAACTCTTTTATTCAATGGAACAAACTAATTATTTTGGAGTATAGTAATGGAATCCTATTTGCAGTCACTTGGATTTGATATTTTGAAGTCAACTGAGAATGGTTATACAAACCCTAATAATCGACCAAAAGGTGCAGCGGTAAAAAGGTTAAAAAGGAACAATGCAAAGGAAATGAATGCAATTCAAAGTGGATTATTATATTCTAAGAAAATCAAAGTGGAATAGTGTAAGTCAGCAAAATATATCTGGGACAAGATACAAAATATTTACACAAAGAAAAATGAATATGACAAAAATGATAAGCCGTTAAAATATGAAACATCTTCTAAGGAAACAAATGACATCCAAGACACACCAAGTGAACATGTTGATGATAAGTTATTCAACCCTATCAAAATGATGGAAAAGGAATCAAGAAATCTCAAAGAAGTCTATTTTGTCTTGGATACAAAAGATCCCTTTGAAAATGAAAACAAATATTTTGAAGTATCAAGAGATAAAAAAGATGAAGTTGATCTTGAAAGAAAACTAGTTTGTAATCTACATGAAGTCAAGAACATTAAAAAGAAAAATGCATTGCTTGAATATCTACTAGAAGAATCAAAATGGGAAAACAAAAATACCATGAGGAAACTACAAAGACTATTGTTGGTCTAAGAACTCAAGTAAACGCAGCAAGAAAATTTAAGAAATCTTGATAGTCCAACTTCAAGAGAAGAAGGAGATTTGTCAAAATCAAGAGCTTGAGATCCTTTTACTGAAAAATGAGTTGGATAAAATGGTTACCTATTTGGAAACAATTTCAAAGTTCGAGAAAAGCATCATGATTTTGGATCACATCCTTAGTTGTCAAATATCACCATATAATAAGACGGGTCATGGGTTTGACAACAATCGAAACACGAGTATGGGATAAACACATAATTATCCTAGGTTTGATAGAAGTGCGTACATGAAGGTTGAACTATCAAGGAAAAAACATACACTCAGGCACACAAATTATTTTCTTAGTTATTGTTTCTATTACAATAAAATTATTCATAAAGAAATTAATTGTAACAATGACTCTATGGACAACAAAACTAGAACAATGTATAAAAAATTTGATGGAATTCTCAAATGTTGTAAGTGCAACAACTCTAGGCATATTGCAAGGTTTTATAACAATGTCGTCTGTTACAAATGCAACATATTTTGCCACAAAGCCTAGGAACGTAAAAAAATCAAGGAAATCCAACAAAATTTTGAAGGAAAAACAACAAAAGAATATTAAAGAAGAATCTTAGATAGCTCCATATGTCCTAAACATAAAAACAAGTTTCCTAAAAAATCAAGACAAACAAAAATGTAGAAAAGTTTGGAAAAACAAATTAGCATATTTAAAAGAGAACACTTGTGAATTGGTTCTATGTGTTAAGTATCTTGCATTGAAACAACAAAGTATGTTAATTGAAGGAAATATGCTGAATAATTGGGAGATAAATATTTCATCGCACCCTCTATTTTAATACATGGATAAATTACAAAAAACCAGAATTGTGACCGAAGAAGTTGTGTGTAGAAAGGGGCCACAACAGACTCATGGAAAATATTAATGACTCCTAAAGTAGTGATAAGACTAATATATCAGCATCAGGAAATTACAGTCAAATGGATTTGGAAAAAATAAAGGTGAATATGGATAAATTAGAATGTAATAATGATGACAGGTGCTACCAAAACGTCTCATACAAGGAATCGAAAAAATTATAAATGCAACCATGAGCAATCGTAGAAGACATCAGCCATCGAGTGAATAATAGAGATTTAATTTAGAGCTCGAGGAAGGATGATAATTTAATATTGAACACATATATTCCATGTCACCCAAGAGACATACTGGATCAAAGAACCCATCAGTAGGTTTTCATTAAGGGACTGCACAGACACCTAGACCGTCATCATTGAAGCCAATAAGTTACCTTGCAACTATATTCCTCCTAGAAATTGTACTGAAACCTTGATCAAACTACCAAACATTCCATAGGGGGTGCTCATCGAAGAATATATGTTAGGAAAGATATATAAGTTTCTATTTGCGGATTATGACCTAACCAATGAAGAAAAGTTTCTCAATTTATTTGAACTAAATTACTTGGACAGAAGGATCAACTTAGCCCTAAAGGTACCTATTGAAGTGGAAGCTCAAACATGGGTAGTTTTATTACAAAATTTAGGGATCCTAAATTTGTTGGATATTCCTCATTTTGGAAGGACTCCATAAATGAAACTGCTTGCAAAGACAATGTTATCATGTGTATGTGAAGGGTTCTTGTGGCTAGAAAAACATGTGTCCATTGATGCCATGTTGATAGAATACATCTCTGGATTTCCCATCAGGGGAGAAGACGTGAGCATTCTTCTAAATAAGAAGCAGGAGAAAACCTTTTTGAAGATGATAATGTAGAAATATGGAACCCAGAGAGCTAGAAAAGGATTGTTATTCAATCTCATTAATGATAAATCCATGAAATTTGCAGTCCAGATCCTAGCATGTAGGATGTTTCAGAAGTGTCTCCAATACCAAGTCTCAGTAGCAACTATTGAGGTTGTAGCACAATGCATGGAGGGAGTAAAAATTAACTAGTCGACATTCCTCTTGAATGAGTTCTTGGCTGACAGTCAAGAAGTGTAAAAGAAAGGTGCACATTTTAATTACACTTGGTTATTAATATGCATTGTGCTAAAGGGAAGGAAGCATCCAAGAGATAACCAGTTCATTGACAAAATAGGAAACCATTATTATCAACAAGATATGCAAATATTATGGTTTACAACCTCCAAGAGTAGAAAAATACACAAAAACATGGAGTTCCTCTTATACCAAGAGGATATTAGTGTTATCATCAATATTATACCATGTATATATCCACATAGAAGTGACTTGTATAAGGGGATCAAGGATAATTTTAATAACACCCCAAAAATTTATATGTATAATCAATGGGTGAATCTCCCTAATATAGAAAAATTAAAGATTATTTTATCAATAATATCTTATGTGTATACAATTTATTTTCTAACCTTTCATTCCATTATAAATTCTTGTAAAATCTTGGTGAAAGTTTCACTAAACTATAAGATATTGTAAAATCTTGGCGAATATTTCACTGAATTATTAAATAATGTAAAAACATGGAAAATATTTCATCAAATAAAATATTGTAATGTATTAGTGAATATTTTGCTAGGAAGGCTTAACTTTTGATTTTACATATTACTAAGGTAGTGCAATTGAAGAGAATATACCATAGCTTGAATCTCCCAACTCCTAGACCCTCAAATGAACAAATGCATGAATGATGAGAGGAAGGATTTATTTATACATATCATAAGCAATATTGGGTCACTTACAACTGGAGGTGTTGGTGAAACACAACTACACTAACTATATTTAGGGAAAGTGGGGACTCCATTTTTTATCTCATGACTTAGAGGTCAACCGAACATGTGGGGGCCCAAATATTGACATACCGTCAAACTAATAGAATTGAACACTTTACACAGTGGAGTGATTATGCCACCCACAAATGATTATTACAATGTGGAGTATTATTGAGACCCAAACCCTTTTAATATAGTGTATTAATTCCCAATTAGCTTATTTTCCAAATATCTCATTTTTAAGCTACCCTTTTAAAAAAATAATCTTCTTATATGTTTATAGATATCGATGATAATCTTAAGGTTATGTATTTTCTTTACAAATAAGACTAGTGCTCCCCAAGGGGAAACACTAGGTTGAATATACTTCTTTTCAATTAATTCTTGTAATTGTGATTTGAGTTCTGTAAGCTCTATTATGTTCATTCGATAAGGATCTTTCTATGTTGGTATCACTCCGGGTATGAGATCGTTTGTAAAGTCTATGTCTCTTTTCGGAGGTAGTCCAAGGACTTCTTCAGGAAAGATGTCTTTAAAATCCTTTAAGATAGGTATATCTTCTATTTTAAGTTTATTATCATTATCGTTATCATCCATTACATAAAAAACAAATATTTTACATCCCTTCCATATAGATCTTTTCATTTGTAGAGCAGAGATCTCTCTAATCGTAACTTTTCTGGGAATTCCTTTCACTTTAATGGTGTTTCCAGCATCATCTATGCAAGTAAAGGTTTTTTCAAAAAAATTAAGCATTACTCTGTGTTTTTCTAGCCAATCCATTCCTATCAACATATCATAGGAACCTAATGGGAAATTATTCAGATCAACATGCATATTGAAATCATTCATTAATATTTCATGGCCTTAAACATAACTAGGTACTTTACATTTAGTACTTGTGGCTAATTGTACCAGCCATGGCTTATCAAATTTTTCTAGTACTAATTTATATATTTCAACAATCCTAGCTAATACATAACTCAACCTTGCACTTGGATCAATTAGTTTTGAAATGGGTTGAATTTTTGTCATACTTTTGATCTCAACCATTGAAGTTTGATGGTCTGGTTGTTGATTCTCCAACCCAGCGTTGAATCTGGGCATACTCCTCGACATGTCTCCAACTGTAACAAATTCCTGAATCGAGTGAACATTAAAGTTTTTATTTCTTATTGGACGGTATTTAAAATAATGTGGCTCGCCACATTCCCAACATTTTAAGGGTTCCCTCTATGTAGTGTTATTATTAAAAGTAGTGGGATGTTCTCTTTCTTTTGCTGCAGGATTATGTGGTTTAAAATTTTTATAGTTACTTCCTTGATACCCTTTGTAATTATTCCATGTATTTTAATGGAATTTATTATTCTTCTTTATTCGATCAAAGTTATCTTGCCTTTTAGTCTTCCAATTTGGTACACTTTCTCTTTTATTTTTATTCTGGTCGTAACAGAATATTTATTTTCTCATTGTTTCTTCCATCTTCTTCGGATTGTCAAACTCAATATGTTCCTTAAACATGATAGGAAAATATCTAATAAAGCATTGTATCTTTGGTTTTTCATCTATTATGTATAGTACGCAACGAAGCAGAATCAGGAATTTTCTATAGAGCTCTTTCATGGTCATAGCTCCTAGTCCTAACTCATAAAATTTCTTAGCCTTCTCTTCATATTACTGTTCTGATTGGTATTTTCGTTTAAAATGATTTTTAAAAATTTTCCACATTATGTATCTTTCCTTTATTCCTTTTACTTTCTTTATATCCTTCCACCATATATCTGATTTTCTAGTTAAATTATATATATAGTCATTTTAGCTTTCAGTTCGTCGAAGTAATTATAAATTTGGAAGTGTTTCTTCATCCCTAACAACCAAGATTCTGCCTCTTCTCCTTTTTCAATCTCACCATTAAACATCAATGGTTTAATCTTTTTAAATTCCACATAGATTTATTCATATGGTTCGTACCTCTTTTTTCTTTTTATTAACATCACTAATTTCACTGGAATTTTGTTGTTTTTCTATGTGATGTTTGACTAATTCCTCACTGGACGTTTCAACCCCATGACTAGAAAATTCCAGTTTTATTCCCTTACGTTTGTAAGGTGTTTTTTTGGCATATTATGTTGAGGTTCTTTTTCTTTGTCTTTTTCATCATTATGTATTTTAGCTAGTAAAATATTGTTCAGTTCCTCTTGAGATTTCAAGATTTGTTCATTGTCCTCCCTAACTCTTTTTAACTTAGTCCTTATTTATTTAATAGTTCTTTGCAGTTCATATGGGTTATTAGTTTGAATCTCATTAAGGTTTACCCATATCTCACCATCCCTTAGATTACCCTCTTCATTGTTTATAGAATTTCTAGGTGAGACTCTTCTTCTGCAAACATCCCTACTTCTGCCATATTTTTCTTGCAAAAATAGAGTTATCCTTCTCTTCTTGTTCATAAGAGAATCAAGTCAAAAATAAAATAAAATTAGTTTTCTTGCTTAACTATCATTTTTAGTGTTGAGACAGTTCAGGTCTAGGGTTGTAACCATGCAATAATAACATTCTGTCACAGACCTCAAAAATCAATATAAAATAAAATTATATAACATATATATCTATAGACACATCATTAAAGTCCCTACATGCTAAAAAAAACATCTATCTTAATTTTTGTTCAGTTACTAAGACATACTTTACTGCTACCTGACCAGTTGTGAAAAGTAGATGTTTGCTAGGGAACAATAACATCATGTGTTCTTGAACCTACAGGTGATGTTTTGTAATAAATTATATTGTTCTTCAATTAACTATAAAATGGCATGATTAAACTTTGAAGGTCCATTGCTCTTTTTTAACTTTACCTGTTCATTCAACTTTTCTTCAATCATTGAACTGAGCTCTGAAAATTAGGCTCCGATTCATTTATTTGTTCAGTCCTAAAATTATAAGTTTATTAGTCTTTCTGCAATGATATTACTGAAATTTATATTTTTTTAATGATCATTCCACAAATATCCTTCCACAATGATCAATCTGAAAATATCCTTCTACCATGATCCTTTCGCAATGATCATTCCTCAAGTAGCCTTCCTCAATGATCATTTTGCAAGTGTCCTTCTGCCATGATCCTTTCACAATTGTGGATTGCTGGTTTCCTTTCAACTTTTTAGAATTAACCTTCTGCATCTATCCTTCAGCAATTGTGGATTGCAGATTGTGATTTTCCTTTTAACTTTTTCGAAATAACCTTTCGCATTTATCCTTCCACAATTTTGGATTATGGATTATGGGTTTCCTTTCAGCTTTTTTTTCGAATTAGGCTTCCACAAACTGTTTTCCGCACTTAGATGTTTCCTGTTTTAAGATCTTGCAATTTGTTTTTGAATGATTATGGATGTCATTGAATGGTCTTACAACCACATTTTTATGAATAGTTTAT
>LPNX010554204.1:4490-18462 GCA_001517045.1 Pseudotsuga menziesii
AAGAAACAGTTATAATAAACTAAATTAATATAAGACAAACAAATTGATACCCTAACAAAACCTAAATTATTTTTGAAATATAATCCATAAAAAAAACATAAATTGTTAAATAAAATAAAAATTGATACTCCACTAAAATAAACACTAAATTGTTATGTCACATGCATTATAATATTTCAACTTCATTTTTATGTTTTTAAGTTTGTATACTTACAACCAGCGTAGATCCAAATCCTAGGCTCTATCAAGCGCCGAGAGGGGTCAAATCTCTCGAGGTGCAAAGCTCTCCTCGAATGGCTCCTTGCCTACAATAAGTGAGAAAACCTTGGGCTATTTAAAAGAATTGCATTGGTTGTTTAAGAGGCCTCTCAACACAATAAACAAAATAAAGATTTTATATATTAATATTTATTGTTATTTGGAATAGAGTACACATTGAGCTGAATTTGAAATGATTTAAATAAAAAAACATACACACCACTTTAACTAACATTTAAATATTTACAAAAAATAATTAAAAGATAAAAAACAAAACTAATTTTAAGGAATCCCTCCCTATAATCAATTACAACATTGGACTTTTATTAAAATTCTAGAAAACCGATCTTTTATGAAAATAGATCACTTCGAAATGACATAATGATGTCATGGCTAACATCACATTAAGAACAAACTTTAGAATCTTTTATTAAAAATACTTTTTGGAAAAAAAAAATGTAATATACAAACTTTAAGCAAAATATAATCTCTAAGTGAAAAACACGAAAGAAATTTAGGAAAAGCCGAAATTTTTTGAAGGATTCGCTCCCTAGTCAATAGAACCGGTCTTTTATGAAAATATTTAGAAGAATTCGATAGTCCGATCTTTTATGAAAAATACTTCACTTGGAAAATTTGTCACGTCTAACATCACATTAAGTCAAAGTTTAGATCTTTATAAAAATACTTAACTTCCAAAAAAATAAATGTTATCTACAAACTCTGAACAAAATATTATGTGTAGCTTAAAATTTTTAGAATAGAACTTTCAAAGTGTTTTTTAGAAATGCCAAAGCAAAATATTATGTGTAGTTTAAAATTTTCAGAAAATAACTTTTAAAGTTCTAATTTTAAATTGAAATGCCAAAGTGGTTTTCAAACAATAGAAAATGCTTGAATGCTCATCTTCTTTATTTACTGGCATAAATCTGCTGAGTAACCCAAGTAATGGAATAAAGTGTTTGATTAGGTATGCTTAACTTGGACACACAATATATATTTAATTGCAATCGCTGGCAATGTCCGTGTCGAAATAATTTTTTCAATATTTTAAATTTTCAAATATTTTTCAGCTAATATCATTAATTTATAAAAATAAAATTAAACATCAATGCACAAACCAATAAATAAATGATACATTTTAAACTTCCAAAGTCTTCGCCAAACGATATTAAAGATTTAGATTTATTATTCCCAAAATGTTTTAGTCCGCAATAGTAGGCATTTATATTTTTTTGTTTTCACTCCAAATATTCCCAAAAAAACAAGAAGTTCCCATTCATTTCTTCTTACAGTAATAAGATGGCCCTCACTAATTCGATTTCCAGTTTCTCAGACATACATCACTTTCAAACTACACGACTTACGTACTCACCTTTCTTACAATGTGCTTCTCGAGTTGATATTTTGATATTTTAAACTAACAGTTCTATTAAACCCACCATTTTACTACGCAATATTAAACGGGTGAATAAATATTACTGCAAGATGCAAGCTACGATGACCTGGAATCGAAATTAGTTAGATTATTATTAAAAAAGTTAACCAAGAGATTGGTATATAAAGAAAACTTGAGAACAGTTTTTTCTATCATGGAATAGACTATGAAATACCCTGGGCGACTTGATGAGGATCTCCCCCGGTGGATTATTCTGGTTTTGACGAGTGCATATTGTCTGGTCGTGGTCGTGGCTGTGTTGCCGAATGTTTCAGAGTAGTCATTGCTTGCAATTATTGAGTTAGGGTTGTATTGTTCACAAAATTCAACCCATCTATTCCTAGGATATTCAGAATACATATTTTTATTTAAGGAGGAGGGGAGGTGCAGGCGGCTGCGCAGGGGGAGGACGCGTGGGAGGAGGAAGAGGGCTGTACAATGGGAGGAGCATGCGGTGCACTAGGGGGAGAGCTGGAAGTGGAGCTGGAGCTGGAGAGGAGGGGGAGCGGATTTGGATTTGCATCTGAGGAGGTTTGTAGAGCTACTAATAGATTACTTGATCATATAGCTGCTTGAGAATAAATTTTTTTTTTCTATAATATTTTTGTTGTTTTGGTGTATTAATATAGCGAGTGTGTTTCAAACGAAATGTTATGACCTTAAATTATTAGGCCTACAAAATATTTACTACTTTTTACATTAGTTACATCGGGTTACAAGATCTCCCCCATAATATTCACTTTTACTATTATTTTTTGCCGACATGTTAATCACATGACAAGATCTCCCCCATAATATTCACTTTCACTATTATTTTTTGCGACTTGTTAGTAACGTTACATCACGTGACAAGATCTCCCCCATAATATTCACTTTCACTATCACTTTCACTATTATTTTTTTCCGACATGTTAGTAACGTTACATCACGTGACAAGATCTCCCCCATACTGGGCTGTAGAGCGCCTCTTGGCGCAATGAATTAATAGGAGTTACATACTTTAATTCACGAGGGCATAACCAGAGCTACTAAGTTCCATAATATGGTGAACAAGCTATAAAAAAGATTAAGGTTTTCAATAGGAAATCAAATATTTAGTTTGAGTAAGTTGAGAGGGGCATTGAATAAGGAGGAAATGCTCGATAATATCAAACTAAAACCAATAAAACCATAAATTAATGGAGATAGAGGGTTAGACTTTATAAATGTCATGCATCATGGCTTTTTTGGCATTTTTGTGCGGTAATACCTGTCTAGCTATTGTGCAGTAATACCTCATGAGCTGTGGAGCCTTAGCCCTCTCCCATGACTAAAAAGATTTTGATACTCAAATCACACATCATGATTACAAATTAAAATTGTTAAAACCATTGGATTTCTTGTGGAGTAATACCTCTTTGGCTGTTGTGCACTAATACCTCCTTGGTTGTGGAGCCTTTGCCCTCTCCCATGAAGAAATTTTTTTGATGCTGAAATTACACATATGATTACAAATTAAAATTATTAAAACCAAGTATTTGCTGATATTATAACCAGATGCAAATTAATTTGTGCAAATGAAACTCCAAAGGCATGTGATCTTGCGAGTTTTGCAAGCAATAATTCATAATAACCACTGTTATCACTAGTGAACTTCAAAAATCGTGAAAATTAATGAAATTTATTGCGACCTTCCTGTGTTTAACAAGAGAAGCTAGCAATTTGAGTTTAATAAAAAACCTAAATTGTTGTTGCAATAAGATTTAATTTGTTTTACTTTCTGTACATGGAGGATTGATTGTGTAAATCTTAGAAATTACTTTGCCAATACACAAATGCAAAAAATAAATTTTGAACTACTCAAAATTTACTTCTCGCTTAATTGCAAATTTTTTTTTAAGTAAGTCCAAGTTTTTATAAACCCTATCGTTGAACATATAGCCACAATTAAAATTCTTTTGAGTATTCAGCCTGGAAAATTAAGGGTTGGAGTAAAGGAAATTCTTTTGTTCATTCAAATTTATCTTGGAATCTTGAAATATTATGTTGCTAAGTAAGATAATGTAGTGTAAGTTATTGCAGTTTTTTTCAAGTCCAAGTTTTGGTAAGCCCTGTATGGAACATATAACCACAATGAATATTCTTTTGATATTTCCCCCTGAAAAATTAAGAGTTGTTCATTCAAATTTATGTTGGAATCTTGAAATATTCTGTTGTTAAGCAGGACAATGTGGTGTACGTCAATGTATTTACCTCTTTTGAAAGGCATTGAAACTTGATTCTCTAGTTATCTTTCGCATATATACCAACGAATATGACATTATTCATATTGTTCTGATTTCTGCTGTAATCCTATTTCTTTCCATAGATTTGTCAAATATTAATGGATGGATATGATTTATTTCTAATAGCATATATCCATATTCGCTTCAGATTTGTTAAGCATTGAGAGGGGCTCAAAATGTCCCTAGCTTAACATTGTCGGCTGAGCTGTGGTCTAGCGGTTAAATTGGTGGGAGTTTCCATCACTGGCCCAGGTTCGATTCCCACAGGGGAGTCCTGAGAGTGACATCTATCCGAGGAGTGATCAAAATATAAGTCCCCGACTCCGGCCAAAAAATCAAGGGGTGTTCTTGTAAAAAAAAAAAACATTGTGTGCTAGTTTATTTTAATATATCATATATATTTTTAACATTAATTAAATGTCAATTTGTTTTTAATTTTAGTTTTATCGTTATGCATCTCAACTTCTTTTTCATTTTGGTTTAGCTTTATATGCGTTACACACAGATGTTGCACATCTTGATCTGATCCACACTCGGCTATAAGAAACAAGGTGCAATCAGCTCATAAAATGCATTGGAATATAGCTTTAGCTAGCAATAAATGCTTCAGTTAATGGTTTAATTTCTGGCAATCTACATATAACAAAGAGTTTGTCAATGTAATGTATAATACTGAAATAGTTACAACAATGAGTGCCATATGCTGATCACTCCGAATGATGCCTTTAGATGTTGTATAGTACTGAGATTATTGTTTACCTTGAGTGGTAAGATATTTTCTCTTTACTATGGGAAGCAAGTACAAGTGTTATAATAGTTGAGTTACTTATTTTAATTCTACTTCCCACTTACTTAGCTTGGCATTTAGTTGGAGTATATCTGGAGAACATTTGGCAAAATCTTGGACTCTCAATATGCCTACAGATCTACTGGAACAGACAACCTTTATTAATGCAGTTTACTTGCAGATATGCGTGTTATTCATTTACTCAGAAATAGCCCTTTACCTATCATTGATCGAGATAGAGAGAAGGAAGAATGGACCAGGCATGGAGTACAAAATTTGAGCAAATTCCCTTCTTGTCTCGATGAGGGCTTCACATTAATTATGAGATCTACTTGAGGAAAAAAATGTAGTGTTCTTGGATTCATTATCCAAGATCAGTGGCATAAGTTTTATCAAAAGCAGCAATACATTTCAAGCATTAACATGGAAGGGAAAAAATTGGAAGTGCGTACCAGAAGCATTAGTGAACAGTGTCTATGATGCATACAAAAATGAAGCTGAGGTGACAAAGAATGGTACCGATGATGGTACATTGAAAAAAAGGGAGCAGATATACCAGAAAAAGGAAGCAAAAAAGAGAATCATGTTGAAAGAAATGGCTGCTCGCTCCTTCGATGCTTCTTGCTATAGGGGTCATTCGTACCCTTTGGCTACCATTTTCTTCAATATTATCAGGATCCAGCGTAGCTAGTCTTCTTTCTTTGATAGGACTTGATGGTATCTTCAATATCGATGCAACTTTCTTTATTCTTATGGCTGATAACTGTGCACGCTCTAAGAAGGGCAAGGTTGCTTATTTCAAAATCCCTTTTAGTTATAATTTTTGGAATTTTCTTTTGAATCTGGTGGGTTTTGTCATTCCTTGATTAGCATGAGCTGCTTCATACAGCTGCGTGATCCAACCACAGGTTTGCTTGCTCTCATTCTCTACAATGTTAGGACCGTACCTCTATCTGTGCAAATGTTAGCCGAGATGCTGATGTGGCACCGGAAATCACAGGTTTGGCTGATTGTACCTATTGTGTATGATGCCTACCAGTTTCTTCAGCTGATAAGAGGCCTGGACATGGAGATAGATCTCGGTGCACCTACCTGGTTAATGGAAGGAATGAAAGGTTTGGCAGCCTGGTGGGTGCTTGTGTTTGGGATGCAACTCATAAGAATTGCATGGTTTGTGGGGAACGAGCAGATAAGACAAGAAGCTTAATTCAGATTGCCAGGAAAGATCAAAATTCAGATTACGAGGAAAGATCAATTATTGTTGTTAACCAAACAGTTTTAAATGGGAATATTCTCTTGCCTTGGAGGACATCAAGCAGAGTCCAGGTATTTATGATTCTTAAAAAGAGAAATTGGCCCCCACGATACAGATGACGGGCAGATTCTGGCTGTAACACATTGATAATGCTGAGCCCGGATGCATGCAAATAGCCACGTGTGAGTCTTGGAAGGTTTATCGTCTGTAGTGAACCATGGTCTCCACATGTGAGTCAAGGTTCATCAACTGTAGTGAATTGTGGACTACAGTGTTACTTGAAGTGTGTCTTGGGCCTCGGGTAAGGAATTCTCTTCCCTAAAAAAATAAATGAAAACCATTTTTCAATACTGCTTAGGCCATTACTACTGCTTACGCCATCACCTCACGAGGTCTTGGGGCACAAAAACCCAAGCAAACGTCAATGCAAAAGACCAATAGAAATTAAGTTAAATCAATATTTAAATAATTTAAAAAATAAAATTTAATCAAACTATATTAAAAACATTTGAAAACTAAAAAATTTAAATATGCATGTCTAATTAATTGACCTAACCTATTCATATATATTCCTTGTCGAGAACATAATAAGCGGAAAATTATTCCACACATATGTATGTTATATATATATATATATATATATATATATAAGGGTATTATATATAATATCACACCTCTTATAGTAAAAAGAATTGCGTAAAGGACATTATATATATAATAGTGGACAATTGTTTCATACATATCTATATTATATGTAAAGGTATTATATATAATGGAGGACCATGTATAGTGATAGGAACTATATATATATATATATATATATATATATATATATATATACAAATATATCATACCATTAAATTTGGTGAGTGGTGGGCGAACATTTTGGAATCACTTGAATTATGGCCACTAATTATGGAGCTGTCATTTAATTCCTCGACTAACATCAATGGTGGAGAGACGTTGATTATGGCGTTTTATTTCACCCTGACTTATAGTCGCAGAATGGGGAGCCATTACCAGAGATTCGAAATCACTAATTATGGAAGCGTTAGGGTTTTTCCGGAATATATTCCACTACTTAGGGGGAAGTGGGATTATAAATTACTGCTATCATTTCAATGTTGGGGGGATCCAAAAATAAAATAACTAGCTCTACTTCGGATGCTTTGTTTTCCATGTAAATTCTTGTAAGTTGTGGCTTTGTAGCCGGTTCCCGACCCCTCCTTTCTTCTCCAAATAGGATATGCTTGAATGGGATCTCCACTCAAATGGAGGGATTTGATTTATTACATCGGTTCCAAGGTATGCAATATCATGTGTTAAAATAAAAATGGAGATATCTCACTTAGATAGTGATCGAGCTGGGGATTTGTTCTATGTGCTTATTGAATATTGGGAAATATCACTTCTACATCACAGCTCTCGTTAGGTGCGATTTGTTTTAAACCCTCGTAAACTATATATTTTTTTATGTGTGACAACGTGGGAATTCCTCCTATGTCGTAGTCACCATCGTCCTTGGAAAATCCTTCCAACGAGATATTTGTCAAGGGATTCCTTTATAAATAGACAAGATTATCAGTTCATCCTCCAGATAGGCGATAGGGGAGGGTGTTTGATCCCTTGAAATCAAACCAATTTCCTGTGGGATTTGTTTTATGGTCCTTTTCCAAAAATATGGTTTAACTCGCCACAACACAAGGTGAGGTGCAAAAATAAGTAATGTCAATGGATGAATTTCGTAGTAGAATAGCTGGGACTGGTTTTCACCTTGGATTAGGTTGTTTCATGTTTTATTAGGATGATCATTCCACTGTCGTGCCTCTCCTCATGCTATACGGTCCTACCTTGTAATGGAATTTATTGTGATGATGTATTCCACTCTATTCCTCTTCCCGATCTCGAGCGATCTTGCTAAGTTCAAGCGGCTCTGACCTTCTTAGATGGGAATGAAATGCCATTATCTGCATGATAGGTGGGGTTAGATACAGGAATATGGTAATTGGTTTCACCAATGAATCCCGGGTACATAACAAAATCACTATGCATGTAACGGGGATTGATTTCTATTTTGTAATTTTAATATGTGTCTTTAAAAGGATAGATTCGAGACCTGTGGGTAACAAATTGATGGAAACTGTAGGTTCAAATTTATATAATATAAATCTAACAGCCGTGTTTTTAGAGTAGTGGCCCAATGCCTACGAGTATCAAAGTGATGGGCGTTTGATAATCTGTGACAGTTTAGAGCTAGGACTTGTGTTTATGGAAATTCCTAAGATAAATCTTTTTAAATGGTAGAAAGGAATTCAATAATATAATTAACACTCATATGAAGTAAGAGGAGATTAGGATTCGACAAATTTCATCACCCCTTTTATTTAATGACTGTTGTCATAGTCTCCCAAAGTAACATGACTTAATAAAGTAGTCATATGGGAAAATGAAGCAACTGCTACTGCAATGTGATTATATTGAATTCATGCTAGCTATTATTTCCTCCTTGAAGCTTCAAATAAGATAATGACATCACAGAAAGATTTCAACCTATGACATTTAATAGCTGTCCCTATTCACCCAATAAAAATAGAAGATCTTATAATTGAATGCTTTCATCATGTAACTGAGATCAGAACATTAGACCATGTATTATAATTCTGAGGTTGTGTGCCTCAGATGTTATATGCTGCTATACGTATGTATAAAGCAAATAAGAATTTATTTGACAATAAACAATCCTAACTAGTTACCGTAGGCTCCTTTCTTCATTGATGTGATCATGGCCAAATATTGAACTTCTAAGAAATCCAATATTTATTTTGAAACCCTTCGTGCGATAACCACTTCACTGATTAAACTATTGTAACCTTCAACATTGGTGATGGTCATGAAAATCATACAATTTGGGAATTTGAATCACCCTGTACTCAAGGATATGTTGGTGAATTATGAGTTGTTACAAAAGCCTTCAATAGGGAATTTTGATATTCTGAAAATGTCTCTTTGCGAAGAGACTTGAGGTAAGGAAAAGGGCAATGTATGTGCCACAACAATGTAAATTATTCTCTTCAATAAATCAATAAAAGGGACTAACAAACTTGGTGGACGTAGCCTCATGGACGAGGTGAACCATGTATATTGATGCCTCCTCTTTGTCTATTTTGTTTTCTGTCGCTTATGCACATTTTATCCATGGTGTTTAATGTATGGGGTACTACAATTGATTTAAGTTACATTTTCTAAATTAATATAAGGCCTTACGAAATATGTTTTATGGTTTTCTAAAGGAATAACAAATTCACCCACCTTCCTCTCCACTTGCAATGTGGTAGCATAGGTATGTTACGTTGTTTCAATAATGTTTCATAAAGTGTTTCGATCTTATATTATCACTCACGGTTCTTAAAAGATAAAATGTTCATAATTGGTAGTCCCTCAAATAAGATCTTATTCTTGCTTATTATGGGTGTGTGACAGTTATCAATAGATAACTTAGTAAACTGGATTCAAATTGCATGTTTGGTTTCTCCAGGAAGGAGAATGGAGGTAAATTGTCAAATGATTGTTTTGCATTACAAGTAGTTTGACATTATTTAATTTGATTGGACAAGCTTCATTGAAATGTCATGAAAAATATGCCACTAACAAGATTTCCTCAAATTTGCAGTAGCAACGAAACAAAACATTTACCCCTTTTTCACACATAACGGCATTAGGGGAATAAGGGGTCTGTTACATATGGTATGAGAGCGAGAGTTGAAATGCTTGGGCCTATTGGGATCAAAATGCTTTCGCATATTTCGTTTTCATTAACGATTGAGTTTTTGCTCTGTGATAACAGAAAATCAACAAGTTCACATTGTTCGGCCCATCCAGGTACCTTAAGTTGTACCCAACGCAAATGGTTATTGACCTTGTAGTTGTGCAGGAGAAGGAGGAACCTCTTCTCAGATCACAAAAGATGGTCATTATTCTTTCCACTTCCCAACGGCGTAAGTACATAAGTATCTGGATGATTTCCTTGATTTTTCTTTCGAAAGGATTTATGAATGGTTAAGACGACTGTTTCGTCTTTATTTTAAACTGCACAAGTAAATTACTGGAAGGTATAAGAGTCTTCTTAGACAAACTCCTCGTCAGTGAAAGTACCTTCTACTATAA
Source organism: Pseudotsuga menziesii (assembly GCA_001517045.1). NCBI lineage: Eukaryota > Viridiplantae > Streptophyta > Pinopsida > Pinales > Pinaceae > Pseudotsuga > Pseudotsuga menziesii. The sequence continues at coordinate 14,657 of LPNX010554204.1, forward strand.
TAATAATGTGGGAGTTAAACTGTTATTAATGACATGATGTACGGTGACATTGTAACACTCAGTAATTAGTGTTGTTTAAAAAGTAGCATTAAAGGGGTACCCAATTGCGTAAAGGCCTAATGAGTCATATTCTCTGCTATCCTATACTTGAAATTATTCCACAATCCTAATATTCTAGTTAAATAATTTGATGAATGACCAAATGTAAGTATAATGGCCTAGGTTACTCACATAGTCATTAGTTATTTGATCTACTCATCATAACATTTTTGGTGGTTTGATGACAACCATGTTTGACATCTGAAACTAGATCATCGAGTATATGAATCTTAAATGTGAATGCCATCAGTTAACATTAGTACCATCTGTTTGAAATCTGAGTTCATTGTCCATTGAAATTTGGTTGCTAACATTGACACTAAACGCGATTATGTTGGATTGCCGACATTGACCTTTTGGGGAGAATATTTTCCTTATTTGGCTTCCAAATTGAATCGATTACATAGGTGTCAACTCTGAATTTGTTTTGTAGTGGATGGCTGAAAATTATACTAATTATGATTATTGATGAGTTTCTCTTGACACTTATTCAATGCTTAAAGAAGGTTTGACACATTTCTTGACCTGGTGGAAAAAAATAAAGGAATGAAAGTTGATAATGATTTTATGGTTAAATCCATTAATAGAGGTATTGAAGTTTTGTATTTTAAACCTATTGTTTGATTCACTAAAGTAACATATATAAATAAAAGTTAAATACCATCTTCGCATGCTCATAATAATGCTGGATTGAGCATTGAAATCCTTAAGAGATAGATTGGCGAAATGTTTCTTCATATTAGTGAATGATGTGTACATACGTGAAAGTCTTGTATAGCTACAAAATACTAGCTTCATAATCATTAAGTAAATAGAAGCATGCTCCTATCGGTGAAATGTTCTAGAAATGGTTCCTTGTGCTTGGATGAGAATTTTTGAACTATTTTATGTTTTAATTAGCTCATGGATGGTATTTTTTTTATTTTGGGTATTGATCTAGTAGCCAAATAGACTAATTGCTGGAATGAATACCTATCGATATCATATGTCTATTTCTAGAGTCTGGTAACAACCCTATAATGGATTCTAATGCTAAGTGGAAGGATCTTGTTGGTAGTCTTGTGAATTAAATCCATTGAGAATTTCATAGCATTGTTGTTGCTTGGGTCGTACTAAGATTGTCATTTTTAAGAGCTTATGTGGGTCTGATTAACTGAAGATATGGATATTGAAAGTAAGTGAGTTGATGAAGGTTGTATAATGTTATATGCTAACCTGGAACGATGTGCTCAGAACACTATTAGTCGAAATTGACTGTTAAGAAAAATAATTACTGTCGTAGATAATGAGGTTAAGTATGGGTGTTGTTTTCACTTAATATAATTGATGAATATTGAGTTTTACAACCAAGGAATAACTGTGGATGATGTTTATGTATAAATTCATGCCAGCAGTAGATTAATTTTACCCACAACAATTATCAATTGATCATGCAAAATTGCTAACAATGGAGACTGAATATGGAGCTGTAACACAAAATTATATTAACTGAGTGTACAATAGCCAACCCTGTAATAACATAGGTTGCTGAATATATAGAATACATCAATAGGTCGAATGCATAAGGAGGCATCCAAAACTAGCATAAAGCAGGCTTACTCAAAATAGGCAAATCCCCCATAGGTGTAAAAAGCTGATCCCAAATCTGTCATGGAGTTCACAAATTGGCAAGGGTGCATGAGAAAGCTAAAGAGTAGTGGAATGGCAGCTCATACATGCTTTTGCATGGAGAAAAGAGTGGAGGATGAAGAGGACAAAAAACTAGTTCATCTCACCTAGTCTTGCTTTCCTATGTGCCTTAAAACACTAAAAAAGCAGGCAGTAAAGCAAAAAAAGCAGATAGGCGCCTAGGAGGCCAAGAATAAAGCAGATTTGATTCCTAAGGCTTTCCCAAGCACTACATGGGTCAAATATGGAAAGTTTGACCTCTATGGATAGGCAATTAGCAACTTGCACAATGTGGGACACATGAACTAGGAAAATAAGACAAAAATAAATGAATTAATGTCTAAGTGGGTAAACTATGGGTTGATTATTCTAACACCCCCCCTTAAGCCTGAATTTATGAGTAATAAATCAAAATATATAGGGCCTAGTAACAAGGCTTAGTCACCCTTTACATAATGCATGTCCAAATAAACAAGGAAAGAGGCAAAACCAACTTGGGAAAATCCTCCCTTAAACATGGACTGTAAAACAAAATTGTAGAATCTTGTCTCCACTCATGCCTTTACAGCATGATCAGCAATCCCCAGTAGTTATTTGATATTACTGAAGGTCTTCTCACAAAATGCTTTGGTGAAGATATCAGCTACTTGTTCTGAAGATGAACAGAAGAGTAGGTGAATGGTGCCATCATGCACAAGCTCTCTGATGTAGTGCATGTGAATCTCATAGTGTCTGGTTCTCTGCTTCTGAACTGGATCTTTGCAGATTTGAATGGTACTTTGGTTATCATAGTAGATGGTAGTTGAGTACTCAGGTTCGAAACCACACTCTCCAAGTAAACCCTGCAACCATAAACACTGATTTGCTGCATTAAGAACTCCTCTGTACTCAGCTTCTGTAGATGAGAGTGCAATGGCACTCTGTTTCTTGCTTGACCAGCTGATTGGCCCTTCTGCAAGCATGAACATATAACCTGAAGTGGAATTTCTATCTGTGCTATCTCCTGCCCAATCACTGTTAGTAAATCCAATCAAATCAAGATCAGATTTTGCCTTATAGAAGATCCCATGTGTCCTTGTTCCCTGAACAAAGTTTAGGATCCTTTTGGCTACTTTCCAATGGATCTCATGAGGTTGATCCATGAATCTAGAAGCCACACTTACTGTATAACAAATACCAGGTCGAGTATGTGTCAAATACAATAAACAGCCAATCAATTGTCTATACAGTGTATTGTTTACCATCGGTGGAGAATCATCTTCCTCCAGCTTCACTCCTAAAAGGAAAGGAGTTTTGCTTGCTTTGCAGTCTTGCACTATGAATTTTATCAGCAAATGCAAGGCATACTTGGACTGGTGCACCTTTATTCCAGCTTTGGTTTGAGCAATCTCAAGCCCCAGAAATTGACTTAAGAGCCCCAAATCTGTCATGGAGAAGGCTTGGTTCATAGCTCCTTTTAAGGAAGCAATCTCAGCCTGTGAGCTTCCTGTAATGAGGAGGTCATCAACATATAACACAATGATCATTAATGAACCATTAATAGACCTCAAATAGACATTCGGATCTGATTTGCACCGAACAAAATTCAGAGATAGCAAGAAGCTATCTATCTTGGCATTTCAAGCCCTAGGGGCTTGCTTTAGCCCATACAATGACTTTCTCAACCTGCACACAAGAGAAGGGTTAGTAGCAAAAACTTGAGGCTGCTGCATATATATCTCCTCAGTGAGATCTCCATTCATAAAGGCATATTTTACATCCATGTGATGTACCTCCCATTGCCTTGAGGCTGCAATGGCTAGAGCTAACCTGATGGAATCCATCTTTGCCACTGGGGCAAAGGTCTCATTGTAATCGATGCCATGAACCTGTGAGTAGCCTTTAGCTACCAATATAGCCTTGTAATTTAGTGGTGAACCATTAGCAACAAATTTGGTCTGATAGACCCACTTACACTGTACTAGTTTTCTCCCTGGAGGAAGATCCACTAGCTCCCATGTGTTTCTCTTCTGGAGTGAGCTGAACTCCTCCTTCATGGA
>LPNX010554204.1:18754-32971 GCA_001517045.1 Pseudotsuga menziesii
GGATTCCAATTTTGGCCTTGTGGGGCTGTTAGGGTCTGCAATAAACTAATCTCCATTAGACAAATCAGAATTGGCATGTTCAACAAACTCTTTACTTACTTCTTGAGGTTCAGGTGGTGAAGAGGCTTCACCAACTTCCACTTTTGCAAGGGGTTCTTCTTCAAACTGAACACACCTTTCAATGAAGGCTTTGTTTGTGCTCAAATTTATCAACTTGTACCCTTTTGAATCTTCAGAGTATCCAACAAAAAGACACTCTTGGCTTTGGGGCTGCAAATCCTTCCTCTTCTCTGTCGGGATTCTAGCCCATGCCTTTGAGCCAAAAATCCTGAAATGGGTCACATCTTGCTTGTGCCCACTCCATGCTTTGAAAGGAGTCATGCCATCAAGATGTTTGTGAGGCACCCTATTCTAGATATAGGCTGCACTGTTGATAGCTTTGGCCTAGTACTTTGGTGGCAAATTTTTGGCCTCCATCATGCATGTTGCCATCTCCTTCAGTGATCTGTTCTTCCTCTCAGCAACACCATTTTGCTGTGGTGTGTAGGGGATAGAATGTTGCATATGAATACCTGCATCTGCAAAATATTTAATAAACTCAAACTTGACATACTCACCACCATTTTCATATCTGAGGACCTTGAGTTTCCTTCCACACTGGTTTTCAACCAAAGCCTTAAAGACTTTGAATAGGCCAAAAACTTCAGACTTGTGTTTCATGAAGTGAACCCAACAATACCTGGAAAAATAATCAATAAAGGTCAATGCATATTTGGCCTCACTCATGGACATATGAGGGAATGGGCCAGCAACATCATTGTGAATCAGCTCGAGGGGTGCATAGGTTCTCTCATGACTAGCTTTCTCAAACTTATGCTCTAGGTGTTTTCCTAGGATACAGCCTTGGCAGACTCCTTTGGAAAATTTTATCTTGGGAAACCCTATGACCATTTATTTCTCACTAAGATCATACAGATACTTGTAATTTAGATGGCCAAATCTTTCATCCCACAGCTTGCTGGCTTCATTAGCATGAATGAGAAGAGCAGAGGGGTTTGAGTAAGGTAGGAAGTGTGAAAACATGTATACCTTTTGAGCATGATTCGCAACTCCTTTTGCAATGACTCTACCAGTTGAAATCTCTATGATCTCAACTTCATCGAGGGAGAATATGACCTTCTTAGGAGACCCAGTGTGGGTCATCTGGTACACTGACAGGAGGTTGGAGGCGAGACCAGGGACATATAGCACATTGTTGAACTTACCATGATCAAGATCTATCCTTCCTTTTCCTTTACTTTCAGTGAGAGAGTCATCTCCCAGTACAATAGATGGTCCTTTCGACATATCTAGTGAGGAGAAGGCCTCCTTATTCGAAACCATGTGTCTTGAAGATCCAGAATCTATGATAAAATTGGGTGAGCTTGATGTGCCAGCAACTAGAGCATGAACTCCCTCTCTATCATCGGAACTTGATCCTCCTTCTCTCTTCTTTGAGCTTTCTGAAGGGGAGATGCCATTCTTCTCCAGGAGTAGGGTCAGCATATCAATCTACTTTTTCATACAAGAGCTTTCAGTGTGATTGCCCTTCGAACAGTATGAGCACTTGTTCATTTCACCTTTGTTTTTATTCTTCTGGGTATTTTTCTTGGGACCTTGTTGATCCTCTGGAGACTGCTTCTTGTCTCTCTTTTGCTCAGGTGGCTTTTTAGCTTTATTTTTGCTTTTTGAATCCACCCTTGAATCTCCAGCAATCAAAGCTTGATCTTTGGATGGTTTGATGGTGCCCATCATCACCAGCTTGTCTTGTTCTTGTGTGAGATATTCCATGAAATATGCAAGGCTAGGCATCTTCCAGGTTCAAGCTGTGAGTTTTGTGGCATAGAAGGTCGAAACAAAGACTGAGTAGTCAGGTCCTAGCGTCGAGAGGATGGCCAATATGAGCTGATCATCTTTCTTTTCGATACCACACTGCTTCAGATGCAAAACTAGTGCTTTGAACTTGGAGAAATATAGCTGCAGGGATTCAAAGCTACTGGGACTTAGAGAAATCAGCTCATTTTCGATCTGATGTCCCCTCATCTCATCTGTCTTTCCAAAAAGATCAGAAATATTCTCCCATACTTGATCCGGTGATGTCAATCCATCGAGATGGAAAAGGAGGTCTCGGGAAATACTGAGACATAGGAGGCCATAGGCCTCATCTCTCCGATTGTGCCATTTGATCTTCTATGCAGCAGCATTGGGCTCTGCTTCTATAGCGATAGTCACCCTATAGAGGCCTTTCTATCTCAACAAGATCTCCATCTCTGCTTTCCATTCAAAATAGTTGAAGGGAGTCAAGATAGTTTTCTGTGAATCCATAGCTTTAGAAAATCTGTCCCGGCTGTCAGTAGAAGGCTCCCAGTCTTGATGTCGAACCTACAAAACAATTTTTGAAGGAGAGTAACAACCTACAATGGCTCTGATACCATGTAGAAATTCAGGCCAGCAGTAGATTAATTTTACCCACAACAATTATCAATTGATCATGCAAAATTGCTAACAATGGAGACTGAATATGGAGCTGTAACACAAAATTATATTAACTGAGTGTACAATAGCCAACCCTGTAATAACATAGGTTGCTGAATATATAGAATACATTAAGAGGTCGAGTGCATAAGGAGGCATCCAAAACTAGCATAAAGCAGGCTTACTCAAAATAGGCAAATCCCCCATAGGTGTAAAAAGCCAAATCTGTCATGGAGCTCACGAATTGGAAAGGGCACATGGGAAAGCTAAAGAGTAGTGGAATGGCATCTCATACATGCTTTTGGATGGAGAAAAGAGTGGAGGATGAAGAGGACAAAAAATTAGTTCACCTCACCTAGTCTTGCTTTCCTATGTGCCTTAAAACACTGAAAAAGCAGGCAGTAAAGAAGAAAAAGCAGATAGGCGCCTAGGAGGCCAGGAATAAAGCAGATTTGATTCCTAAGGATTTCGCAAGCACTACATGGGTCAAATATGGAAGTTTGACTTCTATGGATAGGCAATTAGCAACTTGCACAAGGTGGGACAAATGAACTAGCCAAATAAGACAAAAATAAATGAATTAATGTCTAAGTGGGTAAACTATGGGTTGATTATTCTAACAGTTTACATACTAACCTTGCAGGATTCACCAATATTATGACCATTTCTACAATCGACATACATTATGGTATATAAATCTTCCTGCATATGTAAGTTGCGCTCAGAAAAGAGTAAGGAGTAATTTTCTATATGATTTACAAGGTTACATAACTCGTGAATGGCGATTAAAATTGATGCAAATTAGGAAACTTTGATAATTGATTATTTTTGGGTTATCCACAATATGATAAACTAACCACCTATAGAGTGCTTGTAGGCATGGGAAATTGTGGCCATGAGGAAGGTTAAAGCTCGAGGACTGTAATGAGTTAAGAAGGTATGAGAAAGATCTCATGTGAAAACATTGTCACCACAAGGAAGTTGTGATGGAGGTAGTGGATGAAAGCTACCTTGTTTTCCCATGGGCCAGCGAGGGACCACTATGCATTCTGGGGACACCTAGATGTCAGACATTTTGGTTAAGACTCATTTTGCACACATTGAGAGGAATTTCACAAGATTGGGGAACTCTGTGAAGAGAATAACCTCTAGGCGCTATGGGGGTGTGCAAGAACGGAGTGCCTCAGCTTGGTGAAGCACCCTGAAGAGCACAAAAAGGAGATACGCCTAAGGAAGGGTATCATCCTTGTGTTAGGTGGCTTGAATCGGTACTTGGAGTACTGTCAGCACTTGGTGTGCTGGGATGGAGAACATCGAGAGAAAGAAATAATGGAAAAGCGCCCTGAATAGTACAAGAAGGAGATACGCCTAAGGAAGGGTATCATCCTTGTGTTGGGTGGCTTGGAATTGTACTCGGAATACTATTAGCACTTGGAGTGCTGGGATGGAGGACATCCAAAGAAAATAATAATTCCAAAAATAGGTATGTGCATTACAGGTAAATAGAACTGACATGTATATTGGAACCGCTGTGGATTATGAAAATTGTATAGTGTTGGATTTTGAGTTTTATGTTGTTCAATGTCGATGCTAATATACATGCATATGTGTGATTTTTAAATGTAGGATCATGACAGGAAATACAAAGCAAGCAATTAGAATAGAAAGACAAAAACAAGAAAGGATGATAGAACAGAAGAATGATGTTGGTTGAAAATAGTAACACCGAGGATGATGTTATTTTTTTTTAGGGAGAAGGGATGTAATATCCCTCTTGAAAAATACCTGTGAATGTGTTGTAAACTTTTTGCATATTATTTTAATTGTCTTCTAGTGAGGAGCCCAAGGCCAAGGCCCCACCAGTAAAACCTTGTATTTGATACTATCCAAAAGTTCTTTAGGAGACTTAAGGATTGGATGCACCTCGACGACGGGCGATCGAACCCACTGAGGAAGATCTCAAATAACTTCCTAGGTCGAACTAAGCCTAAATGGACTAACTTACCTTCTAGGGCTTTATATGTGCCTTTCCAACTGAGACACCATGATTTGGTACTTAACCCTAAATTTGTAAAGCCTCAATATAAGGAGTTGCACTTGTTCTTAGCATCAACATAAGAGTTAAGTACAAAGAGTTAATACGAGGAGAAGCGCATCCTAATAAGCTAATGGTCAAACAGTATCCTTAAAAACAACAAGAGCCTAAGTACTCTAGCGCTTACTTCCACCTCACCTTAACCAAGGATATTGGAAGGAAAATATCTGTAAGGGTATTATATATATATTAGAAAACCACCTATAGTGAAAGGAAACTACAGGAATAATATATATGAAAGAACAATAAATATAATAAGCAGACAATTATTCCACACATGTGTATATTATATATATATATAAGGGTATTATATATAATATCACACCTCTTATAGTGAAAAGAATTGTGTAAAGGACATTATATATAATAGTGGACAATTGTTTCATACATATGTATATTATATGTAAAGGTATTATATATAATGGAGGGCTCCCTATATAGATAGGAACTCCATATATATATATATATATATATATATATCCATTATATATATATATATATATATATAATGGATAATTTTTTTTTTCATGTATTATATGAAGTAGTAGGGACCATATAAAAATTTCATGTATAATCAGAACATTTTATAAAATAGGGGAGCATCATAACTAGAGATTGGTTGAGAGAGCAAACATATATATATAGATATATCATACTATTAAATTCCGTGAGTGGTGGGAAAAGATTTTGGAATCACTTCAATTATGTCCAGAGTTGTCATTTACTTCCTCGACTGACATCAATGGTGAAGAGAGGTTGATTATGGGGTTTTATTTCATCCTAACTTATAGTCGCAGAGTGGGGAGTCGTTACCGGAGTTTCAAAATCACTAATTATGGAGGCGTTAGGGTTTTTCTGGAATATATTCCACTACTGAGGGGGAAGTGGGATCATAAATTACTGTTGTCATTTCAATGTTGGGGGGGATCCAAAAATAAAATAACCAGCTCTACTTCGGATGCTTGGTTTTCCATGTAGATTTTTGTAAGTTGTTGCTTTGTCGCTGGTTCCCAACCCCTCCGTTCTTCTCCAAATGGGATATGCTTGAATGGGATCTCAGCTCAAATGGAGGGATTCGATTTATTACCTCGGTTCCAAGGTATGCAATATCATCTGTGAAAATAAAAATGTAGATCTCTCACTTAGATAGCGATCGAGCTGGGGATTTATTTTATGTGCCTATTGAATATTGGGAAAAATAACATCTACATCACACCTTTGGTTAGGTGTGATTTGTTTTAAACCCTTGTAATCTGTATTTTTTTTACTTGTGACAACGTGGGGGTTCCTCCTATGTCGTAGTCACCATCATCCTTGGAAAATCCTCCCAACGAGATCTTTGTCAAGGGTTTCCTTTATAAATACACAACATTATCAGCTCATCCTCCAAATCGGCGAAAGAGGAGGGTGTTTGATCCCTTGAAGTCACACCAGTTGCCGATGGGATTTGTTTTATGGTATTTTTTGTAATGTCCCTCCTATATGCCCTAAGCGTTTTTGCGATTTTAAATATTATTGTATGAGGGCTTCTGGGTGAGGAGCTCAAGTGCCAAGGCCCCACCAGAAGAAACTTGAAAGTTAGGTGAAAATTTAATAACACAAAGGGGCCAACGATCACATGTGCGACAAGAACTAGGGCTAAGGTATCAGAAAAAGGGTTTGACAAATAACATTATGATATAAATCATATAATAAGGATGAAATAAAATGACAAATTAAGTCTTCATAAAATACAAAGTATTTTTAATATATATATATATATATATATATATAAGCATATGATTAAGCAAAGGAGGAGTATTATGATATAAATTATATCATGAGGACAGAGGAAAGTATAGTATTAAATCCTCCATAAGTTTCGGGCTTTAACCCTCGCATAATTAGAGGGGACGTTCAGCTTGAATGAGGGAAATAAAAGTATTCCCTGAACCTTGAAAGTCGTGACCATTTAGTGGCTAAAATCGTCGCTTGAATATGTGCCTTAATCTTGGCATGAAATAAGGAGAGGCTCAAAAAGGAAGTAATGGCCAACAAACTTGTCAGTTTTGACCTCTTAGTGACGGAACGGTCGTTTTGACCCAGGCCTTATTTAAATAATTGATTGGGTGGGAGAAAGGGGGTGACCATTCAAGGATTTTAAGCGAGAGCTCAATCCCCAAAAGCTGGGCTACATGTGTATGTTAAGGAGAGATGCTGGTTAGGCATAGAAGGATGTCAATCTGAGGTAGTGTGTCTATTGTTTTGAGAGATCAAGATACTGCTCTTTCTACTCATGCTAAGTCTAGTGGGCGATTTCTTCCTGGGAAAAAGGATGCAGGTCTGTTTCTTTCTTTTCGTGTTGGGTCTCAACCCCCTTCCCACACTGAAAGGTAAATGAATCTATAGTTAGATGCAGAATCGTGATATGTCTCCTTTCGGTTTTTTTAGAAGTAAATGTGTGAATTTATGGTCTAACTCTGCATGTAAAATTTATCTTCTTAAACCTTTGTTTTCATTGAGGCAAAGAGCCTAAGGATAGCGATAGCTGACATACAAGTGTACCATCTTTAAAGCTGTGAAGATAAATTGGAATCTTCATATATGGTTGCTTTTAACTTGTATGCCAGCTCTAATGTTAGTCAACCGTGAGGTGTCCCCTTAGAATAATGTTTCCATACTTCATAGCTCTTCAAATTGCTAACGCCTCCTTCAAACGACCTTCAATGCTCAATACCCTAATAGGATCGATTTTAGAGTTGGCACTGACTTGGGTTTTAGCAAATGCTGTAACCACTCTCTTCCTATTCTAAAGGTGGGAGATCATGGGCTCTGCCATTGCCATTCTTGATTTCCTTTGTATCATTTCAAAGAACACCAAACCCAATATTATTTACATGAGTAGCTTCTTTTCAAAATTGCATAAGGTTTTGCCATTGTCATTGTGCGTTTGTGTAGAGCACTATTTTTTTCGAGTTTTACCAGGTCATTTAACATTTGAGCCTTGTCACAGTAAGTCAAGGAAAAACCTTACCTTTCCTTCCCTTAAAGTTTTTCAATATATTTAAAAAAGAAATGCATTATTGTGTATTTAGGAATTGAACTTTGTGGCACAAAAAATATATATGTTTGGGCGGCAAATATTGATGAAATCTTGTTCAATAATATCAGTCTATCCTTATCAAATATACTACACATGGCTTATGTGCTTATGAGAATGATATAGAGATGATCACAGATACTGGGATTGTAGATTCGAACCATCACGTTAGTCAATAACTGCCTTCCCATAAAGATGTACAGTATAAAAAAAATCCCTCGTAGGAGTATAAAAATGTTGAAAGATCATTTTTATCAAGCCGGGTGACTTTTATAAATAGTTATGTCATAATTAACATTCACCGAGTGCCCAAGGGGGTTGTTAAATCCTTTATGAGCTGGTTATAAGGATAAGGATATTGTTTAGTTGCAAGACGCTCTCTACGAAGAGTCTTGTGGTATGGTCAACCAGCCATGGATGAGCCGTGACTTTTTAAGTACTCTATTTATGATAAAGAAATGAAAATAATAACTAATTTTGTGGACGTAGCCTCGTGGATGAGGTGAACCACGTGAATGTGTTTGTCTCATTTTGTGATATTATGTTGTGCACGTTTAGTTTTCTTTTTCATAATGATGATGTTATCCCAAGGGTGATTGGTGGGATAGGTTAATAATCATGTTTTTGTAGACACCTAATTCACAAGGACTTCATTTAATGCATTAAGGTATAAGAGGTATTTGACACTTTTCCAAAAATATGGTTTAACTCGCCACAACACAAGGTGAGGTGCAAAAAGAATTAATATCATTGGCTGAATTTCGTAGTAGCATAGCTGGGACTGGTTTTTACCTTGGATTAGGTTGTTTCATGTTTTATTATGATGATTATTCCATTGTCGTGGCTATCCTCATGCTATACAGTCCTACCTTGTAATGGAATTTATTGTGATGATGTATTCTAGTCTGTTCCTCTTCTCTATCTCGAACGATCTTGCTAAGTTCAAGCGGCTCCGATATTCTTAGTTGGGAATGAAATTCCCTTGTCTACATGATAGGTGGGCTTAGATACAGGAATATGGTAATTGGTTCCTACCAATGAATGCCGGGTAGATAACAAAATTGCTATCCATTTAACGGGGACTGATTTCTGTTTTATAATTTCAATGTGTCTTTGAAAGGATAGATTCCAGACCTGTGTGTAACGAATTGATGGAGACTGTAGGTTCAGATTTATATAATATAAATCTAGCAGCTGTGTTGTTAGAGTAGTCCCCCAATGCCTGTGGGTATCAAAGTGATGGGCGTTTGATAAGCTGTGATAGTTTAGAGCTAGGGCCTGTGTTTATGTCAATGCCTAACATAAATGTTTTTAAATGGTTGAAAAGAATTCAATAATATAATTAACACTCATATGAACTAAGAGCAGATTAGGATACCACAAATTTCCTTACCCCTTTTATTTAATGAGTGTTGTCATAGTCTCCCAAAGTAACGTGACTTAATAAAGTAGTCATATGGGAAAAGGAAGCAACTGCTACTGGAATGTGATTATATTGACTTCATGCTAGCTATTATTTCCTCCCGAGATCTTCAAATAAGATAATGCCATTAGAGAAATATTTCCACTTGTGACATTTAATAGCTGTCCCTGTTCGCCCAGTAAAAATAAAAGATCTTATAATTGAATGCTTTCATCATGTAACTGAGATCAGAACATTAGACCATGTTTTATAATTCTGAGGCTTTCTACCTCAGATGTTATATGCTCCTATAAGTATGTATAAATCAAATAAGAATTTATTTGACAAGAAACAATCCTAACTAGTTACCGTAGGATCCTTTCTTCATTGATGCAATCATGGCCAAATATTGAACTTATAAGAAATCCAATATTTATTTTGAAACCCTTCGTGCGATAGCCACTTCACTGATTAAACTGTTGTAACCTTCAACATTGGTAATGGTAATGAAAATCATACAATTTGGGAATTTGAATCACCCTGTACTCAAGGATCTGATGGTGGATTATGAGCTCTTACAAAAGCCTTCAATAGGGAATTTTGATATTCTGAAAATGTCTCTCTAAGAAGAGACTTGAGGTAAGGAAAAGGGCAATGTATGTGCCATCGCAATGTAAATTATTCTCTTCGATAAATCAATAAAAGGGACTAACAAACTTGGTGGAGGTATCCTCATGGAGGAGGTGAACCACGTATAATGATACCCCCTCTTTGTTTATTTTGTTTTCTATCACTTATGCACATTTTATCCACGGTGTTTAATGTATGGGGTACTACAATTGATTGAAGCTACATTTGCTAAATTAATTTAAGGCCTTACGAAACATGTTTTATGGTTTTCTAAAGGAATAACTAATTCAACCACCTTCCTCTCCACTTGCAATGTGGTAGCACATGTATGTTAAGTTGTTTCAATAATGTTTCATAAAGTGTTTTGATCTTATATTATCACTCAAAGTTCTTAAAAGATAAAATGTTCATAATTGGTAGTCCCCCACATAAGATCTTATTCTTGCTGATTATGGGTGCGTGACAATTATCAATAGAGAACTTAGTAAATTGGATTCAAATTGCATGTTTGGTTTCTCCAGGAAGGAGAATGGAGGTAAATTGTCAAATGAATGTTTTGCATTACGAGTAGTTTGACATTATTTAATTTGATTGGACAAGCTTCATTGAAATGTCATGAAAAATATGCCACTAACAATATTTCCTCAAATTTGTAGTAGAAATGAAACGAAACATTTACCCCTTTTTCGCACATAACGGCATTAGTGGAATAAGGGGTATGTTATAGACTTTACATACAAAGCCTTTACCACTTAGTATTTTTCATAACACCCATTTGTCAAATGCCAGTAACAACAGACCTGGTAGCTTCGGGTATCTTTTTCACTGCCACATAGAGTTCACACACCCTTGATCTGAGTGATGGGGATGCATCACTTTCAAGCATAGCGATAGATTTGTCCACCTTGACTTAAAACATAAAATTAGAGACCTTTAGAGAACAAACTTAATGATATCGGGGTTTTCTTCTTCAATTAAACTAAACCCTACATTTTTTTTTCAGACTACAGAAAGTAAACCCTAAACATACTCGATCACGTAAATAATGAATCCCAGAATTGTACTTCTTCTTCACACAATAAGCAGTTCGTAAAATAAACACCTCCATGATCTTGGGAACAAAATGAAGCTGAAGCAGCTTGTACTAGGCCAAGAGGGATGATTCGAGGGCTGCAGGTTTATACTTTTCATAAAGTTCTTCGCTCCCACTTTAGAGATGACATACAAAACCTTTGCTAGATCCTTTGTCTTTTCCATCACACCGATCTGTCGAATACTGGTAACAACAGACCTGGCAGCTTCAGGTGCCTTTTTCACAAGTCCTTGATTTTAGTGATGGGGAGACATGAATTTCAAGCATAACGACTGCATTTCCCACCTTCAGATAAAACATAAAATTAGACACAATAAAAAATACAAACTTAACAATACGGGGGTTTTCTTCTTCAATGAAAATAAACCCTTTATTTTTATTCCTACTATACAAAGTAAACCCTAAAATACTCCATGAGATAAATAATGGGGTTAAGTAATTGAACCCTAGAATTGTACTTCTTCTGCACACAATAAGCAATCGCTAGAATAAGCACCTCCATGAGCTTGGGAACAACACGAAACTGACGCAGCTTGTACCAGGACGAGAGGGACAATTCTAGTGCTACAAGTTTATACTGGTCATAAAATTTCTTGGATCCCACATTAGACTTGAAATACAAAGCCTTTGCCACTTCCTTAGTTTTTTTAATCACACCGATTTGTGGAATGCCCGTAAAAACAGATGTGGCAGCTTCGAGTGCCTTTTTCACTGCCCCATAGAGTTCGCACGTCCTTGATTTGAGTGATGGGGATGCATGTCTTTCAAGCATAACGATAGGACTGCTCACCTTCAGATAAAACATAAAATTAGAGACAGTGAGCAAAACAAACTTAATCATACCCAAGTTTTCTTCTTCAATCAAACTAAATCCTCTATTTTTCATCCGACTGCACAAAGTAAACCTTAAACTTACTCCATCAAGTAAAGTGCTACAGGCCAAGAGGGACAATTCTAGTGCTACAGGTTTATTACATCGATAGGCATATATATTTGATATTTTGGGAGCCGGACTTGCTCGAGCGGATCGTCAAGATTCACCATAGTCTGACATTTGTACAGTCAGGATCTATTTGATCGTCATCTGATCTTTAAACTAATTAAAATAGGGATTTAAGAGTGGTAGGATGGATTCATTCTAGGTAGATTTTAGTTTGAGTTCAGTTACAGTTACAGGATTTGAATGACGCATGTAGCTCCCCTTGTGAAGCATGATGCGTTGGTGGCAGGATGGAGTCATCTCGTGTATAGTTCATTTAGAGTTCAGTTACGGTTCTAGGATTGAACGATGCGTGTAGCTCCACTCGCTCTGCTTCATGGGGTTTGACGACTATATAAGAAGTAGGACAACCAAGACGAACATCTTAACTATCAGGTAACTATATTTTCATCAGCTTTGTTTTTAACCATGAACAATATTTTCTTGCAATGTTTTATTAGTCTAATTATCAGTTTCCTATGCAGTGTTGAAGTAGTATTGGAGTTTCCTGTGAACTGTTGGAGCAGTATTGGAGTTTCGTGTAAAGTATTGGAGTAGTATTGCAGTTCGAATCAGAAGTAAGCTATATTATCCTATATTGTATAATTCCTTTTTAAACAGTGTATTAAATGCAATGTTTAGAGGTAAGGTCCATAAACAAGTTCAGCGTATGTTCTTGAAACCCTAAAGGGAATAAATCTTAGCTTAGCGTTATCATTTCAGATCTTTAGGAAGTCTGAATGCTGCACATTTAAGCCGTTGACATGAAATAAATACTACATCTTATGGCCTGGGGCGATTGTAAATATAGGATTCAGAAACATATACTAAATATTTGTACAAGATACCTATTTTTTCAAAACCCTGTAGGTTTATTGTGCAGATTTATGCAGTCTCTGCTTTTCGAAATATAAATATCCCTGAGGTATGCCTAGGGTCTCTTTGATAAATTACCCTCCTGACACGTCGGTCTCCTGGGGAGGTTTTTCACAGTCATAATCTGAAAGTTTCACAAGGCCGATTCAGAGAATTATCCTTTGACAAATATAAAACTAAAGTCTTCAAAACGTAATAGGTTGTCAACTAATGAACTTGTGCTTGAATGCATGTACATGTCCGCCTTACAATAACAGGAAAGGAAAATTTATATAAAATTACCTTGGCTGCCAGAGTTGGCCAATGAATCTAACGAGTGCTTCCTCCACTGTTCATTGTATCCCGCCAACCTTCTCCTGCAACTTCTCTCTGCGTCGTCAAATTCTGATATGCTATTGAATCCAACCCTTCAATAATCTATTGCCTTCACTTTTCACAGAACCCTCAGCCAAAGTATTTTGATGAATCTTGACATCCAGAGGAAACTATGCCTTATGATTTCCTGAAAAAATCCCGTCGTTGATGACTTCAGTAAAATTACCAGCAGCCATGAGAGGCTCAGATAGGGGTGAGGACTCAGGAACCATGTTCGTCCCACAGAATAACTCCTTCCCAATATTATAACCCTCTTCTAAACAAACCCATAAAGCCATGGGTAATCTCTCATACCTATCCCCGATCGTACTGTAAAGCCCTGTGCAACCTTCCCAGTCCCAAGGACTCTTTAAATGGATCCGATATACCCACATCATAGAGTCCCTGAATCAAACTAATGTAGGTGAAAACATCTAGGGCCATCCCTTCTCAACCATGAGATTCTGCATTTCTATGGAAAAATCGAGCTCGCCCGTTTTACACAGCCCATCAATCAAAGAAATGTAGATGACAACACCGAGCTTGCAAACTATGGACACCATCTCGTTCATAACACCAACAACTTCAGTAAATATACCCTACTGACAGAGCCCGTGTAAGTGGCGTTATTGGGAAGGCAGCCACTGATAATCATCTCGTCCAGGAATTCAATTAACAATGCCCTGCCCGATCGCATTGGATCTTGTCATTTAATATGATATGAAATATCTCGGAGGCTAGTACAGGTCGAAAGCCTAAAGTGTTGATGCAGATCGATGCCTGTATCACAGGGGCATCACCTAGGGACCAATATGATATCACGTCCATTCATATTGGGGTGGTTAAAAATTAAAAAATTTAAAGTCAATATATTGGTGGTATATTAGGGGTAACAAGGGTTTTTTTTTAGTATATAAATATCCAATATGTTTAGGGTTATTTTATTCCAAATTTATGCCCGCGCCCTTCTCTGCAAAACTGCACATTTTGTCCTTCTGCTGCTACGTGAACTTGGTTCTGCCGTCATTTATTGTGCATTTGTCCTGAGTCGAGTCGAGGATTGAGTAATTTTTCCTGCGTAGCAGGTTCTACTTTATCCATAGGTCTCTCCTCCCCTTGGCTGCTAGATTCTTTCTGAGAGGGGGTTGCTTTAGAATTGGTATGGATCGATGCAACTTTGAGCGCAGTTTCTGGA
>LPNX010554215.1:5593-82876 GCA_001517045.1 Pseudotsuga menziesii
TGCCTTTGGTTCCTACTTCTTTGATTTCCCCTTTGCTTGCGCTTTGGAAGAGTCAGTATCTAGGAGAGATTGATCTTTGGAGGTCTGGATGATCCCATTCGAATCAATTTGTCTTTCTCCTTGATTATGGAGTTGGAAAAAGAATCTAATGAAGGAAGTTTCCAATCAGGAAAGCTTTCCCAATTGGAATGAAACATAGAGACATATACAGAATACTCAGGGCCTAGTTTGCTAAGTATGGAAAGGACATTCTGCTCATCCTTCCGCTCTATTCTGCATTGTCTGCATTGGAGCACTAGAGACCTGAATTTAGAGAAGAATTGCTCAATAGTCTCAAAATTGTTGGGATGTAAAGATACCAACTCATTCTTCAGAATGTGTCCCCGAAGCTCATCTTGTTTGTTAAACAAGCTATCAAGCTTCTCCCAGGCTTCTCTGGGAGTCCTCAATCCTTCTAGATGGAAGAGGAGATCTCTGGAAATATAAGTACATAAGTACCTGAATGCTTCATCACAACGGTTTAGGAACTTGTTCTGCTCTACCGGCTGATGAGGCTCAACCCCCCATCCATGTATGATCCTGTGGTAGCCATGCTTGCGCAAGGCCAGCTGCATATCAATCCTCCAATCAAGGTAATTGGAAGTTGTGAGGATTCGTGGTTCAGGAGTTTGAGAACTCATAATTGCTCCGGCTGGAAGACTGCAAATACTTCTCACAAGCTACGTAGCACCTGTCAATTTCACTGCAATAACACACTAAAACATATGAACTGTTAGAATCATGCTTTTCCTCTCGGCATGAACATGTTTTTGGGGTCCGTCACACCCTCTCTGCTGCTCTGAATAAATCCAAAGCTAGCAAATTTTCATAGGGGACTTATATGGAAACCCAACTGCTTCTGATGTTCGATGGGGAGAAACAAGCATGAAACCTGCTTGAGAAGGCTCTGATACCATATTATAATTTGAATGCCATTTATATCTTCAAGCAGATAGTTCTAATAATGTTTGCAGCAAAAGAATGGAGAATGAAGATACAAACTAAACAAAACAAACCACGCAGGAAACAGACAAGTATTGCTCAGGAATTTACAGTATCATTCACAATAATAATATTCGGTGTTATAATAGTTTACATAGGAAAGAATTCGAATGCATTAGGAATCAATTTGAATCCTCCAAGTGGATATGACTGTATCTAACTGAATCTCTAACTCAAGGTCTCCCAATCAATATCGGAGTCCAAATAGACAACTCCCTGATGACCAATAACTCCAACAACCAGTGACAACTAGTTAATGCAGTGCAACTAAGTGTGGTAGGTAGGAAAAGCACTCCTCCCCATGCAACCATGCATCATCCATGCATTGGTAGCACTAGCTTAATTTTTTGTGAAGTAACTGGATGTAACTGGGGGCTAACTAAAACTAACTAGTACTAACGCCAACTAACTGAAGTAGGTTGGTGCCAGAACTCCCAATGGCTCCTAAAATGTAGGGATTGGTCTAGGAGGCGCCCAAACTGATGCATGCACATGCAGTAAGTGGCAGTTAACCTCTAGCAGTGTTCCCCACACTCCAGTGACTAGTACATGTGTCCCCATTAGGCCAAGTGGACCCAATTATACTAGTGGACCCAATTAATTAATTGAGGTTCCTAAGTTAGGGTAATTAATCTAATAGAAAGTATGAACAATGGAAGATTAATAATCCTAAGAGAGAGAAGGCATACAAATCACATACAACCATATATTTATTCAAGAGTATAAATTGTTGTAGTTTAGGCTTAACTACCAAGGCAACGAAGATCCATGATAGGGTAGTAGATCTAGAGAGGATTTTAAAATCTTGGTTTCGTATCATTGTCAAATCATAGTAGAACAATATTGTTCTCTAGTTTCGTAATTGGCCAAAACTTTGCTTTTGTTTTCCCTTGTGTTTTGTTGTGAATATCTATACAAATCTAAGTCTGACATTCAGGTGGAATAAACAATACTTATGGTGTGAGAGAATGTGAATCACGAGGCCTGGGCAAGCGTGAGCAAACGTGAGGGAGTGTGAGTGAGGATCACGAGGAGTGGGATACGAGGCTTGAAGCCATCGTGAGGGCCCTCCATTGGGACATACCTTCATGGATCCTCCCTCAAATACCCCTCCGGAGGAGAGGAGACACCTCTTGAACAAAGAATTCAGGGTGTTGGTCCCTTTCTCGCCAAATCCTTCGGCAACAAAGATCCCAACATCTATTTTTGTGAAGCATGTTGATGCCCCCCATATCTAGATCATGTCAACGACTTCGAGAATAAAGGCTAGCTATCACCTTGAGTTAAAGGGGATTAATAGGACAATTCACTGGGACCTGGCCCTCACCAAAAACCATGGAGACATGGATATCAAAGAATTGGTTTCCCCTGATCTCTGGAGGCTTGCAACACTGCTTCTACGGTAAAGGGGTTTTTGCATTCTTGTTTGAAAATAAAGAAGACATGGATCATATTTTTAGAAGCAGACCTTACTTCATGGGTCTGAGAGTCTTGTACCTAAATCGATGGAGTTTAGCCTTCAACCCAGAGAAAGACATGCCATTGGCAATACCAGTTTGGGTCCGTCTCCCACATCTCCCTTTGCATTGCAAGAATGATGAAGCACTCCAAACTATTGGGAATACCCTTGGGAAATATATTGACAAGGCATAACCAAAAAACCAAGAAGAGGGATGGAAACAATTAAAAAAAGCAAAAACACCCTAAATATGCCTCTAAATGCATCTAACGTGACTCAACCATATAAAAATTAATAAGGAAAATGAGCCATATTGAAAGGAAACACCCACCAACAATCAGCCTCAAACACAACCAATGGAAGAAGGAGAAATTCCTGCCACAAACACCCCTACAGAGGACACTGAAATAGAAGCAAGTGGAGATCTGATTTGCAGATCGCTACATCATACAAGTGGAGATGGGGATGGGAAAGATCTCGCGGGAACCTCATCTCTAGGGGGAACATGGGAAACAATGGTAAAGCAAAGCAAAACCATCCAAATGGTGGCCTCCCCAAGTCAATACTTGTCACATGGATCTTAAGAAATACTAGAACAAGCACCACCTCCATCCACTAGGGGAAGAAAAACTCAAAGGAACCATAGGGAGCAGGAGGCAGAAAGGGAGCTTGAATTGGGGAGACAAAAGAGCATAGATGAAACTAATATTCTACAAAATACTATAAATGTCGAAGGAGTAAGAGCAAATAACAGGTCTAGAGCAGGACATCAACTAGCTAGGAAATAATGAAAATTGTCTCTTGGAAAAGCAGAGGGTTGGGGAGCTCAACTAAAGTGGAATCAATTAAAGACATCCTAAAATTCGAGAGACCATACATTCTTCCAGTCCAATAGACAAAAAATGATCACTGAGGAAGTAATAGCTCTTCCAATTTGTAAAAACTATTCAAGGAGAGCCATTAACTCTAGAGGCACGTCGGGAGGAATAACGACATTATGCAACAGGAAGAAGTACCCAATAAAGTAAGTGAAGGAAAAAAACCACTGGATTATGACAAAGATACAAAGAAAAGATGAGAAAGATACAATCTTCGTCTGTAATGTTTACGGACCAACTCACTATAGGGACAAAACAATATTTTGGGAAGATCTTAGCTCGTTGGGTGAACATGTGCAAGGGAAATATTCCATCTTCGTTGGGGATTTCAACACAACCAAATCACAGCTGGAGAAGAGGGGAGGATTGATTGTCAGGCACCCCTTTGGTGAGAAAATGGAGGATCTAATGTCAGATCTGGACTTGTTGGACCCCCCTCTTAAGAATGGGAAATACACATGGAGTAATAAAAGGACCATGGACATATCACTGCAACACTTGACAGGTTCATGATAAGTTCCTCCTTTCTCCAAAAAAGATACGCTTCTGATTTCCATGGCCCTACCTTTAGCAACATTGTACCATAAGCCAATCTCCTTGTCTTGATCTCCCACTAAAAATCTGGGTCCAATTCCTTTTCGGTTTAATCCTCTTTGGTTGCAAGAGGCAGAGGTAAAAGAAATAGTCGAAAAAGCATGGAACTCCAACATATATGGCTCACCTAGCTACATATGGGAGTTAAAGCTAAGATAAGTGCACTACGCTCTCAAGAAGTGGGAAAAGGTGTCCTTCAAAGGGCCAACTCTCCAACAGAATCAAATCCAAGAAGATCTCGCTACCCTTCAAAGGAAAATGGAGAGAGAGGAAGTGATTACACACTATCTGAACCAAGAAAAGGAAATGAACATGAGGATCTTAAAAGCAGAAAGGCAAGAAGAAGAAGAGTGGAGGCTGAAGTCTAGGCAAATCTAGCTAAAAGGGGGAGATAGTAATATTGAATATTTCCATAAGCAAGCAAAAGCTAGATTAAGTTTCAACCTCTTTAAAGAGTTGAAAGACAACAGTGGACAAAAGATACAAGGGAAAGAAAAAATAAAATATCATCGATTCCAACACTATAAAGATCTCTATTCAGATAGTGAAGAGAGGGATCCCATCTCTCAAGCAGATGTTCTATCGGTCATCCCTCAGAAAATAACTGGGGATGAGAATGAAAAGCTATTGATTCATAATAGAACATGAGATAAACGAAGCGATCTAGACCATGCACGTATACAAGGATCCGGGGCTTGATGGATTCACTATCATCTTCTATAGGGATACGTGGGATCATCAAGGAGGACTTGAAAGAATTCTCAACTGGATAAGGAAAGAAGACAAAATTGCAGGGGCCACCAACACCTCATTTATGGCTCTGGTCCTAAAGGAAAAATATCCTAGCTCCATGGATAGATTCAGGCCAATCTCTCTCTGTAAATACCTCTTACAAGATACTCACAAAAATTCTGGGCACCAGAATGAAAGAACTCATGAAGCATTTAATAACGGACCCCCAAGGAGGGTTTATAGCTAGACGACAGATTATAGACAATATTATCATTGTCTAAGAAGCCATTCATACTACCCTAGAAAGAAAACAACAAGGTATGGCAATAAAACTCGACATGGCTAGTGCTTTTGATACAGAACCATTTTTTTATCTGAAATTATGCTCAAGCTATTTTTTTCTAAGAAATTTATTAGGTGGATCAAAGCTTGTATTAGTAGTCCATGGATTGCTCCTTTAATAAATGACAAGATAGAGGGTTTCTTTCAAGCCTCTAGGGGACTCAGGGCGGGTTTCCTCTTGTTTCCCTACCTTTTTATGTTAGTAGTTGATTCATTGAGCATGAAAATTCAAACGTTGCAAGAAAAAGCGGAGCTAAAAGGCCTTAAGATCGTCAGGGGAATCAAAGCTGCTACTCATGCTCAGTTTGCATATGATACAATTCTGCTAGGTGGGGCCTCTACAGTGATCACATAAAGGTTTAAAAAAGTGTTGGGCTCTTCCTAAAAGATTCAGATGGCAAGGTGAATACTGTGAAATCTAAATTGTATGGATGGAATTGTTCAGCCAAGATATTGAACATGATAGCAAGATTTTTAGGGTTTGAAGGAAGCATACATGGAACTCATTTGACTATCTTTGGACCCCTATTTCCAGAGGAAAAAAACTGAGTTGAATTGCAAGGAATAGTTGAAAAGATCAAGAAAAATATCTCCTATTGGGGAGCAAGGTGGCTCAACATAGTAGGAAAATTTTTCCTCATTAATTCCATCCTCTTAGCATATCCTATCTATGCATGTTCAGTCTCTATAGAACCAAAAAGAATAACGCAGGAAATTGCCAAGTAGGTTCGGAAATTCTTATAGCAAGGTGGGAACTCAAATGGATAAAAAAAATTACACCTCATTAACTAGGACATTGTCTGCGATTCGAAAAATACGTGGAGTGGTTGGCATAAGAGATCCAAACTTAATGAATCTCGTCTTAGGAGCAGAAATCCCTTGGAGAGTTGTTTCTAGAGAGAAGGCGTGGTGGAAAGAGAGTCTATGAAAAAAATATATGAAAGGAGAAAGGAAAAGGTGTATGGATGTGCCTCTCGCGTTAAGGAATGGATCACAAATCTAGAATCTATGCAAGAAGGCAGACAACATTATTAAAATCAACCGTCATTGGATTCCAGGAAATGGCAATCAAATTAAGTTTTGGGAGGACAATTTGGGGCCTATAACTCCTTCAAATTACTTGGATACCTTAGCAGAACTCAAGCAATGGTTGGACCAGTCAAATATCTCCACATTGTATGACTCTCTCCATCTGGAACAACAATGGAAGATGGACAGGATGGAAACATTTGGAGGTTCTAGAGCATATTCAACTGGATTGAGATACACTACTAACCATCTTCCAAGGATCCACGCATATACATTGCCAACTTAATGATCGCAGAGGTTGGGGAAAATTGGGATCATACACGGTGAAAGAAGGGTATAGATACATCTCCAATAATAAAGAAAGCAATAGGGATTCTAAGTGGGCCAAGGCATGGTGCAAGGACGAGCTTCCAAAGATCAATGTTTTCTTCTAAAATTTACCCCACTGTAAAAGTTTGACAGCTGAGAACTTGAGGAAAAGGGGAATTGAAGGGATGACTCATTGTATACTCTGCAAAGAGTTCGAAGAAACTCTCGAGGACCTATTTCTGGAGTGTAAGTTCACCCAAAATGTATGGTATCACTCACTGCATGAATTGCAATTCACCATGATTGTTCCAACAAATTGGAATGATTTGTTTGATTGCTGGAAAGATTATTACCAAGGATCCCTCCATCAAAAGCCAGATCTTACAAGGGATTGGGTAGCCCTCCAAAAATACATATGTTGGAATATTTGGACTGCAAGAAACAAAGAGATATTTGATGGTGGGATCTGAAGACCTAAGAAAGTTTCAAAATATACAAAGTCTTTATGGGTGCAGGCCCTTCTATCATGAGGGATGAACAACATACATAAGGAGAGTTTGAAGGAGGAAGGAAAAGCATGGGAAAGAGACTTTCTATTGTCTCTTCCAGGCCATAGCTCGTAGGCAACAAAAATAAGGCCAAACTCTTTAAAATGGCAACAGAGGATGAGCAAAGAAGCATTTGCTAGATACTAGATGAAGATTGGTTACAATTCTCTATTTTTTTACGGAGCCTCTAAAGGAAACCGGGGTTGGAAGGAGCTGGAGGTGCTATTTTTTATCCTAATGGAAACAAGCAAGAATAATATGCTTGGGGAATAGGGAAAAAATCTAACAATGGTGCGGAATGGCTGGCACTAATGAAAGGACTGGAGATAGAAAGCAACAGAGGGATAGAGGATGTAGCTATGTTTAGAGATTCACTCAAGGTAATAAGAGAGGAAAGGAAGATGATCATGAACTATAAGAGTCCATCAATAAAAATGAACAATATATTCAAATGCCTAATAAATGAGTTAAAAACAATCAAAATTTTCCATATCCTCAGGGTGAATAACAGCCAGGAAGACATATTGGCCAACAGAGGAGTTCTTCTTGACAGTGGAATTTTAGTCTGCAAAGAGGGAATGTATGAAAGAAGTTGGGTCCCGTGATGTCATCTGCATGGGAGGAGAGATTCTCATCAACATCAAGTGTCATACGAAGCAAACCATACAAGATCGTGGTGACTGGATGGTGGCTCCACAGTCAACAATTGGTAACTGAAGGAGCAACATCTCCTATACGCAATTGGTTGGACTCCAACATCATGAACGATGGAAATAACAACAATGTGGAGGGGAATCACGATGGAAAGTTCAACAGTGTGGAATGATCATGGTGGAAAGATCATGGTGGAAATATCAACATGCAATGCGATGGAGTCAGAGGAGGTAAGGAATGGGGCATAAATAGATTAAAAATAAAAATAAAGCTATGAGTAAAAAGGAAGATCTGCAGAAAGGGAAAACAAGAAAAGATAACAGACAATTTTAGGAAATAAACAAAGGAGCTGAGGAAACATTAGGAAAAAGCCTACAAAAATCCATAATGCTAGTACACTTGGAGCCAGCTTTAGGAGAACCACATATTTGGACACCTTTCTCTTGCTCAGTTTGTTGGCAAGTTGTCAAGAAGGATAAAGACAAGCTAGAGGAAGCAATGCCGAGTCCTTTTGGGCAAAGTATGTATTGGAGGGAGCATCAAAGAAATGAAGGGTGTACCTTAATTGCCTGTAGTGTAGGATAGGATCCCAATCTTTGCAACGAATTGTTTTTATTTATATATTCTTAGATAGTTTGTAAGGAGATATAGCCTACATAGAATAGGGAAATATGGTGACAACTCCAAATACGCCAAAGATGAACAAGGAGTAGTAGACAATGTCCTACTCCAGGAACAATTATTTCAAGGCATAATGAGAAATCTTCTTTGGTTTTATAAATACAAAAGATGCTCAATTGTTTCTATTAAAAAAAGAAGAAGATATATACAAATCTATTTCCTTCACGATAAAGCTTCCTTCATCTTGCATGAAGATCTTCAAGGAGGCAGTCTATAAAATTGTTTGAATTAAAAACATGCAAGGAGTGAGCAAGGGTGTTATAGTGAAAAATATTTTAACATTGATTGCTAGCCATAGGAACCCTTCATATTTTGTCTTGTGTACAACATATGATCCTTCAGATAAATATGGAAGATCCAATTATTGAGAAGGGTTTGCCTTGATTTCACATGGCTACATCACTTTTCTTGTTCTTTTCGATGAAGACTCCTTTCCAACCCCTAGTAGGTGGTTAAGATCATTTGCCTTTTCCACAAGGCAATTTAAGAAGTATAAAGGAAACATTACATTATAAATTAAACTATTACCTATCTTGAAGTACATACATTACTAAAGGAGTTTTGGTTCATTTTAAGACGATCAATATAATTGAAAAAAAAAAAACAAGGTAGAACTTTGTTTGGCAACAAAAAAAACATTAAAAAATAAACTTGTCCACTTATTAAGTCAGTCCTTTAAGTTATTCCTTTCACCTGCAATTTAAAAATTATGATTTTCTTACGTGTGAAGAGGATGGTGTTCTAATAATCTTCATTGTATTCAGAGCCCCTTTAAGTTATTATTTTCACTCATAGTTTACAAATTATGTTTTTCCTAAGATGGTGTTTTGATTATCTTCATTGGTTTAAGAGCTCCTTGATATTGATAGAAGATTATAACAATATGGAATCGAGACAAGCTAATAACTATAACTTCTAGAACCATAAATGAGAAGCATGGAGTTATTTGTGGCTTATGATATTAAACCCCAAAACTTATATAAGTCCAATTGATGGTGAAAGTCCACATCTATATTTTATGCTTTCCTTGGTGTTATTAAATAAAATGATTCAATTAAAAGAGAGACTATGAAAATAAGATTTCCAATCTACACAAACTCGTCAAAACCTAACTAATGCATAAGTAAACTAATGAACCAAAATCAAAGTAATGAGCAACCCTCAAAATACGTCATAATCACATACTTGTTTAGAAGCTCAATAGTAAGCCCCCTCAAAATAAAAACCGCATGCAAATAAGAACTATAATAGGCCATGAAAAAATCGACTTCCAATAAGAAGGTAGTGATCAGTTTTTGCCATAATAGAACAACTTTGACATATGTTAATTTGCGCATTAGAGTGTGGGTTGTCTAAGGTACAAACAAGAAATGTGGGATATGTAAATAGTCACAATAAAAGCCAATTCCGATCAAATTTATTTACAAATAAAATAATAGAAGTGGGAACAAAAGAAAAACCTTGTTAATTGAGTATAACCTAAGTGGTTGGGGGATGGGGTGTTATTCTCTCCACCTAGGTTTTATTCAAATGTGTCGTACTTTGTTTTTCTCAACATGAAGATATGGCTATCAAGTGTATTCTATTTTGATATTTTTGAGAGGGAGATATGTAGTCAAACACGTTGTATTTTGATTTTTCAAAGGGGTAATATGGTTAGCAAATGCACTGTATTTTGATTTTTCACTAGGGAGATATGACTGTGTATTGTTGTATATGATATGATATTGTAATTTGTATCCTATTTAGGGGCCATGTTGCTTGGAAATTGATAGAGTGGCTAAAACATAGAGTGAGAGTGATTCATATAGATTTTTTTGGTCCATTACAAAGAGGACTTAGGCAAACATATAGAGTTAGAGTGGGAAATTGACCCTTTTACAAAAATGTCACCCATGCTTCAAGAGACTAAAGTGATTAAGATCATGACCATCAACTAAACTACCTTAGACATATGACCATGTAAACAAATTCTTTTTCAATGTATCTTTTTGGATGGAATGAAGCCCATAAATCGATCTTGATAGCTCATATTGAAATGCACAAAATTTGTTCAATCAAGAGTCAAGTTGTAGCACTTCCAAATATCCCCATGCACTGCTGGAACCCTAAATCTCTCGAGGCTATAGGGTCCGTCTTGGGAAAATACATAGACATGGCTACAGTCATCCCTATTGAAAGATCTCAGGAAACCTCCAATACTAAAGAAATCAATGACGTAAGGAATGAAACTAATGATGTTGAAGAGAAATCCAGTAATGAAGTTAGTAAGGAGCCAGACGTAGCCCTATCAGACCAGCAAGGGAAAGACCATGATGAAGGTACAACAATGACCAAACTGTTGATGAGACCATGTTAGAATGGGATCTCATGGATATTAAACCTTCGTCAGGAAAGTTTACTTAGAATAATAAAAGGACCGGGCCAGGGCACATTGCTGCCAGGCTAGATCGCTTCCTGGTTCAAGACTCCTTCCTTCTCCTTGGCCTGAATCTTTCTTCCAAAATTTTACCGTTTGGAGGATCAGACCATAAGCCTGTACTCCTTGAGATGGAGAAGGAAAAAAAATCTAGGCCCTATTCCTTTTAGATTTAATCCTCTGTGGGCCAATCATCTCGAATTCCTAAATATTGTTGCAAATGCTTGGTCTCCCACGGTCATTGGATCCCCTTTCTACGTTTCGGAGGGGAAATTAAGGAGGATTAAGAAATTACTTAAAGGTTGGGCTAAGTCGATCCCTTCTCCCAACCTCAAAAAAGTTCAAGCTTCCCTTGCGCTGGAGACACATCAGGCCAGCATGGAGGACAGAATTGTGGTCAACTCAGACATTTAAACTAAGATCAAGCTGCAGTCAGATCTCCATGCTGCTTCCAGACACGAATCTGAGTGGTGGAGGCAAAAAGCTCACTGTAAATGGCTGAAAGACGGTGATAGAAACACTGGCTTCTACCACAAACAGTCGAAGGCAAGAAAAAATGTCAATTTCGTGCATGAGATCCAGGCTCATGATAGGTTTATTATCAATTTTGAAGAAATAAAAGAAGAAGCGTCCAGGCATTTCAAAGACCTCTTCATGGCCCAGCCTGTCATTGAAGACGCCGATCTACTTCAACTAATTCCCAGTGCTGTTAATTACAACAATAATGAGTCTTTGAAGCAATCGATCACGATGGAGGAAATTAAACTGGTCGTTGACAGTATGGAGGAGGATAGAGAGCCTGGGCCCGATGGATACAACGTTAATTTTATTAAAATATGCTGGAATATCATTAAAAAAGATCTCTTCAAAATGATCAAGAAATCCCAATCCTGTAGCAAAATTGGGGACAATACTAATTCAGCTTTCCTGGCTCTGATACCCAAAGAGAAGGAAGCTAATTCTTTCGACAGGTTCCAGCCTATATCCTTGTGTAATATAGGATATAAAATCATTACAAAGATCATAGCCAGCAGATTAAAATATATTCTCCCTCACCTTATCCCGGAAAATCAAGGCGGTTTTGTGAAAGGCCGGAAGATCTGGGACAATATTATTGCGTCGAGAGGCGCTCTACAGCCCAGTATGGGGGAGATCTTGTAACGTGATGTAATGTTACTAACATGTCGGCAAAAAATAATAGTGAAAGTGAATATTATGAGAGAGATCTTGTAACGTGATGTAACGTTACTAACATGTCGGCAAAAAATAATAGTGAAAGTGAATATTATGGGAGAGATCTTGTAACGTGATGTAACGTTACTAACATGTCGGCAAAAAATAATAGTGAAAGTGAATATTATGGGAGAGATCTTGTAACATGATGTAACGTATGTAACATTTCGGCCAAAAATAATAGTGAAAGTGAATATTAGTGGATATTATGGGAGAGATCTTGCTGTTGAAATTTAGATTATAATGGATTCTGATTAGCATAATCAGGATGGGCCTGCAAAGCCAATGAACGGCTGCAATAGCAGTGAGATCATCAAGTTCGATCAAGAAAGTAAAGATATTCAAGAAGTTAAAGAAAATCCTAAGCAAAAGTCCCGGAAAGGTTCCTTGAAGGCTGCGGAAAGGAATTTATGTCGAATCAAGTTTTTCAGATCAATTTCACTGGTAAAAATTATGTGCAGGTGTCGAGATTTATACGCTCAAACTATGCTCAGCTGCAGTTGCGCTCACGCCGACACTACTACCTTCATTTCGTCGGAATCGGGCGGCCGGACTCGCCAGGGTTCACTTCCCGCAAATTCATCTAACACTGGTGGCGGCAGCAGCAGAAGACCCGAAGAGGAGAATCTGTGTCGGATTATCAAAATGATGAAGAGTAAATCACATTCAAATGATGATCAAGATTTTTTATATGATCATGATGAGGAGCTCATGGCGATTAGCGCAAAAGCGATCAGTAACAGCATCGGCATGGCCTTCGGTATCCCATGGAGTAGCAGTGTGAATAATAATAATGGTAATTTTAGTTGGATGAGCATAGCACCAATCGATGAAGAAAGCCCCTGTTACTTCCTTGGCTCCTTCAAGAAGAAATGGGCCACTCCCCTTCCCCGCAGTGCCAACACTTCTACTACTTCAACTGCAATTTGATTCCTGCATACATATATGCATATGTATGTCTTCATGAGTATTTTGTATATTCGCCATTGTTTTGTGTCCTATTTGGTAGAGGATTGCTGAATCCCCTAATGCTTATGGACTTTCAATTTTAAGCATTCTATTTATAAAAGTATTTTATTCTCCACTTATAAACTAATAATAATAATATATAAACAATTGATTTATGTTTACTCAAAAAAATAGGATACAATATTCATTTCAATGACTTGATATTAATAGTTGTGAATTCTTTTCATGTTAATATAACAACTGTATTTTTGTAAATATAACTTAAAAATTAACCTAAATCCTACCTTAAAATAAAGAGTGTAGACTAATGTCAGGCAGTCGATTTCTACAAATTTGTTTGTAGATAAAGGGTGCCGAATCGAAAGTCTTCAAATAGACATCTGCAGCTCTTAATCAGGCAACCATGAAAGCTACTGTTGAATGAATGAAGTTCTAATACATGAAGTCTTCGAATAGGCATTGGCTTCTCTTAAGCTGGCAGCAATTGAAGTTACTATTTATGAACTTTGAAGTTCAGACATGATGGATAATACAACAACGTTCTTGATCTCTTTCTTGGCGTTGATATCCATTTTACTCTTCCTATTTTGTCGATCATGTGCTCTTGGATGTAAAAGAATTTTGAACTACATTGAGAGAAACTATATGCAATGCAATGCAATGTTATCCACTTACTGAGCAGATCCACTAACACACACAAGTGGGTTGTCAGTACTGTGCATTGGATATTGATATATAATTTAGTTCTTATGATTTTTCAGATGATTAAATATTGATTAACTATGCATACTATTCTAACAAAGAAAACACAGTTACTATAATGACAATGACAAGATAAAATAAAGTGGGAAATAACAAAAAAAATAAAAAAATCACACTTGAGGTCGTCAAACCTGAATCGGTCACAGACATCTCACACGGCAAGCTCAAATACACAGCATGCAATACGAAATAACCCACAACAGGTTTCTTATGCATTAATTATCTTCGTAATTGAAGTTACGACGCTTTCAACCTTGGAGGTCTTTTGGTCTTAAAGCAATTTAAACTTGAAAATCAAAAGACTATATATTATTTTGGAATACATATTAAATTTATATTTTAATTTAAAATTAAATTAAAATATAATTATAATTTGTTATTTATATTTTAATTTAAAATTAAATTAAAATATAATTTATATTTATATTTATTTTTTAATTTATTTTTTAAATTTAAATTTAAATTAATATTTATATTAAATTTATTTCTTTTTGTCCTAAATTTAAATATTAAGCAAGAAAAGCAACTTGCCATGGAAATGAAAAGTAGACATCTCAGCTATACATGAATCACTTTAATTCCTACACAGACATTGAAAAAATTAATTGTTTCCTACAAAGGCATTGAAAAAAATTAATTACACATTTCACTCTTGAGAATGATTGGTACAAGAATCACTCTAATTCTCCAGTGGATTTGATCCCTCTAATGGTAGTAGCTTATTATTTTAATTGATTATTTAACAGTTATTATTCCAATACAGAACCTAAAGATTGTAAGCTTACATGGATATATTCCCTTGGCACATGTAATACCAATGGAAAATTTGACGCTATGTAATTATCCACAAAAATATGTTGGCCTTGGAGATGGTTTTAAAACCCTGTGAAAGGCATCCTAAACAACCATGCAAGGCTTCTTAAACAACCCATGGTATGAATTTGTTCATTTTTTTTTACCAAATTTCAATTAAAAAAAGAAAATAAAAAATAAACTACTCCAAAAAAAATTATAAAATTTCAAAAAATATATTATTTCAAACACTAATCAATACCTTCATTTTCCAAGATTATTTTTCAATGAGAATTGTACCATCCATCCGTGAATCATAATGAAACAAAATTAAGATATGCTCAAATTCTTAATTCATTATTATACTTTAAAATTTCTAAAAAAATTACAGTTGTACTTTAAAGTCTTTGTGGTCGGATGACCGAATTTCTAACCATGTTTGGATCAAGTGAAAATGGTGAAGAGCATCTCAATATCTGCCACCATGCTAAAACTCAGTTAGGCGCTGAATAAAGCTACTACATTTCCTCATAAATGAATTTGC
Organism: Pseudotsuga menziesii; assembly: GCA_001517045.1. Classification (NCBI taxonomy): domain Eukaryota; kingdom Viridiplantae; phylum Streptophyta; class Pinopsida; order Pinales; family Pinaceae; genus Pseudotsuga; species Pseudotsuga menziesii. The sequence goes on from LPNX010554215.1 coordinate 20,580, forward strand.
TACATGCTGAGCAAGGAGAACACTGTTCTGAATGCAAAGGTAATGAATCTAATGTCAATTCCAACCAGCTAAAGAACTCGCCAACTCTCACAAGCACCATGTGAGAGTTGCAATTGAGTTGAATTAGCTGCTCCTCATGCGTCGTTGATAGGAATATCATACTCGAGATCATCCTCATAGTCATATCTATGTTTTCAACTTAACCAAATCCTAGGCTCTATCAATCGCCAAGATAGTAGTTGATAGGAATATCATACATTGACATAATCCTCATAATTATATCTATGTTTTCAAGTTAACATGTTCCTTACAATGTTGATCAAACTCCACTTTTGTGTCACTGCCCACGGCTGAAACCAGCCTAGATCCAAATCCTAGGCTCTATCAAGCGCCGAGAGGGATCAAATCTCCCGAGGTTTAAACCTCTTCTCAGGTATTGCACTCAAGGAGCTTTTCGAGGAGAGGTTTGCACCTCGGGATACTTGATCCCTCTCGGCGCTTGATAGAGCCTAGGATTTGGATATTTTTAGTTCAAGAGGCCATCCACTCTAGTACGAAGAATGGAGACAAAGGAATGGTGGTGAAACTCGACCTAGCAAATTCCTTTGACAGAGTCAGCCACCCATTTCTCCTTCAAGTAATGAGGAGATTCGGATTCGCTCCAGAATTTATCTCTTGGGTCAAGGCCTATATCAGCCAGCCTTGGATAGCTCCGCTAGTCAATGGAAGAGATGCTCCCTTCTTCCAAGCCACCAGAGGTCTGAGGCAAGGATGCCCGCTATCCCCTCTGTTGTACGCCATCCAGGCTTTAGTTCTAAGTTTTCAATTGGAATTTACCAGGCAAGATCAAGAGCTTTCAGGAATTAGGATGGCAAGAGGCACTAAAGACATCAATCACACGCAGTTCACGGATGACACTATCTTACTTGGAGGAGCCAGTCAGATCATAGCTCGCTGGTTCAAGAATGAAATGCACCGTTACTGTCAAGCCTCCGGTAGCAAAATCAACTTCAAGAAAAGCCAGATCTATGGTTGGAACATAAACCCAAGGGAAATGCTAGATATTACCCGGGTCCTTAACATAGATGGAGCAGTAAACTAGGACTCCTTCAACTATCTTGGGGTGCCTATTTTCAAATCCAAATCCAAGACCTCAGCTTGGCTCCCTATTGTGGAAAAAATCAAAAGGAAAATCATGGGATGGGGGGCGGTCTGGCTCAACCTGGTTGGGAAGGTAGTGCTCATCAAAGCTGTCTTGAACAGCTATCTACCCTACCATTGCTCACTATTACTTGCTTCGGCCCAAATTATTAACCAGATTGAAGGATTGATGAGAAACTTTCTCTGGCAAGGAGGAAATAATGGGGGTGGCAAAAAATTCGCCTTGGTAAGCTGGAAAACTATCAAACAGCCATGGTCTGAGGGAGGTCTTCACATAAGACATTTAAAAATTCAAAATTTGGCTATCAGAGCCAAGTTGCTATGGAATATGCTGGTGCCCAAACTGTCCTAGAGTAGCTGTGTATTAAAATGCAAATACTTCCACGATCCAAGACTTAGATGTTTCGATGGAGAGCCTGCGATTAAGAATAGATCCTCCATAGAAAAAATTTGTAAGAAGGTGATGCCATTCTTCACCTCTAAATTGCACTGGATCCTTGGCAATGGGAAATGGATAAGAATCTGGCAAGACGTTATCCAGGGACAGACCCCACCTAAGCTCCCTCGTCTGCAAAATTGGATGACAGCGCTGGGAATTAACACATTATGGGACATTTCTGAATGGGAGAATGATGAACCAACGCGTTGGGTAGGCTGGACACTGCCGGAGTGCCCTGCAGACTTAAACAATGAAAAAAACATGCTTTTATCTCATTTATCTAGGCTGGCTCTGTTGAAAAAAACCATGAAGGACAAGCATGGATGGGGACTGAGCTCAGGCAGATACACTGCGGAAAAAGGATATCAGAGATTTTCTACCAACTATAACGTGCCCAAAAATCTAGAAATCTGGAATTATTTATGGAATTGTAGGACAGTGCCAAAAATTGAGATGTTTACTTGGACTCTGATGCATGGGAGAGTTCTTACTGGTGAGAATCAGGAGAAAAGGGGGATTGCAGGCCCATTTCGCTGCCCTCTCTATGATGTGGATGCCGAAAAATATCAGTCATCTTTTTCTAAAGTGCCCTTATGCTATCTCTGTCTGGAAGGAGGTGCTGAAGCATTGGGGAGATGGATTGCAATTACCGGATTACATCTAGGCACGCTTTCTCAATTGGGATAAACTCTATCAAGGAGAGCTCGGGAAAAAAAATGGAGTGAAAGCATACTGGATGAAACTTCCGAAAATAATTTGCTAGTGTATTTGGAATTAAAGAAACCATAGAATATTTCAAGACAAGTTTCAGCTAGCATGGAAGATTGCTGCTAAAGCAAATGCCTTACTCGAGGAGGTGGTCAGTATCTCCAAGATTCCAAATAATAAAGAAAAGCTGACTGATACTGAAAACAATTGGATGCAAAGCCTCAATATCATGGCCGCAAATTCTATGAATGCTAAAAATTTAGAGGATTGGGAGATCAGAATGGATAAGTCCCAATTTGAGAATTGGTTAAGAGAAAGGAAAATCTTCAAACTGTTTTTTGATGGAGCCTCCAAAGGGAATCCTGGCCAAGCGGGAGGAGGAGGAATTATTCTGGAACCAGGAGGGAAAGTTGAGATAGAATACTACTGGAATATTGGATTCAACTCCAATAATATGGCTGAGGCTTATGGGATTTGGCAAGGGCTCAAGCAGCTGAAGAAGAAAGAAGTGGAAGAGGTATTGGTTTTTGGTGACTCCGGGTTTATTATCCAAGCACTGAAGGGGGGAAGAAAGGGAAAAAAATGAACAAACAACAAGGTTGATTAAGAGGATCAGATCATTGTCCAAAATGTTCAGGAAGATCAATTTCTTTCATATTCTTAGGGAGCTTAATGTAAAGGCGGATCTCCCAGCCAATAAGTCTATTGATGTAGGACTTAATGAGCTTATTGTTAATCTGGATGTAAGCATTGAAATTCCGCCTTAGTACTTTGTAGTTTGACCATCTGGAGGTGTAGTGATAAGGTAGATTGATGCAATAAGTTCTCTTTTCAGCATTTTTTGCTGACCCTATCAATATAACATAAACGCTCTTGTTAAAAACAAAAAAGAGTCAAGTTGTAGCAACAATATACATATGTTGACTTTTACTTATTAAAGTCATGGAAAAATTATAAAAAACACAGTTAGAATATATTCAATATTTTTTAGATCAACCATGTATTCTTGCAAGTGCTTTAAATGATTTGATTATACTAAGGGAAAACAAGGTCATTGTTCAATAATTGGATGTGGTAGATCAACATCACATGGTGGATGCTCTAGCAAAAAATATTGTGTATGTCTACAATAACCATTGGGGTGGCTCCCACTAGATTGCTCACTGATTTAACCACTTTTTAGTGATTGCACATATCTTATATAACCCACAACTCTCTACTATATATGTCTCTTTCCCTTAGCTCTTTTAGACCATTGGCCCGTCCTTCTCTATATTGTCAATTTCAAGTCACGTAACAATCCCTTTGCTTTGAAATGGCATAGACCTCCTTTCTAGGCCTTAGAGATATTGATTTTTAACACTTATGTGATCACTCTACGCGGTTTCACAACTCTACAATGCATGCATTTCAACAAAATTCAAAGTATCTCTACATTTACATTAAGATCTAGAATAAGATAATATTGTGTGATATATTTTAGAGGAGGGACATATATATGGAGATATCACAACTACACACTTACCAATTAACAATGCATCATTGAGCTTCTAAGTTCCTTTGAAAGGAAAACTTAGAATCAAGTAAACTTTACAAATAAGTTAACATCATACTTTAGGAAAAAACTTTAATTGAACTACCCTTAAACCACTCAAAGGAAACCATATAGCAAGCTCTTCATGACATTTTTTTTACTACTCTCTTTTTCACTTCATTGCATATATTGTACTTCATTTTTTTCCTTTAAAAATTCTTTTACACCTTATCAAGCAATTGCTAATTTTATTGACTAAATGTTTCATATATATTTTTGACAATTACTAATTTTACTTACTAAAAATTTCATATCTATACTTAATATAATTTTACTTACTAAATGTTTCATATCTATTTTTGACAACATATATGTGTTCAAAAAAGTTAAATACATACTTAATAACACATTGAAAATACTCCTGTAACTTTAACCAGCCTAGATCCAAATCCTAGGTTCTATCAAGCACCGAGATGGATCAAATATCTCGAGGTGCAAACCTCTTTTTAGATATCCATTGATTTGATTCAAACCAAAAGACACATCTTTTTATTTAAGGTCCATATATAATATTTTTATTATTAATATTTAATATTATTTATGGCGACATATAATATTTTTATAATTTTTTATTTTGTTAGGAACGAACATTACATCATTTCCCCACACATGGTTTTAAAACCATATGCAAGACCCTCCTACAACCATGGGTTGTTTAGGAGGCCTTGCACATGGTCTTAAAACCATTTGCAAGGCCCTCCTAAACCATGTACAATAAAACCATGGGTTGTTTAGGAGGCCTTGCACATGGCTTAAAAACCATGTGCAAAGCCTCCTAAACCATGTACAATAAAACCATGGGTTGTTTAGAATGCCTTGCACATGGTTTTAAAACCATGTGCAAGGCCAACATTTTTTTGCAGATAATTCAATTTTGTGTTTTTTTCTTGACCCACATATTTTTTTTATGGATAATTAAATTTTTTACTTTTTTATTGTTTTGTTAGGTAGGAAGATTCCAACATCTCCCCCATATTAGATTGTTTTTGTGGCCAACATTTATTTTGGCCTGTTAGAAAAATTATTTTTTATTAATAAAAATAATGTTAATAAAGTGATATTGTTTTTTTATTTTGTGTTACAAGATGTATCCCATAATATTCGCTATCACTATTATTTTTTGTCGACATGTTACAAACTTTATATCACGTTACAAGATCTCTTCCATAATATTCACTATAACTATTTTTTTTGCCGACATGTTATAAACGTTACATCACGTTACAAGATCTCCCCCATACTAGGTTGTAGAGCGCCTCTCGACGCCATAATCCATCATAGTACCTCATATTTAGAGTGGTTCTAAGTGGCAAGTTATGGCTTATTGAATATACAGAAGCCTTGGGCATCCCACACAGGAAAAAGCAGAGGGCTAATCGACCCTAAGTCCTTAGAATAGAAAAAGAGGATATGACTCTTCTTAGGGAGGCAGTCGCAGAAATAACTGAGTCTACCTTGGGTGATATCACACGCAAGCAAACCAATTGGACGACTTCGCTCACTGTGCAATTTAACCGGTTAGCAAAGGCCATCATAGAAGTACGTGACACCGTACAGGATGAGACCTACAGTGTAGACCCATCAGACACTTTGGCGACTTCGGTGCTGCTCCCACCCTTGCGAATAGAAATTCCCGCGTAGGAATTTTCTATAGATACAGCAGAAAAGGATACAAGTTTCCATATCTTGGACACATTAAATTTCGATTTCTCTAAGTTGACATTGCCACAAATCAATTCCATTCATCATGTCACAGCTACAAAGGTGATAATCCGAGAGAATGCGGTTTCATATTAGGCAACCAAGGCAGCCAAGAAAGCAAAGAAGTGCAAACAAGTCATCAACCGACAATAGGAAGACCTCGAAGCACAAGCGTAGAGGTAAGCTTCACTGGAAGAAGCCATAAAGGAGGCAGTCGCAGAACTATCATATGATGAGGAAGAAGACGAGGTAGAAACTGTGCACAAGCTGAGGCGTTTATCCAAACTAGCCGCAGATCTAAAGAAATATGTTCATGAATTAAACACCAACCAGCAACCAAGCATGGCCCATGAATTTGCACAACAAAGGAAACAATCGGCATATCAAGCTATTGGCCAGCTTAGGGAATCCGAAAATATCTGTACAGAGGCTGTGGAAACAATTTTTGCAATATGGGAGCAACTCATCGAGGATGAGACTACGGAGCAGCTTGCCGAGAAGGCACGATAAGCAGAACTACAGATATTGGCCGTAAAGACAGCAATTAAGAAGCTGCCAACAAAGGAGAAAATTTCCAAAGGCACTGATCTCAAGTAGCTCCAGCATAAGGTAAGAACCCTGCATGAGTAGGAAAACATGCGCAACCAAGAGACAGCTGAGAAACAAGCCGAAGTTGAAAGGGTGAGAAGGATAATTCAGCATGTCCAGCAGAGAATCCACGAGTTAACGTAGGTAATGGTCAATGTGTTGTTGGAACACCCTAGCTCCAACCAAGTGCAGGAACTGGAGCAGTATGTAGAAGAATCCTGCTGGGAGGTAGAAAGGCTTACTCCCAGTTTTGGCCAATTCCAACAGAAGGTTGGAAGCATAGAACAATTTGCGCTAGAAGATGCACCAGAGGATGTGCAAGAAGAGGAAAAGGAAGATGAAGACGACCAAGAAGAACAACATGAAGAAGAAGTTGTACAACTCGAGTTTTGTCATCTAAAATATAAACATTTTTTTTTCTAAGTATGGGATGAGCCCGCGGTGTAGGAAACACCGCAAAAAAAAAGCAACAAAACGTGCAAGAGAGGAAGCATGAGAAACGTACGTGAGCATAAAAGGAAAAAAAACAACAACAACAACAAAAACAACAAAGAAAAGGCCGTGCATGTTGCGCCACCTCCTATGTCCATTGCTTCATGGCTCCGGATGAGCCACATGTGAGTGTTGGGGGCCTACTGGTCCTTGCGAAAGTGCACAAGAAATAAGCGCAAACGAAGAAACACGTAAGAATCAATCCACTTCATAAGCATAAAAAAGGAAATCTACGCGAACAAAGAAAACTACACGGAAGAGGAAATCTGCGCAGAAGAAGGAATATGCACAAAAGATGTCACCTGCGTGGAAAAGGGAAACTCTGTAGAAGGAAGATGCCTGCAGGGTAAAACAGTAGCACAAATGTAGATTAATGGCTGAAAGTGATAGGACGATCGTGGGTGCTGAAGTCAGCTTAAGTCGGTGGATGCCACGTGAGTGAATGCATGCTGTAAGTATGATCGTTAGTGTCCCATGTCAAGTAATGATCACCATAGCTGTAGCTTGGGAGGCACCCGACGATGACAGTTAACAGACTGCCTGTATGCAGTCAACCCTGCATGGTCATGTAAAATATTATAAATAGGAGGGATTCAATAGTTAGAGGGTTGCTTTTAATTTACTCTTTGGTGGATTTTTAGATCACTTCTATTTTCTTTTGATTGGTTAGTAGAGGGGTGATCTCTGAGGAAGTAGAGGGAATTTGTGGGATCTGAGTGGTAGATTAGTCAGAAGTTTGCAGGATGTAGTCAGAGGTAGTGCAGTAGAAGAGAAGATCTGCTAGAGAGGTGTAGATGGTAGAGAAGTCGATCCAAGCCATGTGTGGATCAGTAGATGGTAGCAGTAGTTAGGAGAAATAAGACAGAGAGAATGAGAGAAAGAAAGAGTCTGAGAAGAAAGATAGATCTAAAATAGTCTGCAATCAAATGCAGGCTAAAGGTGCCATATATTTCTCATGCCATATGAAGAGCGCCTTGTGGTTTTTACCTGGATGGGTTTCCACATTAACTATCCTGTGTGTTGATGATTGAATGTGTATGGTTGTTTATGTTTATGCTGCAAGTCCTGTCATGGTTGAATGAATGTCGTACTTTTAATAGAAGTACGAAGGCATGAATAGGTTATTATGTGCAGCTTTTGAGTATTAGTTTATGTTTACAACACAATCGTTGTTGTGTGTCTGTTATATTGCGCTTGTTTGTTAGCTCGTTATTATATCCCTTTATGTTTCAAGTACTAAGGCTGAATCTGTGTCACGCTGTTAGTAGTTAAGAAAGTATATGCACGGTGTGCACTACAATTCAGCATAAATGACTACATCCTCACGACTTGGTTGATCTCCTTGGCCGCACGCCAAGGGACTATAATCCCTCGATGAGCCGTGAAAACATGGTTCTGGAGGTTACCCATCGAAGAAATACCTCAGGTGAGACTGCTCCTGCTTTGCAGGTGTTGCCGATGGGACTTTCTCTATTGAGCCGGTATCTTGGGTGTTTGTTGGGTTGATGAGCTACGCAGAACCTGGGTCACGTGAGTTAGGAAAAGTGGCCAACAAATGGTTCTGTTGCTGGGACCTATTGATCAAAACGAGGGAAATGTTGTGGCACCTGACTAAGAGTGAATTCAAGGATTGGCTGGAGTTGAAGATGTTGATATTCACACAGAAGGAAAGCGAGGGTTCATGGTTGAGCCCTAAGAACTGGCTACAACGATATCTATATTCGGATATCCATGAAATTTTCTTCGTAGAATTTCCCATTATATTGCAAGAATGGTTGTCGAAGTTAGCAACCCAACAAACTAACTTCCATAGGAGTAGCTGAGTGGACTGACCAGTTAGCACAAGAAGTAGCGCAAGTAAGTAACCCTATTTCCAGAGCTGTTTATTTTTGGATTAGTAACATATTCGACGGATATTTTACTGAGTTCATTGTTGAAGCGATAACCTTGTATAGCAAGGAAGAGAGACATTTCTTCCAATGACCTCGGGTAAGGTACCTTATGTCTATAAACCTATGGATTAAAATGCTCTTTTATGATAAGGGTATTTTACAACTCAGTGATTGAGTCGCACAGCTCGTGAAGGGGATATGCTATGTAAAATTTAGGAGTAATATGGAAGGTAGTAAGTAGAAATGTTCCCAAGAAGCTTTGAAAATGAGTTGGACACTGGATTCTTAAGAAGTGGAAGGAGGTTCTAGTCAGGAAAGAGGAGGAAGGTAGCAGGAGGCAGGAGGGCTTATAGCCCGCCCAAGGAAGGTGAATATGGATGTGAGTCACATGTAGACGAAGGGTCCTGTGACAAAGAGGAGGAGTATAGGCCAATTTATGAGAGAGCAGAATCAAAAGAGTCTGTAGAGACGCTAAGGACAAGACGTGACTACGACATTCCAAGAAGATCACCTGAAGTGAGACCTAGAAGTTCCTCACCTGAACCGCTTGTGAACACTAGTAGTCCTAGTGTCAAAAATGGTGCACAAGGAGGCCCATCAGTGACCCCAGTAAATCCAACAAATCTAGGGAATCCAGTGAACAACCCCAACGCCACCCTAATGGCAGGGACAGACGTTAGACTACCCACATTCAATGGGAATGGAACAAAGGATCCAGAACAACACTGGTTCTTCTGCGAGGCGGTATGGATGGTCCACCTCGTTAACAATGATGACATCCAAAAGCGCAAATGATTACGACTATGCGGGGTCACGCATTGGATTGGTATATGAAGTACTGTGTAGTACCACTAGGGCAGCCGCAGAGGACTCTTGGTGAGATTCGACACACAATGATCTCGAAATTCAAAAAGCCACAATCTGAGTCCTAATGTATAACCGAGATCAAGGAAATTAAACAAGCTTAGACAGAAACAATTTGGGACTTTGACCAAAGGTTCAAAACGTTGATGGACAAAGTAAGCTTCCAGATGTCAGACATGCAGCATAAAGAGTGGTTTATTGTTGTGCTACTGCCACACATTAGGGGACCACTCATGCAGCAAAATATTGTGACACAAATGGAGGCACTGGAATTGGAAATGAAGCTAGAGGTTTCACCAGAGATGGCGCCACATGAATGATACAGATTCAGTCACAATTGGCTAATCTAGCAATTTAACTACAGGACATAAAAAGAAGAAAATAGGTGTAGGAAGACCTCTGGTGTACGCGATGTCAGGATAATTGGCATACCAAAGATGATTGTCCAGCTTACATGAACTACATCTCGTCCGGTGCTCCAAACCTATTGAGTACCCAAGGGCTTCCCTAGTGTAACATATGACGTATATTGCATGTTCCTGCATAAGACAGTATGTACCCCAACTAGTTTGTATTGTAAATTTTTTAGATATGTAGGCCATGATGAAAAATATTGTAGGGCATACCAACTTCTGAGAGAGAAAATGGTAGATGCATATCTAATGAAGACTAAGGAGAAAATAAATATTGAGCAGGCACAAGCATAGTTCCAATCTACGCCTCAGTTCCAAGTTGCGCCTCATTTTCAGCCTGTGTAGCAGTTTCAAGCTGCGCCTTAGTTTCAGTCTGCACAATAGTTTCATATGGCGCCGCAGTTTCAAAATGTAGCCCTGTATAACCCATATCAATAGCAGTATCAGCAACCGCAATACCTGCCGCAACCGCCACAACCTCAGTTGAGGGGGGGTGGCAATTACAGGGGCCGAGGAGGAGGAGGATTTGGCCGAGGAAGAGGGCCAATGGTATACTACAATTGTGGAGTGCAGGGCCACTTTGCTAGAGACTGCCCTGAACCTGCGAAGACTTTCTCATATTGCAAACAAGAGCACAATGTGGAGAAATGTCAACAACTTATCACTAGATGGCAAGCTCGGACCGTTGGAGCAGCTAACCCAACACCAAATCTTGTGCCAAATGCTCCTAACCTGAATGCTAATGCCAACAAACAGATGATAGTCATAGAACTACGAGAACCAAGTGTAGTTGTGGTAACAATGGGAGGTGCTACGATGGGTGCAGATCAAGCTACGTAGACAGAGCCTATGACGCAAGCACAACCATAGGTACAGCCCGCTGTGCAAAAAAAAGCACCACTTGATGTTGAAAAGAAGAAGCGCATATTCATGGATGTATGCCCAAAGTTCATAGGAACAGAGCAGCCATTGACCTAAGGCCAAGTGAAAGATATGCCTAAGAGATTCTAGAAGATATTCGAACAACAAACTGCAAGTAAGAGTGTATATAAGGTTAGTAATCTCAACCATTCCTATCAAATTGTTTGGTGCTAATACAGGACAAGGATGCACTTGTAAAGTTGGAAGCGCTTATAGACCAGTTGGCAAAGAAGGTTAACAGTGTCAAGACAAAGTTCAAAATGGGTCGTGAACTCAGAATGTCCATGCAAATTGGTGATTATGACATGGACTATATCATCCTTGACTTGGGATCCGATGTTAACATTTTAACGCGCCAGATGTGGGAAATAATGGGCAATCCAACCCTAGAATGGTCCCCAACTCAATTAAGGCTTGCTAATCAAGAAAAGGTCCTACCCATTGGTAGATTGAGTCAGGTCCAAGTCAATATAGAAGGATTGTGCACTTTTGCGAACTTCTAGGTCATCAATATAGTAGATGATACTAACCCATATCCCACACTACTCGGGATCGATTGGGAGATGGGAAATCAAACCATTATAAAATTTAAAAGAAGGATCCTATCATTTGAATATGATGAGATGAGGGTAGTTGCGCCCCTCGACCCAATGGAAGGATAGAGATACGTTGAACCGGTGTTAAAAGAAGGGTAAGGTGATCACCTTGATAACATCTATAATGTCACTTCCATTAAGGAAGATTACATTAATCCTACTGTAGATGGTAACCTGAGCTAGAGATGCATGAGTTCATGTACATCAGACTCAGGAGAGGCACTTGAGAATTGGCAGAACCAATTACATGAAGTCTCTATGAGGAGATGTGCCAAGATAACTAAGTTTGTCCGACAAGTGGGAACTCAGTTGCGGCCACTGACTACATATGAAGGACTGCCTAACTTGGAAATGTTCTTGACTAAGCTTGAAGAATAAGTAATAGAGCTACAGTGGCTATTTGCACTGGAATTTGCGCTAAAATATACACCCATGCAATGGTGGGGTACGCACAAAAGCTCGATAACTGAATGGCTACAGTGTAGACGAATACTGGAAGTAAGGTTTGGAGACGAGGTCACAACTATGATACAAAGGTATATAGGGTTAATAGACCCTATTGAACACTTGGAGTAGTGTTCTTGAACTATCCGCGCCAGGAGTGGGTTCACTACTTCATCCATACTCTCGAAATGGCACCTAGAGGCTGGTACGCATCTATGGAGCTACGCCAAGAAACAAGAGAATGGGAAAAGGTTGCGCAAAATTCTACATACACACTCCAGTTTGCAGACAAGCAACCAATAGTTGATATTGTGCTAAAGACTATTAAGGAGACTATATTCACTAAGATCCCACTAGAGGTTGCGTATTCTCAACCCTGCACTTCTCATTCCCACCAATGTTGTGAGACAGTTCAACACTGGATGACATGTTATAACCTCTCCGGAGATCCATAGGATAATATAACTAACATCAATATTCCATAGTTGAAAGGATCACACACAGTAAAAGGAAGCGCCATTTCTAGTGAGCAGTTCATCAAGCCGCTAAATATCAAGGAAGTTAACATTGGGTCGAAGGACAATCCAAAATTTGCTAACATTGGAGACTATTGGGACGAAGAAACAGTAGCCAAAATCACTGATCTATTACATGAATTCCAGGACCTATTCTCGACGAACTTCAGGGAAATGAAGGGGATAGTAGGATATTTGGGAGAAATGAAAATTCCGCTCAAACCCGATGCAAGACCAGTAAAACAACGCCCGTATAGACTAAATCCATGCTATAAAGAAAAAAGTTAAAGCAGAATTGGATCGCATGCTAGAAACAAGAATCATTGAACCTGTTGAACAGTCGAAGTGGATAAGCCTTATAGTGATTCAAGACAAGAAGGAGACAGGCAAGATCAAGATCAGTGTCGACCTTTGGAAGATAAACGATGCCTTCTTACATGATCCATTCCCAACACCATTTACAAATGAAGTCTTGGATAGTGTCGATGGACAAGAACTGTACTCATTCACAAATGGATTCTCGGGCTACAATCAAGTCATAATTGCACAAGATGACTACCACAAGACAACCTTTGTAACAGAATGGGGATTCTACCAATACACGGTAATGCCCTTTGGCCCTAAACACACACCTGCTATTTTCTCTAGAATAGGAGTTTCTACTTTTAAATATTTAATTCATAGGTTTCTTGAAGTATATTTTGATGAATAGACGGTATTTGGTCTAGTGAGAGACCATATTGAGAATTTGCACATGATGTTGGAAAGGTGTCGCCAGTATCAAATTGCGCTAAATTTGAGAAAATGCATATTTTGCACACCATTTGGTGTACTGTTGGGCCATGTAGTATTCTGCAACGGGATCCTAGTCAATCCCGCAAAGGTAGAAATTATTCTGGATCTGCCACCGCGCACATTGGTCACGCAACTCAAATCCGCATTGGGACATACTGGGTATTATAGAAAATTCATAAGAGGGTACGCGGAGATAACTGACCCAATGGAGAAGTTGTTGAAGAAGTACGCCAAATTCAAGTGGAACGAAGACTGTCAAGGAACTATGGATAAGTTGAAGAACAAAATGGCCACTGCGCCAATATTAATATTTCCATACTGGAAGAAGGAGTTCCATGTACATGTTGATGCATCATCAACTACGCTTGATATAGTATTAACCCAACTAGGAGAGGGTGCAATTGACCACCCAATTTCATTTGCAACCAGGAAACTGTCAATAGCAGAGAAAAACTATACCACAACTGAAAGAAAAGGGCTTGCAATGGTCTATGCACTACAAACGTTCATACATTATCTACTAGATGGACACTTCAAAATGTTCACCGATCATTCTGCGATGAAGTACTTGGTCAATAAGCCAGTGTTGGGGGGGGGGGGGGGGGGAGATCTGTCGGTGGCTCCTCCTATTTCAATAATTTGACTTTGAAGTCATTGTAAAGCTAGGCCAATTGAATGTTGGGCCAGACCACTTGTCACGCATTGAAAGTGGTGAGGAACCAAACAACTTATAGGATAATTTGCCTGATGCGTAGTTTTTTTCTATCGACATTGTCGATAAAGAATTTGATGCTATTATACACTTATTGAATACAGGCTATGTGCATGAAGATTATACGACATGGCAAAAGAAACAACTAGTTGTCAAGGCCGTAGACTACATGCAAACTACGGGACAACTGTATAAGTTCGGACTAGATGAAATATTGTGTAGATGCGTCTCTGATCATGAAAGGAAATGGGAAATGGCTGAAGCGCATGTGGGTGTCTCAGGAGGACACTACGCTGGGAAGGAAACAGTGCGCAAGATTTTGCAAGCTGGACTCTGGTGGCCAACTCTACATATGGATAGAAGGAAAAACAGTTGTGACTGTGATAAATGTGAAAGAACAGGGAAACCATCACGACGTTATGAAATGCCACTTGCGTCACAAATTACACTACAGGCCTTTAATAAGTTGGCAATGGATTTTGTCGGCCCTATTAGTCCGTCAGGGAAATGAACTGGTGCACGCTATATCAAAATGCTACAAATTACTTGACAATATGGGCAGAAGTAGCACCTGTTGTTACAGAGAGAAATTCCTATGGCTTGGGGTACCACAACAGACAGCCTGAATCTAGAAATCAATCCTTTCCAATATGAAATAGAAATTAAATGTCTAATACTAAAGGATCAGACCTCGTACCTTATTCTGGACAGTTGAAGTAGATCCCCGTTGAGCTTTCCAATCTTCAACTTGAATTGATAGATTACTTCGTCAACAACAAGTAAACAATACAAGCATTATATATATCATGGTGTTAGATCTATTCTAGCATATATAATCAATAATGTACAAGCATTTGACATAATCCCATGGATAAAATGTTCATTCAAACACACATTATTGGACAGGAAAAGATATTTCTATTAATATAAATCAGAGATTACAAGATACAACCTCTGACGACACGTCTGCGAACCGAAGAAACTGAATCCCCCACTTGGGCCTCCACCACCTCAATCCTCCATCTCTCAATAGCAAGCTCACAAGGAAAAGGCAAGCTTGGGAAGAACACACTAGTGCTCCAAGGGACAAAGGGATGCAGAATCAAGCATAAGTTCCAACAACAATGGACTATAGTTTCTTTACTCTCAATTCTCTCCTTCCTCTCCTTCAATGTACCAAGGGGTTCCTTATATAGCTTTCAAAGGGGTAATGAAAGGTCGAATCCGAGCGATCTCAAGGCATAGGGAAGCCCAAGAGTCAAATGAGTCGGATCCATGTCAAGGAAAACTCCAAAAGGATTTGGATTATGCACACATCCCAATGTACGCGGTTTTAGTGGTCAAACCCGCGTATCATTAGAGGAAATTTGGGGTCTAAAATGGGCCTTATAAGAAAACGTGCCAAAATATGTTTTTGTGAGTTGGAATTCAAGAACCAATAGAATTTCAATAAAATGAGTCAACCATAATGGTTGAATTGACATATTTGTCATTAAAAAAAACTACCTTTTTTGTTCGTATTTTCGACATATCTCATTGTGTTTTTACTCAAATTTCGATCGGGAGAGCGCATTGGATGCGGAATTTGATTCTGCATCCAACGAGTACCCACACTGCATACTTTTTATGGACCCCGCTACCCCAAAAACAAGAAATACATTAAAAAAAATTGTGATGATGATGTCATCATCACATTTTTTCAAGTATTTCTTGTTTTTGGGGTAGCGAGGTCAGTCAAAAGTATGCAATGTGGGTACTCGTTGGATCCAGAATCAAATTCCGCATCCAACGAGCTCTCCCGATCAAAATTTGAGTAAAAACACGGGGAGATATGTTGAAAATACGAACACAAAAAGTAGTTTTTTTCTTTCTTCCTCCAAAATTAATCAATATTATTTTATTATTTTATTATTTTATTATTTTCCTCAGGAGGCCCATTTTAGACCCCAAAATTCCTCTAATGATACGCGCTTATAGGTTTAAAATTTGTGTGTATCATTTTTCATATGTTTTTAGGGATGATCAAGGAAACATCAAAGGACAAAAAATGGTCCATGGGGTCTAAGGAGTCTGCAATGGGACAGGGGAAGGCCATACAAAGTGTGATTCACTTGGAGTGGTGAAATCAGCTATAACGGATGCCCCCTAATGTGTGAGGTTAGAGGGGTCATATGATGGCCGAAATACATTATAAGTCCATCCCATAAGTGGAGTGATGAAGGATCCCAAATGGAAGACCAGCCACCCAATCAGCATAGTACAATAATACAACTCTGCATATAACTGCAAATACATATAGCAATCCCGGATACATAAGAGTACAATGGCCATGAATAGGCATGATACATGATATCACATATGTAGTCATAGACACATACAACATATGTAGATCAGAATCTCCATGATGAAGATATACAAAGGACCATGATCTCCATAATGGCTGAAGATATAACAGATCAAGATCTCCATAGTGGCTAGAAATATCTGACATATACTGGAATCAAGTCACAAGAGCTAAAATCTCATGAACACTGGCATGATCAAGGAGGTAGCATATAAGAAATTCCACCAATCTGGAAAGTCTTCTACACAAACCGCTACAAGTACATGTCCTACTATGCAAATAGAGGTGTCGAGGTCGAACATAGTAGTCCATCATATGATTACTGGTCATTAATGTATACCGTTAATAGACGCGAGATCACCCACCGATAATGAAAATGGGAATCAAGGCACTAGAGTGCAAACTAACAAGTGTGAATAAATGTGTTCAGGTCGAACACTTGAGAGGATCCTTCGATCAGGGGACATTGATGTATTCCCAAAAACTGTCGATGGCGAGAGAACCTGCCACTAATGACTGCAAGTCTCAAGGCACTCAAAATGACTCTAGATTCCAATCCCAAAATAAATGATCTGAAGTCGATGGGATGAAATCCGATGGAAGGAGGGCATTAAGGCATCCCCCATCATCCAACACGAGGTACTCAGCAAAGCTGTATAATGTGGAAAGACTCGATCATAAGGTGCATGAACCAGTAACTGTACCAGGAATGGCCGACATGCAAAGTCAAGATAACTAAGGAATGGCCAACTCAAGCTTCAACTTCCTTCGAACAAGAGCATAATGTCATATGGTGACTGAATGAAGACAGCATAGACTCAATATACAAACTGGGACATCTCTGCGACATAGGAGGCATCAATAGAGGCTCCATGGGGACTGGAAGCTTAACCAGTCGGTGTAGATAAACTCAGATAAATGAGTACAGCTCCTAAAGTCAAACTATAACCCAACCAATGGATGTGATATATAGTGCTCTATTCGAAGGCAACACGACTCGACAGCTGCCACAGATAACATCTTTCCTTGTCCGACTTTTTGGTTTTTTTATTTTTTTGGACTTTTTCAGTTATTTAAAAAGCTTGAAAAAAGAATAAAATAGCTTTATAGTTACATACTAGGAGGAGACGAGTGTCATAAGGGCAAACAAACTAGTTCCAAGTAGTGGAACATACCTATGCTCAATGCAAGGATACATGTGTAGGATATCAACACTCAGGGGGAAATCCCCTCCCAGTAAAAAGGGAAACAAGCTGCGAAGGATATAAAAAATGGCTCTGCATGGCTAGACATGAGACAAGCTCAGGCTATATGGCTAAAACGCAATGTTAGGGAAGCTGGCATAAAGCTCAATAAGGAAGAAAAAGCTCATGATAATGCATTCACAACTTGACATGAGGGAGTCCCGAGGATATGGCCAGCATAAATTTCAAGAGGAGTATGAAGCTCTTGCTCAAGGACATGGCGAGACTAAAAGGGACTCCCGGACCTAAGAGAGGACTCGCACCATGGGTACCAAATGCAAAAGGGAGCTAACTAGGACACCAATGTATAGGAAAGCTCTACCATTCACATAATATCACTTCTAACAGCAACATGAAGGTTCAGTGATACAATGGAATGGGTTCGTACCTAAGGTTAAAATGAAACAGTCATAAGGTCATGCAAAAATGCAAGCGGATGTGAAATCCTAACCTATATGCCGGTTTAGACATGATACCTATGATAGGAACGAATGGGTCGAAACCACAGAGAGAGTGTACAAAAACCAAACCCTACATGACAACCATATTAGTCCAAAACAACCCAAAATAGTTAATAAATAATCCAAACTATAGGATATAGGGAGGAATGATCATGACAAATGCACCCAAAGGAAACAATGTGGTGAACGATGGGACATAAAAAGGAAAGTAAGGTGTAGACCCAACGTTCACGCATCCACTACCACCCCCATGAGGTTGACCACCGGTGTAAAGACCGAGCAAAGGGAATAAAAATCCTCCACAAATGGAGTAGAGGATGGAATATGACCATTCCCAAATATACAAGCACAGTGAGGGGTTGTGATTCCCCCGAGTCTGACACCAGGGTCCATATTAGGACCAAGGACATGTGATAAGATACCAGGCATGCCAAAAATAAAAGGACCCAAACTCAAGAGATCATAAATCTACTCAAGTAACCGCGATCCCAAAGGCCAACTAGCACATAAAGAGCACACTCCTAATAAAATCTACAGCAAAAATACAAGCAACCCAAGGGGAGGATATGTGAGCTCCCGAATGAAGCAGGTATGTCTCACCTAGGAGAGGCTCGAAACCCCCATACACTACAAGCGGAGGTATGTAACCAATTATTGTGGCCCTCAGCTTCAACGCATAAAGCGACTGTGCTGTCCGACCCCAACCTAACCGGGACACCCGCAGAATAACCCCTGCAAAGTACCCCCTCAATATCCTAGGTAAGGCCACTAAGGTCACCTCAATATAATCAATGCTCAGGTGGACAGTCGCAGGCGGGATTGACCATATGGGCAGGGTAACAAAGCCTAAAACTCTTGAAAGATCCCCTAGATACAAATACAATCCTGGAAATATCTCCGGTGCTACTCAGTTATGACTAGGGGTCATCCCAATCAATAACCGCTCACACTGCCTCGTGCTTAACACCCTTTTGAGAGGAGGATCCTGAGAAACACTGGTTATACCAAGGATTTCACACACTCACCTGGACAGACACATACATGTTGTTGTTTAGTGATCTTGGAGAATTAACTTACAATGAACTATTCCAAGATCCTAAAACCTAAGCTTGTTGGTGCACCCTATAAAAGAAAAGAGTGTAATTCATTTTATTATGCGTTGATTTTAATTGGATTTATTACTCAAAAAAGGGATATGATTGTGCAACTAATGGTGTTATGACGCAACATGAAGTAAAATGCACACCTAACAATCAATGAAAATGCATTGTGTCCATGAAAACAGGGTATGCTACTACGTGAAATGCACAATTCTCTTCAAATGATGAATGCAAATTTTTCCTATATGAAGTCCTAACTAGTACTCCAAAGCAAATCTAGTGCAAGTACAATGCAAAGATGCAAAATGCAATGCATGATGATAAGCAAATGTTTTTGTATTTTTTGAAATAAAAGAGATGCAAAACAAAAAAGAATGATTCTATGACCCCTAGACTCTGTAAGGACACTCAAATAGCACTCAAGCAAAGCACTAAGGTAAAAGAACTCTAATGCACTAATCTCAAACAAAAAATTGAAAATGCCATGACAAGAACCTTCTTTAAAAAAAAAAATTATCCTAAAAAAAATGTTTCTGGTCAGAAACAGAGGTCTAAACAGACTCAGGCAGTGCCAAAGGAGACTCAGCAAATATCAGAATTCACCCAGCAACCAATTATCTTCCACAAAAAGGCAAAAGCAAGGGCATAAATGACTGTTTGCAGTAAACCCGCGTGTATACATGGAAATCGCAGAGGAAGCCGCGTGTATACGCGACTGTGAGTTAAAAACTCGCGTACAAGAAGAAAGGTGCATAAACTCAAGGAAAATAGACAGACTGAGATAGACTTCACACCAATCAAACCCTACCAAGCATACATGCCCCCAGACCCGACACAGAAACAAGAGAGAAAGAGCAATTCAAATTCATTGAATGCTGGTAAAACAACCCCCAAAGGACAACTACTAGGAACTCCCCAGCAGAGTCGCCAATTCTGTTACGGAGAGAAATTCCTATGGCTTGGGGTACCACAATAGACAGCTTGACTCCAGAAATCAATCCTTTCCAATATGCAATAGAAATTAAATGTCTAACACTAAAGGATTAGACCTCGTACCTTATTACGGACGGTTGAAGTAGATCCCCGTTGAGCTTTCCAATCTTCAGCTTGAATTGATAGATTACTTCGTCAACAACAAGTAAACAATACAAGCATTATATATATCATGGTGTTAGATCTATTCTATCATATATAATCAATAATGTACAAGCATTTGACATAATCCCATGGATAAAATGTTCATTCAAACACACATTATTGGACAGGAAAAGATATTTCTATTAATATAAATCAGAGATTACAAGATACAACCTCTGACGGCACGTCTGCGAACTAGAGAAATTGAATCCCCCACTTGGGCCTCCACCACCTCAATCCTCCATCTCTCAATAGCAAGCTCACAAGCAAAAGGCAAGCTTGGGAAGAACACACTAGTGCTCCAAGGGACAAAGGGATGCAGACTTAAGCATAAGTTCCAGCAACAATGGACTATAGTTTCTTTACTCTCAATTCTCTCCTTCCTCTCCTTCAATGTACCAAGGGGTTCCTTATATAGCTTTCAAAGGAGTAATGAAAGGTTGAATCCGAGCGATCTCAAGGCATAGGGAAGCCCAGAAGTCAAATGAGTCGAATCCATGTCAAGGAAAAATCCAAAAGGATTTGGATTATGCACACATCCCGATGTATGCGGTTTTAGTGGTCAAACCCACATATCTACGCGCTTATAAGTTTAAAAGTCGCGTGTATCATTTTTCATATGTTTTTAGGGATGATCAAGGAAACATCAAAGGACAAAAAATGGTCCATGGGGTCTAAGGAGTCTGCAGCGGGACAGGGGAAGGCCATACAAAGTGTGATTCACCTTGAGTGGTGAAATCAGCTATAACACCTGTGAAAGATTGCACCGCAACAACTGCAGCGAAGTTTCTTTTGGAAAATGTAGTAACAAGGTTTGGTTGCTTGATGATCCTTATTAGAGACCAAGGTACGCATTTTGTAAATAAACTAATTGTTGAATTGAATGCAGAATTCCAAGTCCAACATAAGAAGACAACACCCTACCATCCTCAAGAAAATGGAGCTGTTGAGGCCTTCAACAAGATACTGGAGAATGCCTTGACCAAGGTCTGTAATGTGCGCAAAGATGACTGGGACCAGAAAGTCTCAACAGTATTATGGACTTACAAAAAAACATGCAAACGACTAACTGGATACACTCCTTTTCGTTTAGTCTATGGAAAAGAAGTAGTCGTGCCCATGGAGCACATAATGCCAATCCTACAAATTTCCACGCTAACAGAAATGACAGATATCGACGCTGTAGAAGAAAGACTTGCGCAGCTACTTCAAATGGAGGAAGAATGCTTCATTGTGGGATTCCATCAAAACATGGAAAAACAACAGCAGAAAGCATGGCATGACCGCCACATAAGAAAAAAATAGTTCAAGGTTGGCAGACTTGTTCTGATGTATGATAGCAAGTTCCTCAAGCACCTAGGTAAGCTCAAAAAACACTGGCCAGGCCCATATGTGGTTGCGCACATTACTAAAGCAGGAACGGTAAAACTACATAAGATGGATGGAACATCGGTTGTGGGTATGATCAATGGAAGCCAATTAAAACCATACCGTGATGACTGCGGTGTGATCCCATAAGGTCGAGGCGTGCAACACAAAAAAATATCTAAAGGGAGGAAAGCAACGAAAGAAGCATCTCCAATGCAACCTAGTGCAGAAAAAGGAAGTTGCACTAAAGAATGGTGCGCTATAAACCAGCCAACAAACCGCCTAAGAGACAACTGGAAATCAATGGAAGACAACTAGAAAACACCTACGGGCCGTTAAATGCAAGAGGATTCAAAAATATTTGGCGCTCGCGACAACTCAGTAGCATTAAATTTGGAAAGTCCAAGGAGAATGGTGGCATGCTTTTTTGCCCCATCCTCCATATTAATTATAACTTCCCTAACAAGTACATAACTGAACCTAAGTGTGCGAGTAAAGGCGATGAAGGAAGAGCCCATGTGCTCCATCAGATGCCCCATCACTGTGTCTAGTCACAGCCTGGATGCCCAATCTCCTATAAATATCAGTCACCTCTATTGTGGTAACCTTAACATTGCCTTGAAGAGCCAAGAAACTAGAGAGTCAAGCCAACTGAGCCAATAAATTTCGGAGTGAACCAAAACCCTACCTCAGAGCCGAATCCCATGGTTGTTGAGCTATCCAGTGACAGTAAAGGCTCAATTATTTCACCAGCCACACCCTGCCCGATATTAGAAGTGCCTTATGTCCCTGAACCAAGTCAGCCAACTAAGAAGATGAAGAAGACACATGCTCGACTGAAGGTACCTCCAAGGTCGCCACGCCCACCACTGGCAGGAGGCCAACAGACACATGTACCTGCAACCCAAGGAATAGGACAACCAACTGGAGCACAATTTTATATGCCCAGAGGTTTGTCAAGTGCAGACCTCCCCAATTACTCTGCTCCCCTAGTGAAGATACCCAAAGCCCGCAGAGCCGACCCGGTTCCACCACCACCGGCGGATGCAGAGCTGACCGATGAGGAAAATAAATTGTTGCCCCCATTTGTGTCACCTAGGGTCCCAGGCACATCAAGAGTGAAATTGGATGCGCAGGATGAACTGGAAGATCCCACCATTCCAAAAGGCGTCCCACTAACCTTGGATATCACCCCCAAACTTTAAGAGTTGAATTTTGAAGACTACGATACGAGGAAACTAGAGGAACTAGCAAGAAATCAATTCATGGTTGCGGTGCCTAGTGTACCACTAAATGCAGAAATAGTTTATGCAATGGAGTGGGCACGTGGATTGGAGTAGTCAGGCATCTTAACCTGCTCCTTATGCTGCATTTTGGCTGAACTACTCCAGTTGGGCTGTATGTCAAGCAACTACTGGTATGCTTCCATGGAGGTTACCTCTGGCTGGACAAGCCGTATGAGGTAACGGTCGAACTGATATCAGCTATCACGGGTCTGCTACAGCAAGGAGTCAACCGGGGCCCGTATCTACATAAGGACAAGGAAAAAATGGACAAGAATAACATGAAGGGAAAATACCAACTTTTTCGCGGCGGAAAGGGATACCTCATTAGCTCTATCACTGACACTGCTATAAGTTCCACAGCAAAAATCCTATGCAGTAAGTTGCTACGTAAGATGAGGCCTACTAAATGCACTACCGCAATAGTATAGCTAGTAGAACAGTGCGCACAAGGGGTGCACATTAACTGGTCCCAGTTCCTATTGAATGAGCTGATGGACGATGCGGTTGACGTGTTGG
Organism: Pseudotsuga menziesii; assembly: GCA_001517045.1. Lineage (NCBI taxonomy): Eukaryota > Viridiplantae > Streptophyta > Pinopsida > Pinales > Pinaceae > Pseudotsuga > Pseudotsuga menziesii. Next base: position 43,871 of record LPNX010554215.1, read on the forward strand.
AACTTCTCTTGGTGAAGTTCCACTACTCGTGGCTTCTTATTCTAATCTCTTTTGTAGCATGGAATCCTCCACCAGACTATCAACCCACGGACATCCCAATGGACTACCTCAGTGCAAAGTTCTAGAACCTCTAGGACCACAAAGACAGCAAGTGCAAGAACGATTCAAAGATTGAATTTTTTCTCCAAGGAGAAAGACTTAGACAGATCGTGCAAAAGCAGTATAGACTAAAATCTAGGACGGTGGTTAGGTATCCATTCATTAACTTCAACGCGGGGCCACACAACATCATCCATACCGTGCAATGATCCCAAGAAGCAGGCAGTCTCGACCTTCTTCATCATTAGAGATGCAGATATCGAGAGGGAAATCAAATGCGTTCCCAAAGAATGGATTGGCCAGCGTGTGGAGGTGCCTAAGGAGCAGTAAGCGCAGCAGGGGGATTCGCAGGAGGACCCGCCCCAAGACTGTGCCAATACCAGCACCCAGGAGCATTAGGATGCTTCCCAGGAAGAAGAAGAGAAAGACCAGCCCAGCAATGGCGAAGAAGACACTCCTACTGATGAGGAGGTGCGCACCTAAACAAACAGGAAAAGAAAGAGAAAAGAGCCCATGGAGGAAGATGCAGAAGCCTTGGGCATCCTGCATAAGAAAAGGCAGAGGGCTAATCGACCCCAAGCCCTTAGCATAGAAAAAGAGGATCTGACTCTTCTTATGGAGGAATTCATAGAAATAACTGAGTCTACCTTGGGTGATATCACGCGTAGGAAAACCAATTGGACGACTTTGCTCATTGTGCAAGTTAACCAGATGGCAGAGGCCGTCATAAAAGTATGCGACACCATACAAGATGAAACCTATGGTGTAGACCCATCAGACACTTTGGCGATGCCAGTGCTGCTCCCACCCTTACGAATAGAAATTCCCACACAAGCATTTTCTACAGATACAGCAGAAAAGGATACGAGTGTCCATAGCTTGGACACATTAACTTTGGATTTATCTAATTTGACATTGCCACAAATCTATTTCATTCAGCATGCCACATCTACAGAGAAGAGAATCCAAGAAAATGTAGTTGCATATCAGGCAGCCAAGGCAGCTAGGAAAGCAAAGAAGAGCAAACAAGTCATCAAGCAACAACAGGAAGACATGGAAGCATAAGCACAGAGGTAGGCTTCACTGGAAGAAGCCATAAAGGAGGTAGTCACAAAACTGTCAGATGATGAGGAAGAAGATGAGGTAGAACCTATGCACAGGTTGAGATGAATATCCAAACTGGCCACAGATATGAAGAAACAGGTTCGGGAATTAAAGACCAACAAGCAGCCGAACATGCCCCCCCAAGTTGCGCAACGAAGGAAAAAAACATCATATCAAGCTGTTGGATGGCTTAGGGAAGCCAAAAATATCTGTACAGAGGTGGTGGAAACAATTGCCGCAGTATGGGAGTAACTCATCAAGGATGAGAGTGCAGAGCAGCTTGCCAAGCAGGCACGGCAAGCAGAACTACAGGTATTGGTCGTAAAGATAGCGATTAATAAGTTGCCAACAAAGGAGAAAATTGCCAAAGGCGTTGAGCTCAAGAAGCTCCAAGATAAGGTAAGAACCCTGCGCGAGTAGGAAAATATGCACAACCAATAGATGGCTAATAAACAAGCTGAAGCTGAAAGGGTGATAGGGATAATTCAGACTATCCAGCAGAGAATATGCAAGTTAACGTACGCAGTGGCCAATGCATCGTTGGAACACCCTAGCTCCGACCAAGTGCAGGAACTGGAACAGCAGGCAGAAGAAACCCGCTGGGAGGTAGAAAGGCTTACCCCCATTTTTGGCCAATTCCAACAGAAGGTTGGAAGCATAGAACAATCTATGCCAGAAGATGCACCAGAGGATGTGTAAGAAGAGGAAAAGGAAGATGAAGAGGACCAAGAAGAACAACATGAAGAAGAAGTTGTATAACTCCAGTTTTGTCATCTAAAATATAAACATTTTTTTTCTAAGTATGGGATCATCCCACGGTGCAGGAAACACCACAAAAAAAAAGTAACAAAACATGCAAGAGAGGAAGCATGTGAAAGGTGCATGAGAAGAAAAAGGAAAAAAATAAAAAAACAACAACAAAGAAAAGGTCGTGCATGTTGCACCACCTCCTATGTCCATTGCTTCATGGCTCGAGATGAGCCACATGTGAGTGTTGGGGGTGTGTTGGGCCTAGGGAAAGTGCGTAAGAAATAAGCACAAATGAAGAAACGCGTAAGAATCAATCCACTGTGCAAGCACAAATAAGGAAATATGTGCGGACAAATAAAATTGTGCGGAAGAGGAAATCTGTGCAGAAGAAGGAATATGTGCAAAAGATGTCATATGCACGAAATGAATATGCCTACGGGGTAAAACACTTGCACAAGTGTATATTAACAACTGAAAGTGACAAGATGATCATGGGTGCTAAAGTCGGCTTAAGTCGGTGGATGCCACACGAGTGAACACGTGTTGTAAGTAAGGTCATTAGTGACTCGTGTCAAGCAATGATCGCCACAGTTGTAGCCTGAGAGGCAGCCGATGGTGATAGTTAACGGACTTCCTGTATGCAGTCGACCCTACATGGTCATGTAAAATAGTATAAATAGGAGGGATTCAATAGTTAGAGGGTTTCTTTTATTTTACTCTTTGGTGGATTTTTAGATCACTTTTAGTTGCTTTTGATTGGTTAGTAGAGGGGTGATCTCTGAGGAAGTAGAGGGAAGTTGTGGGATCTAAGTGGTAGATTAGTCAAAAGTCTATAGAATGTAGTCGGAGGTAGTGCAGTAGAATATAAGCTCTGTTATAGAAGTGCAAATGCTAGAAAATTCGATCCAAGTTGTGTGCAGATCAGTAGATGGTAGCAGTAGTTAGGAGAAATAAGACAGAGAGCATGAGAGAAAGAAACAGTCTGAGCAGAAAGCTAGATCTCAAATAGTTTTTAGTCAAATGCAGGCTGAAGGCGCCATATATTTCTCATGCCAGATGAAGAGCGCCTTGTGGTTTTTACCCAGATGGGTTTCCACATTAACTCTACTATGTGTTGATGATTGAATGTGTATGGTTGTTTATGTTTATGGTGCAAGTCCTGTCATGGTTGAATGAATGTCGTACTGTCAATAGAAGTCTAAATGCATGAATAGGTTATTATGTGCAACTTTTTAGTATTAGTTTATGTTTACAGCGCAATCGTTGTTGTGCATCTCTTATATTGCGCTTGTCTGTTAGCTCGTTATTATATCCCTTTATGTTTCAAGTACTAAGGCTGAATCCGTGCTGCGTTGTTAGTAGTTAAGAAAGTATATGCGCAGTGTGTGCTACAGTTCAGCGTAAATGACTCCATCCTTGTGGATTGGTCGAGCTCCTTGGTCACTTTCCAAGGGACTATAATCCCTCGATGAGCCATGGAAACATGGTTTCGGCGATTACCCATCAAAGAGATATCTCGAATGAGACTGTGCTTGCTATGCAGGTCTTGCCGACGGGGATTGCTCTATCGGGCCGGTATCTCTGGTGTTTGTTGGGTTGATGGGCTGCGCAGAACCTGGGTTGCACGAGTTAGGAAAAGTGGCCAACATGGTCGAAGGGGCAATGCACACCTCCCTGGATAGAGGGCAGCCTTTGTGTGAGAATGTTGTCCCTGCAGAGGTTGATGAACAAGTTGTGGGTACATGGGTTAGTTCAACTAAGATAGCGGTCTCTGGAGAAGTCATCCTTGGCTATGTTTCTCGCAGTCGGTCTGAGGTGCCGACTACAACAACCATGAGGAATCCGGATGGGACTAGAGTTCCTACCTCACTTGACTTAGTCTGCAGGAATAGGGAACCGGGTCCTTCAGGCAGTGCTGGATGAGCCCGAAAGGACCAAGTGGGTAGATGTAGGCTAAGCCTGAATGTAAGGAGGGACCAAGTGGATAGATGCGAGCTGATCCTGATGGAAAGGAAGGACGAAGTGGCCAGATGCAGGGCTTTAGACTAGGCCGCTAGACACTTTTCGAAGGGAAACTGAAAATGGAGCACGATGTAGTATTCATAGAAGTTGGAGCATGATGGAATTGCAGGTTATACAAATCTAGAAGGTTGATAAGATCTTCTACAGTTAACGATTAAGGAAGCATTCGTGGCCAATGTGGAACAGTTGCACACTGATGCATATGTGTTGGTTTCTGCTCTTCAGGATCGTGGAATATGCCATGGCCAGCTAGCGTAGCTCGAGGATGAGGCACAAGACTGTGTTGGGGGCCTTTTGGCAGGGTTTTTGGGTTAGTGAGTCATGCAACACCATGGAGGTTGCGCAAGCTCACGTGACACCACCCAAGCAAAGGGAGCGCAACAAGTGGAAAATAAACCACTTTTGAATATTTTAAGCATATTTTTGTATCGATTGACCATATTTTGTGGATATAGGTCATTAGTGGTTAAATCAGTTAGAACTTAGTTAGAAGTGGACCTTGAATGCAAAGGCAGAAGCCTATATATAGATTATAATTGCAATTGTAAAGGGAGAACGAAGAGGAGTATGAGATGTGCATGAGACGAGATTGAAGTAAGAGATTAAACCTTTTGGTGATTTATGAGTGACTCTATGGATTGATCTTTCTCTTACTGTGGGGAAAGAAGACTATTTTTTTGGATCTGTTAACAATATGATACGACGAATATTGAGCTCAATCACTATTGTCCTTATTCCCCTTGCATATGCTGCTATGACCTTTCTTGTCTTTATTTGCTGCGATGGCTCTGTTTTATGAGGAATGCAATACTATTGCGATGTCGTTTCCTGTCTTTTCTGTTGTATGAATGATGAATTCCATACTACTACGATGAATACTGTAATCTGTTATATCTGCGATAGGAAAGATGGCTCTGTGATGAATTCTGCAATATCTGATAAACGGTTCCACTAGATCTGATAGTTAAGATGATAAATCTCTGATGCCCCAATCCTCCTCCTTATTTTCAGAAACGTGGTTCCGACAGCTCTCCCTCAAACATCTCGAGTGAGACTTCATCTGCTCTATGGGTGTTTCCGGGCAGGGTCAAACCTGTCTAGGCCGGTGCTCAGGGAGATCACGCTAGTTGGGTGTCGACAGAGTGGGGACCCTTGTCGACGAGGATTTGTTGGTGGGTTTTCACCAACATTGATAGTTTTTCCATTTATATTTTGTTATTTTTTTAATCAATGTTGTGGATTTTATGTTACACATCTTATTTATACGAGGTCGTATATGCACCAAGAGTACGTTGCAACAACCAGGTCCTCTAGAGTAATGTTATTGACAATGTAAATAGGCAATTTCTTGTTGATATTTAGTACAGACAAAATCATATTTAGAAGGGAAAATTTCTTCCACATTTTCATCAAGCTCAAGCCCATTACCTCATGGGAGGCTTTCATAATGAAATTACAAAGGAATTTCATAACTATCTTCAAATTTTTCTTTAAATTTGGTGGCAACGACATCGGAATTAATGGTAACCAAGGAAAAAAATTCAATAGGTTTATTGTATTTGGACTCTAGTTGGGCCATTATGGGCTCAGACACTCCATATGGTAGAACATTATGCTAATCAAGGCCACCACAAGGGATCTAGAGACAAGACAATGGGTAAATGCATGGTAGGGAATAACTAACAAGGATACTCATACATTACAAACCATCAATCTCGTCATTTCATTGAAAAGAATCTCTCTTCTTTGTCTTTTATATTAACATTCTTAGTTTTTATATGTTCAAGAGTAGAGAATTTAAATGAAGAACTTGCTACACAATTTATAACAAATTTAAAACTAGAGAAAAAATGAAATATGTTATTCAGAAACAATCTTTGAAATATAAACCATACAAAAGAAAAAGTGAGCTACTATGGGATAGGAATAATGATCACTGCTTTGTAACTTGAAGGGTGTTCCTTAACACTTTTAAATCGAACAAAAATTTGGTTTTTACTATAAGATATAAACCTCATATGTTTTAGAAGATTGTGACATTAATCATATGGATAATAAGAAATCACCGCAAGCCAAACAATATTAATTTATAATTAACTTATATATTCCTATATTTTTCATTGTCTAAAAGATTTTTCAAAATATACATATTTTGGAATGTCACAAATTATATATAGTGTTACAGGGGGACACATTCCCAAGGGTAGGGGATGCACTCCCCTCTCTCCCCAAATGTGGGTACTCCAAGGGGGTACATTACCCCATGTCCCTTTTTACAGGGGACATAAGGAGACACAATTATGTCTGCATAAAAAATAAGATGTCCCCACAAATGTGGGTACTCCAAGGGGGTACATTACCCCAATTCCCTTTTTACAGGGGACATAAGGAGACACAATTATGTCTCCATAAAAAATAAGATGTCCCCACACTCCCTTTTGGTTAAAGCCCCTCATTTTGAGAGAAAAAAGATTAAAAATGCATTTTAAAAATATAATGTAATGCATAAGTAATTGAGGAGGAGAAACCTAATGAGGGAACAATTTGGGTTGGTTGGTGTGCCACTGAGTATTATGAAGAATGAAAATGAATTATATTTAGAAAATGGCATTTGCATGTCTGGTCCTTATTCGTTTATGCAATTGAATGCAAGACTAGTGGGGCATTACCTTGAGCAATGATGCTCATTATCAATTGACAAGTACTTAGACTATCTATCTTAAAACTTATACATATATCTTCTAAATTTTCTAAATATAAAGAGAAATACAACGATAACAAAGATCTATGAATTGACTATTATGTTGGTAAATCATTACATATATAAAATGTACCATGTAAATATATTTGATATTAGTTCATTGTTATGTATAAGACTTCAATGATTATTCTCAATTTCATATATTTAATTTTATTTTTTTAGTATTTCAGGTGGGGACCTCTATGTTGAAGGCACTCACATCCCTAGAATCTTTGGAGCTTCTTCCACATATCCCCATATGCATTTCCATACTCCCGCATCCCCTATGAACATCGAGTATCTAAGAGCTACATTTGCAATATTTTATATAGGATTTATGTATAACTATAGTCATGCGTGCTCAAAGGGGAATATACTTTTTAAACCCCACTTAAATCAATAACAACTTGGACCTACCTTCAGTGGCAATCAAAGGGAAAACGTTCACAATTCTTATGGCATACTAGTATGTAAATTTATGTTTTTAAATTGTATGAATTGAAAAAAAAGTTCACATTAATATAAAAATGACAATTTTGCAAAAAGTAGGATAACTAGCAATGGGGAATTTAAAATAAATCTCATGTTTTTAAGGGTTTTTTTAATGTCAAATTTGGTTCTTAAAAGTTAAAATTCTATATACAATCCTCAAATACTTTAGAAAATTAAATATATAAAACAAAGACTAATATATTATATAGCTCAGACTCGAAAGCATACCATAGTTTGATGTTTCATTTAAGATTACACTAGCCATAAAGCCCTCTATACTTCATGTCCACTTATTGAAATCAAGCCTTTAGGATTTAGAGTACTTCAAGTGAACAATTTTAACAAATAAATCTAAAATTCCTATTTTTTTTAGATTGGAAATTTTCCTCCACTAAGATTTGTTAGTAAAGAACAACGAAAGGATTTATTTGAGCACTGAAGAAAACACCTAGAGAGGGGGAAATTTTGGGGGAATTTGAGTTTGTTAGCAATATAATCAAATCTCAATAATGGAGCACGAGAATGGGGACAAGAAGCTAAGGAACCCTAGTAAGAATGTTTAAAAAACTTTTCAACAATTTGTAACCAAAACACAAAGCAATCATAAATCCAAGATATAGGTGAGGGTCGGCCATAAAGACTTATCCTTGTGCAAATTTCCATAATGATATGTATGGATTTATTACAAAGTGTAGAGAAATGAATTATGAGGAAATTGTAAAAGCATTGGAGGATTTGGAAAAAAATGCAAATGCAAATTTGAGAATAAGGCAATTGTTTCATACTAATTGATCTTGGTCAAAATTCGTAGAAAATTTGAGAATAAGATAGTTATGTCATATTGAATGATTGTGTTCTAAATTCCTAACAAACTAAGAATAAGATAGTTATGCCATATTAATTGATCTACATGTTCATGATTTTTATTTAAACTAATAACTTCAACTTCAAGACTGTTTGCATAAACAAAAGTATTGACTTGCTCTTTAATCTTTTAATCATGTCTTGATTTTTATTTAAACTGATATAACTTCATGATGGTTTGCAAAAACGAAAGTATTGACTTGCTCTTTAATATTTTAAATCTCTTGGTATATTTATATGGTTGAACAACACAAACAAAAATGAATTATAGTGCATTATATTGTAGATGTAATAAGATTTATATGCATAAATTTTCTTAATATAAGAAAAAGGGGATTTTATAGTTGTAGAAACATTTGTAATATGTTCTTCATGGCATATATAAATTTATTTTTTACACTCACATGAACCCAACAATGGACATACCTAGATGAGAGAATAAGACTCAAATAAATAGGTTACCTAGAGGAGAATAGAATTAGACTCAACCTACATGGAACTAAATTTATGGACTCAAATAACTTTATGGAACTAAATTTATGGACTCAAATAGCTTTATGGTTATTATACAATCATTGTTCCCTTACAAATGACTAGAATGTAGATGAACTTTGGCCTTCACCAATGTTGTTCTAAGCAGTGCTTATATTGCCAAGCAAATGTGTTATATTTGATTGAAATTTTGGAATGTTATTTATTCCCAAAAAAGTCTCTTTGATGTTTTGTAGCATACCCATAATGTCGATCATAGTAGGAAGTCCTTCAAGGGATTCTTTTGTACATAACAAACCCACACTCACAAGGTGACTGAGACAATTGAGTTCCTCATATTCTTTAATGATGGTGCTAGTCATCCTTAGTAGACTCTTATCCACCGCTCCTGCAATTCGGTTTGGAAAACTACTAGTTTCCCTGTTTCCAAAGTCATTCCTTCCACAAACATGTTATGGGTGGGCTTCTTTCTAGTGAGCATATCCAACATAACTACTCCATAGCTATAAACATCACCTTTTGTTGTGACACGTCCAGCCAATCCATACTTTGCATTCAACAATCTTATAAAACGGTTTCTCATTCACAATTTTAATATAATAAAAAACTCATGGCATTCCCTAACATGCTATCTATCTCAAATAATACCTAGAGGAATGTAGCCTGTAGAACCCTTGAGTGCATGTGTGGATGTGAGAGATAAATCCTCAAATCTTGCAAAACATATGGTAGCAATGCCAAACTCTATTAAATACCCTGTCATATCTTCGCCAAAAAGCACATTGCCTGGTTTTAGATCGCAATGGATCACTTGCATGAAACTATGGTGATGCAGATATGCCATGCCATGTGCAATATCTATTGCTATATTCAACATTTGAATAAAACTCATACTACTTGCAATTTCATCTTCAGGATATAACCACTTCTCTAGGATTCCATTTGACATTAACGGAAATATCAAAGCTTTGATTTGGTGGTCTAAATAACAAGTTATGATTCTAATCAAATTTCGACGCCTAACTCTACTCAATACTTTGCACTCCTTAGCAAAACTATGGTGAGCCCCTTCATTTTCTAGATTGAGAAGCTTCACTGCAATGCTTGTGCTGTCACTTAGAACCCCTTTATACACCTTCCCAAAACTACCCACTCGTAACAAGTTGGCCTCAGAAAATTCCTATGTTGCAATGACAAGCTCTCCATAGGAAATTCTTCGATGCCCCACATTTAAGGATGCCCCAACCTATTTATCAAAATGTCTCTTCTGATTTCATCTCCACAAGAATCTGAAAAATAAACACAATACAATAGTGACTACAACTCAACAATAGGTATGATAACTCTTTTCAAATGTGAAACACTTTTATGTTTGTGAATGAAGCATGACGGGAGACTTACCCAAGGTCCACAAAGCCTATGATTTCCCATAAATGTTATGGCACCAATGTTTGTGAAAACTCCACATTTTGAAACTTCTAGATAAATTCATTTTGCTAAGCATTTTAAGATTTTTCAATGACATGGGTATTCCCCCTGATAAATTGCTAGAGGAGAAATCAATGTCCTTCAGACTTACAAGTTCACCAAGAGAAATTGGAATCGGACCTTCAAGTGCATTGCAAGAAATATTCAAGTATTCTAGTTCTTTACAACTTTCCAACCCACTTGGAATGAAGCCACTTAATCGATTTGAAGAAATATCTATAGCTTGAACCATAGTCATCTTGCTTAGTCCCAAAGGGATGGGTCCATGCAATAAATTATGAGAAAGGTTGAAAAAGGAAGCTAAATTTGCAAGATTTGCAAGCTCATGAGGTATGGGCCCACTAAGCATGTTGTGTGATAAGTCTAGCTCTAATAAGTTGACACATTTCCTGAGATTTGGAGGTATATTACCTGATAAATGGTTATTGTTAAGATATTAATATCTCAACTGCTTGAGGTGGGCAATAGAATCAGGAATCCTTCCATTGAGATTATTTCCCCCAATATCTAGGAGCCCTAAGCTTTTGAGTTACCCAACTTTTGTGGGGATGTTTCCTTGTAAGAGGTTGTCACCTATATATAAAACCTATAACTTTTGAAACATTTTAAGTGAAAATGGAACTCGCCCTGTGAAAGAATTTAACTCTAAATTAAGGAATGATAAACTAGTAAGGTTTCCAATGTATTGAGATATTTCTCCTACTAATCCATTTCTGCTCAAATCTATGGATTAAATGTTTGAAGAGAGGTGGCCTAGAGAAGAGGGAAAACGTCTGTATATTATTAAAGGATAAGTTTATTGAACCTAGGTTGGAATAGTTAATAAGAGCTGTAAGAATGGGAAAGCTCGCGGTGCTTCTACTAACTAGTAGATTACCTCCCAAGCCAAGAAACTCAAGTTGTGTAAACTTTCCCAACTCCATGGGAACTACCCCACTGAGCTGGTTATGAGATAAGGAGATCTCTTCAAGGTTCACACAGTTTACCAAAGAAGCAATGCTACCAGTCAATAGGTTAAAGATAATTCAAACAGTTGTACAAATCCTTGAGTCCTTGGGAATGTGACCAGTCAAGTAGTTTTGACCTATATCCAATGCTTGAAGATTGGTGCAGTTAAACAAGGAAGATGGAATTTGTCCTCATAGATAATTAACATGCAGAACTATGTAGGTCACCTGGCTTAGCATGCCCAATTCAGAAGGAAGACTCCCACGAAGGTATTTGTTACTCAAATCTAAGTAGTCCAAAGAGGATATGTTTCCCAGGCATGGGGGATTGTGTCCGTCAAATTTTTATATCGTAATTGAATGAATCGTAACTTGGGGAGAACACATAGCTCTTTAGGAATGTTTCTTGTAAGATTTTTAAGTACTAGAGACAAGTGAAATAAACTACGGCAACCAACAAGAGTAGGCGGGATAGGATCTTGGAGATTATTTATAAACATTGGTGGAATTGGTATGTGGTTCGGTTTAGATTGTTCCCATGGAGGGACAATATATTTATCAAATGTCACTACAACTTAGGCTGACAACTTATGAGGGCTAGATCCATGTGTGTATACAATTGGCATGACCACTCCAAGTGCACCATTGACTAGTCCTGATTTGACCCATAAATTCCAAGATAGCATTACTTGTTTCCCCACACTTATCAATATTTTTTTCCTAGTTGATAGTGGTTCATTTGAACCATTGGTGAAATCTTCGACAGATCATGCAATAGGAATAGAAAATGTTTGGATCATGTATTTGTTATGATTGTTTGCAATAATGTTCATTGCAAAGAGATGGATTGTTGTCTCAAAGTTTAAATGCTCCTCTATTGACAAGAATATATTAGTCCTAGACTAGAGGAGGCTCCAGTGTTCCAAGGTTGGTGTAGTATTGTGGATGTTTTTCAATAGCTGGTGGAAACAAAGTTGGGTGGCATCAGTGCCCATTTAATGGAACATTGTTTCCAAAATTATGTCAGCAGTAAAGTCTATCCACAAACACTTCCCTAGAGTTTCTCATGCATATAGAGGTTTGTCCATCACAAGTGGGACTTGGCCCAAATCACTAATAAAAATCAATGAACAGTTGTCAAATGAGCAATTGTTTTACTCTAGAAAACACCCATGCAAGCAACTCTCAATTTAAACAAACAATTTAGGTCCTATGAAGGTAATCTCATCAATCAGAATGTATTGAATATGTTTCATATATTCTTGGAACACCGATAGGGCTTGTCCCTACAAAAGCTTGATGTTATTTATAGGCATCTGGAGCCTTGCATGTATTGTTGTTACGTGTATGTTAAATGATGCAACACAAGTAGGGGCGACAAGAGGTATTGGGATATGGCAAGAGGTTGCTTGAGAATATAGTGTTTTTTTAATGGTTCTTTCAAGGTAGGATTTACCAGTGCCTACAGTTCTTTGGATGATCATCCTCAATGTCTCTTTAGTTCCTTGAACTTGTGAATGTTGTAGGACCATGTCAAATGCATGTTGCTAACTGTGATAAAATGTATTTATCAAAGTAGGTAGGGTAGTGTTATCTTGTATCAGTTTCCCATTCCTTAGGTTGTAGTCAATGTAGTTTGGTGCAATCTCCAATGTATATTTCAATACTTCTAGATGATTCCATGTATGGTTGGTGTCAAAATCTCAGAGGCCGGGCATTTCAAGCTCATTGATGTGGATATTACCTATAGGGACTAGTCTTGACAAAACTTGTGATTCATTCAAGTCCATGTTGGGATGTATCGTATGATTGGTATCCTCATCTCCAGACGGTTGCTCATTAGGAGTGGGTGAAGAGATGTGATCTGCATGCCATGCATACTAGGTATTTCATATGTGCTCCTAGTTTGACATAATTCCACATTCTATAAGTCTGATATCTTTAGTGAAGGAATGGAAGGGCTTATATAAAATCAACGCACTCTAGTAGAAATCAAGAAGGGCATTGGAATTTTTGTCTGGAATTGAAGTAAAGTGAGGTGAGACATGGACAATTACAGGGACAACTATCTTCTTCTATTTTTCAGTTTTACATCCTTGGTTATATAAACCATTGTTTTGCAAGGTTTATAAGGCAGAAAGGGTCCAATGTTGGGGGGAGTTGCAAGTACACATATATGAAACTGGAGCTAAATAATCAATCATCTGAATCATGAGATACACGGCTGAATACTTGGTGATAAGCATTTAGTTTGGTGAAGGCCTCATTCCATGTGACAAGGGGTATTTTTTGCAACATATGGCAAATTTCTTTAGAACTGATGTCTCAATCAATAATTGCTTCTAAGTGAAAGCGACGATAGGCATATGAGGGTGGGTCCCTTGGAGATGATATAGCTGTTATTTTGTTCAGCATATGATGGTAGGTCTCTAATTTTCCTTCTGCTTTAGAAGTATATTTGACTTTGTATTTCAAGACAACATAGTGTGAGAGCACTGATTGGAAATCTACATTTTCTCGCCATGTTTGAAGGATGATAGGATTATGTATTCCATGTTGAGAATCATTGCATGTATTAGAGGAAATTTCAACTCAAAATAGGCCTCCTAAAAAAAATTAATAAAATAGTAGTTAAAATAATAAAATAATATTTATTAATTTTGGAGGAAGAAAACAAAAAAGTACTTTTTTGTTTGTATTTTCGACATATCTCCCTATGTTTTTACTCAATTTTTGATCGGGAGAGCTCGTTGGATGCAGAATTAAATTCCGCATCCAACGAGTACCTTCTCGGCACACTTTTGACGGACATGGGCTATCTAGTGCTTCCTAAAAGACAGGAAAAATTCCCATAGTTGACTTACTCTCTCATTTTTCATCGCGATCTTGCTCGCCTTATGACCAGATTATTCAAACTTCCGATCAAAACTATGCACTTTCCTAGGGCCAACAAGCCCCAAAATGTAGTGCATATCAAAGAAATCATCTAAGGACGTGATGGATGAACCCATTCAAACCTTTGGTACATCATCCTCAAAGTCTACTAAAGATCTATGTGATTACATTCCTTCCAAAAAGATGGACAAACCATATGTAAATCTTTCCAACTTTGAAGATCCAAATGAACTAGCACAAAAAGGCACAAAAGGGGTAATAGTTGAAGAAGGATTATATGGACAAATAAGACAATTTTCCTATGCAAACTATGATCCTACTGACAAAGAAAGATTTCCTAATCTATATCAGGATAATTATATAAAAAAATGGGTCAATATTGATCCCAAATGGTCCGTTGTAATGGAATTTCAACCCTAGGCAGAAGGGTTAGCAAAGATCAAAATATTAAATCTATTGTAGAATCCATTCTTTAGAAAAATCCCACCAGACAAAGTTTATGCAAGATTGTTACTATCATAGGTGCATGGTAGATTTCTATGGATGGATAGCCCAATTTCCATTAATGCCAAGTTAATAGAGGAAATCGCTGGACTACCAGCCACTAGAGAAGACATAAGCCTTTTCACAGATAGAAGTTAAGAAAAATATTTAGGTAGAAAATGATTGAAAAATATGGAACAAAGCAAGAAATTAGAGAGTTCTTAGTCACAAAAATCAAATATTATGTTGTAAGATTCACAATCCAAGTACTGGCCTGCAAAAATTTTCAAAAGAGTGGCCCAGAAATAGTTATTGATAATAGTTATTATGGCTGCGGAAAAATGTGTTGCAAGTGTGCAGATGAACTGGTCCACGTTTTTACTGAAAAAGCTCATCTACAATTGTGTGGAGGAAAAAGAAAAAGGTAATACTTTTAATTTCACTTGGATCTTTCTTTGTATTTCTCTAGTATGCTAGAAGGAACCAAAGGGGAGTCGGTTCTTTGAAGGGAATAAAAATCCCTTTAAAGAAGCTAGGTATACAAATCTGTGGTTTTCCACAAACACTGAAAGATAGAAGGATAACAACATCAACTTCTTCTTATATGGAGAAGAAGTTAGAGAGATCCTGAATAATAATCCATGGATACAGCCTCAATTCGTGGAGGCATTTGAGCATTTTTTTCTCTTCGGGATTGGAATGCACCATTCCTATATTCAGGACAAAAGAGATCCTAGAAAATTATGGCTTTTACCAGATATGTTTGTTCAAAATAAGATGTCGAATAGATTGTTCAGAAATGGGATCTATTATGGAAAAAACATTTGTCAAAAGAAGAGGAGTCCCAACAGCAGGAATAGTTGAACAGGTACTCACCCACAGAGGAGGAAGTTTCCAAGACCTCCTCTGCAAAAGGTTTTGATGAATCAACATGAATTATTCTAGTTGAAAAGAGAAAGGAAGCATTTCCGTCAGAATTAACATCCAGGAAGAAGATGAAAGTAAGCAAATTGAGGTCAAGTCATTCATTGACAACAATTGAGATATCACAAATTAGGTTAGAGACTAAAAAACACACTTGGCAAAGTCTTGGAAAGTGTGGTGACAAAATCTTATATTCAAGAAATTGCATCCATGCACGAAGAATCCATACTAAAAATTGAAGAAACTTCAGCAGAAATAAATCAGTTAATACTATAGATAAGGGATGAGAAAATTTCCTCAACAACACATCTAGAGAGTGCATAAGATGAACCTACAAAAGGAATAGAACCACATCATATTATAACATCTGCAGCTCTATTTCTTCCTCAAGTTATATGAAATATGCTAAGCAATATTAATCTTAATTTTTTCACACCTACCTATAAATGAGTTGTATGAACTACACAATACACTGTTGCACAGGAAATTAGGTGGAGACATGAGGCCACTACAATTGAGTGGTATAAAAGTATGAATGAAAATTAAGCTCTACAAGAAGAATTCTCTAGATTAAAGGTTGAAAAAGAAGCATATCTAGAGAGAAAAAAGGAAGGAGAAAAAAAACCACTAAAAGTGACTGCTTGAAGCAAGAATCTAAAAAGGCTCGGCAGAAAACCCAAAAACAACAAAAAAATGTGGAAGAAGTATGTGGCATACTGCCACAACTTCATCCTGATATGGATGATTCTCTAGAAGGAAAGTCATGAAGTTGGAGGAAGTGATTCAAGATATGCAAGTTAAAGTCAACAAAGGACAACTCGAGACACCTTCAAATATTAAGACAAATTAAAAATAAAGTTGGAAGAGTTGAATGACATAGTTGAAATAATTATAGTTCTTGAACAAGAATGCAATGTGCCATGTGATGAAAATGTTCAATTATGGACACAACTGGTTGTTGATGAAAAAATAAAGGATCTCAGGAACAGACTGCAAAAATCTCAATGAGTAGAGGATAAATTAAGAGATATTCTAGCTACCTTATCATTGGTAGAGAAAATAAATACCATCAAGGACTATGAAGCTCAACAACAAGAAATTTTCGACCTCAAGGAAGAACACAAGAAGAGAACAAGATAACTTGGACCCTTGGAACAAGATGTTGATTAGATTGCAAAATCCTTATTACATTTGCAAAGAGAAATTAGGAAATTTGTTGAAGAATGCTCAGAAAGAATGAAACTATTTCCTGATGAACAAGTTGAACAGGTCATCCTAGCTAAAGAAAAGAAGTTGAAACAAGAAATATATGTTGCAAAGAGGATGCTACTAGAACTCAAAATTTTAGTTCAATCGTACTATCAATGTATTCTAGAAGTAGAGACCACAAATCCAAGGGGAGATAACAATGCAGAAGATCCCTTTTCCATTGATGTCAAAGGGGGAGAGAGGTTGAAAGAAGGAGAGCATGAGAGAGGCTGAAAGAGAGAGAGAAGTTGAAAATGAAGAATATCCCAATGATGGGGGAGCATTGATAGGGTGATCTTATCATTGTTGACGTCAATGACAAAGAGGGAGATCGTTGATGTATTCCCATTGATGTCAAATATGAAGTCAAATGTACCAATACATGTACTGAAAGTAATGGTAAATTTGGCATTGATGCTCCTATAGATTTCTGCATAATTCATTTATGCCTATGTAGTTGTGAATATGTAAGCAAGTTTTATCTTGGTCACAATTGTAGACATTTTCATGAAGAATAATTTAAATAACAGATGTGCAAATACTAATTGTGAGACTTATAAATAAAGAGAAATAAAATTGAATGTGTAAGAGTCCTACAAAAAAATAGGAAATAATATTTGTAAAGCATCCGATGTGTGCAAAAGTCCCAGGGTGTTTTGATATGTTCATCCTAAGCTACAAATATGAATTGCAAAAATGGCACGCCAACGCAGACACTAATTTGTTGAAGACACAATCAATGGGATGATATCCAAATTAAAAGGTCTTCACCAAGTGGACACATATCTTGAGTCAAGAAGATTATAAATTAGTAAGAGATGGATGTGGTGAAGTAAGATTGTGAGAAATGAATATCTAATTGTTTGACAAGCTTCAATTTTTTTCAGGGGTTTCAATGGCTCGTTGATCGTATAGAATATTTTATGAAGTAGAGTTATAGTGCACAATACAGTTAGTCATGAACAGTAAATAAATTCTCTGGTAGAATGGATACTCGTAGTTTGGATGTGTGAAATTCTTGCTCATTAAAATTTCAAATCGTAGAAAAGTAAGTGTGACTGAGATGGAACACAAATCAACTAGGAAGATGCAAATCATGGTTGTTTTCACACATATTTTTTTAAACAATTTTCTGACGCATATGCGCAGAATGTAGATCAGCTGAGAAGACACAAATCATAGTTGTTTTCATACATCGTAATTTTGGAAACTGTCTGATGCAGACAGACTAGCACAGATACACATATGCAAATCGAAAGACTAGGGAAGTTGCATAATTTGAATTGTTACATAGAGAAACTTCCTATTGCCTGGGGGTACCACAACAGATAGTATGACACCATAAATCAATATTTCCCAATATGCAAGAGCGGTAAGCAAATCTAATACTAAGGGATATAGAATCATACCTTATTCTCTACGCTTGAAGTAGATCCCCGTTGAGCTTTTCAAATGCAATTGCGATTATAATTTTCTCTCAACAACAGCAAACAAAGAAAACATGATATATAGAAATGTGTTAGAGCTACTCTAGCATATATAATAAACCATGTATAAGCAAGTAAATACATCCATGTATTCAATATTCATATTCAAATGCACATGGATTGGACAGGAAAATATATTTCTATTAATAAATCAGAGATACAATAGTGACAAACTCTGTCAGCACTTCTGTGAACCGAAGAAACCGAGTCCTCCACCTGGGCCTCCACCACTTCAATCCTCCATCTCTTGATAGAAATCTCACAAAGCAAAGGAAATATTGGGAAGAACACTATGTGCTCCAAGGGACAAAGGGATGCAGACTCAAGTATAAGCAAAATGAGGCAACAATGGACTATAGTTTCCTTACTCTTCAATTTCTCCTCCTTCAATGTGTCCAAGGGCCTCAATATATAGTGCTCCAAAGGGGTAATGGAGGATCGAATCTGAGCATTCTCAAGGAATATGGAAGGCCAAGAGACAAGATATTCGGACTCATATGAGGAAAACTCCAAAAATATTTATCATTTTGCACACATCCTGATGTATGCAGTTTTGAGGTGAAAAGTTGCGTATAAACACGATTATTGCTTTAAAAGCCATGTATAGGTATAAACAAGCAATTTTTGGGGATGATCTTGGAACATCAAAGTATAATATAAGTCCATGGGATCCAAAGAGTCTACAGAGGGACAAGGAAGGCAATAAATGTGTGATCAACCAAGTGTGGTAAAATTAGTTATAACAGGTGCCCCCTAATGTGTGAAGTCAGAGGGGTAACATGACGGTCGAAATAAATTATAAAATCCATCCCAGAAGTTGAGTAATGAAGACTCAGGTTGAAGAACCAGCCACTCATCAGTACAATACAATGAACAATATATGCATGTGGCTGCAAATACATATAGCAGTCTCGGATACATAAGAGTAAATGTCCATGAATAAGCATGATATACAAATGCCATGTGTGGTCATTGCCACGTACAATATACAATGGATCAAGATCTCCATAATGGATGAAGATATCTGATATACACTGGAAATACTGGAATCAAGATCACAAGAGCTAAAGTCTCATGAATATTGGCACAATCAAAGAGGTAGCATATATGGAATGCCACCAAGCTAGAAGGTCTTCTATACAAACTGCTATGAGTACATGTCCTACTATGTGAATAGATGCATCTAGGTTGAACATAGTATTCCATCATCTGATTACCGGTCATTGATGTATACCGCTAACAGACGCGAGATAACCCACCAATAATGAAAATGTGAATCAAGTTACAGAGTGCAATCTAACAGGTGTGAATAGATGTGTTGAGGTTGAACACTTGAAAGAATCCATCGATCAGGGGACATTGATGTATTCCCAAAACTGTCAATGGCGAGAGAACCTACCACTGATTACTGTAAGTATCAAGGCGCTCAAATGACTATAGAGTCCTATTCCAGAATAAATGATCTGATGTCAATGGAATGGAATCTACTAGAACGAGGGCATTAAGGCATCCCTCATCAACAAACACGAGGTACTCAGCAATGTTGTATAATATGGAAGAAATCGAACAAGATGTGCACGAACCAGTAATAGTACCGGGAATGGCCAACATGCAAAGTCAAGATAACTAAGGAATGGTCAATTCAAACTTCAACTTCCTTCGAACAAGAGCATAAGGCAAGTGGTGATTGAAGGTAGGAAGCATGGACTCGATATGCAAACTAGGACATCTCTATGACACAGGAGGCATCAATAGAAGCTCCATGGGGACCGAAAGCATAACCAACCAATGGAGATAAACTCTGAGTAACGAGTACATATCCTAAAGTCAAACTAATAACCCACACAACGAATGTGATATACAGTGCTTTGTTCAAAGGCGACGCGACTCAACTGCTGCCAAAGATAACATCTTTTCTCATCTGTATTTTTATGTTTTTTTACTTTTTTGAACTTGTTTAGATATTTTTGAAAAGCTTGAAAAATAATAAAAGTGCTTTTTTGTACATAGCTAGGAGGAGACAAGTGTTAGGGACAGGAAAACTAGTTCCAAGCAGTGGAACATACCTATGCTCAATGCAAGGAAGTAAGTGTAGGATAACGACACTCAAGGGAAGGTCTCCTCCCGGTAAAGGGGTCATCAAGCTGCAAAGGATATGGAAAAGGCTCTGCTTGGCTAGACATGAGATAAGCTCGGGCTATATGGTTGATAACTCTGAATCAAGGAGCCTGAGTAAGACTCAATAAGGCAAGAAAAACTCATGAAATTATATTACAACTTGACATATACAAGGGAGTCCCTATGGGGAAAGGCCAGCATAAAGTTCAAGAGGAGTATGAAGCTCTTGCTCAAGGACATGGCGGGACTAAAAAGGGACTCCCAGAACCTAAAAGAGAAAACTCAGCATGGGTACCAAATGCAAAAAAGGATCTAACTAGGGCACCCATGTATAGGAAATCTCTACCATTCGCACAATACCACTTCTAACAGCAGCATGAAGGTTCCTTGATCTCATGGAATGGGTTCGTACCTAAGGTTAAAATGAAACGATCATAAGGTCATGCAAAATGTAGGCGGATGTGAAATCATAACCTATATGTCAGTTTAGAAATTATACATGTAATAGGCATGAATGAATCAAAGACTCAGTCAAAATGCGCTCAAAATGGATCCCTACAACACCATATTAGTCCAAACGATCCAAAAATGGTCAAAAACAAGTCAAAACTATAGAAAGTGGGTAAAAATTTCAAAAATTTATAAAATAGTGAAAAAATGATTTTTTGATACCATTTGAAAATGTACCCACCATAGTGCTTTTTAGAACAAAAACTTCAAAAGCTAATTCCAGGAGCATCCGTATGCAAAATCACCCACCGTCTAGTTCAGGTAATTCATCATGCCACACTCTTCCATTTTCATGCATTTATTTTTAAATTTGATGGTCAATTTTTTAACTTGGTCCATCCCAAAGAGCGTGGTTTCAGCCCACGCGGAAATCGGGTCTTTTTCCATGTATAGGGCTGGGTATACACAGAAAAGACCACAATACCTATGTACATACACGGTTGTTTTGAAACCAGTCGCATATAGAGCCACAAACAAGAAATTCAAAGAAAAAATCTAATGGAACTTGGAAATTCTTCTGCATGATGGTTCTTGAGTGGAGAGAGAGTGAACATGGAGATATTGAAGAGATCGTGCAAGCTAATCTAATGGCTCAACAAACACTGAGAGCTTGTGGGTTATACAAGTTTTTATGCCTTGGAAACTTAAGGAAAAAGCCATTAGGGGAATTCTGAGGTCTAAAATGGGCCTAATAAGATATATAATAAAATATTATGAATTAGGCATTTTGTTGAGAAGGTATATTTACAACTCATCTCTTACACTATAACCAATGCAACTATGGTTAAGTTAAATTGAAAAGATGTCTAAAATAAAACCAATAAAAAAATCATCTTTGATATGACTTTGTAAAGTACTTTTGAGTGCATAAATTACTTTTAAATATAATATGATAAATGTACTTATAAAGTAATGTACTCATAAAATAAATTATATTAATTTTGAAATTTGAAACATAAGTTACTTTTTCAATATTCAAAATATGTTTTTAAACCATGTATTTATAATTTTGGATTTTAAACATAAAGTTAAATTTAAATGAGTAAACTATATATATATATATATATAGATATATATATTAAAAATTAAAATTAATTTTAAAATATAAATATAAAACTATATATTAAAAAAGAACTTTTTTTAAATTTATTTTTCATCTTTTTAATACGCCTTTTAAAACACATAAACTCATTTTTAATAGTTTTTTATGATATATATATTATGTATATCACATATTGTTTTTAATGTAATAATTAATAGCATCATTAAATAAATTAAAAAAAAGTGTTAATATTGAGATGAAGGAATAGTACATAAATTTTTACCACGAAAAAGTTGACTTAATATTAAGCAAATGAGATTATATGTAATAAATATTATTATTATATGTAATAAAAATTTTAATTATATAATATCTTATTATGATATAATAGTTCTTTCAAATTGCTACATTAAGGTTTTATATATGTATTTGGTTTTGTAACTTGAATGTACTTGTCTAATTTATGCTGGTATAGATGCAGGGGTTTCAAAGGTTAAAAGTTCATAGTAAAATATGAACCTTGAATAATACCTAAATTTTAAAAAAAATGGTATTAATATTAAAATTCAATAGGATATGAATATATATAGTAATTTAAAAACAAAAACTATTAATCATCCAATTGTTTTATTATAAGATCAAATTGTTTTTATTATAAGATGTTAAGTGATTTTGATTTTAAATAAATATTTGACATATATATTTTAAATATTGAAAAAATAATTACATAATTTTAGTTTTGAATAGACAATTTATTTTTTTGTATTTGTAATTTATTTTATATTGAAATATAAAAATGTAATTACATTTGAATAAAACATTTAGTTTTTTGTACTTGTAATTCATTTTATATTGAAATATAAATAGTACTTTTTTTTCTAAGTACTTTAAGAGTACTTTAGTACATTTATATTATATTAAAAAATAATCTATGAGTACTTTACTTACAACATTGATATAATTAACTATGGGTTTTCCCTTACCATTTACAATTTGACAAATAAGCATCATTAACTCAACCAATGCCACCTCAACTATTATAGATGATGTCATCCTCTAGAATGTGATTAGTTCTTTTACAGTGGATTTCAATACTACATTTTTTGTTTTGAGGCCCATTTTTTACCTCAAAATTTCCCTAATGCAAGGCTACTCCATCTACTAGTAGATTATTGGGATCTTGACTCAGAGACATTTCAGTTAGATGGGATTCCCCTCAGCCTCGAGGTTGAGGATATATATTTCATTACAGGATTCTCCCAAAGAGGGGAACTGGTAAAATTGTGAGCTCATGGGATAGGATGCGGTCTCACTATAGATGAGTACATTGTTGTGTATTATCTCCCTATTACGGAAAATTTTGGGAGTCAAATTCTGACAAACTTGATCCAAAACCTCGGGTTGAAGGCCATACTATTGGCACTGAGCAAGATATCGGGTTTGGAATCCCTCCACCAAGATTCAAGGCCTTTGATGTTCTATGCGGTGGAGTGTATGCACCCTACTATTTATGACTAGAGTACCTCATTGTTGGACAACATGAAATAGCGGATTATAAACTGCAAGATGAGACGGGTGAGGAAATTCAGCTATGGAAGCATCTTGAGTGCTTTCTTTTTTTAGCGTGTGTCAGGGCTAACCCCAAGAGTTGATATTTCCCCACATGGAGTTTGGGAACCGGCTCAGCTACACTGGGAAAACGTCATGCGGAGACTAGGAGGGGGGTAGGTGTCCAACCCCTACCCATCATAATTCTTTCTTTGGTGGCGTAGGTAGATCATCGCCATAGATGACTACCCCTGTGCGGGGATAGAATTCCATGGAGACTCAGACATTCCCATTCCATGAGGCTCTGCATATGGAGAGATAGGTAATGAATCCTGACTCAAACTTGTTTTTTGAATTATTAATTTTTTTCTATATATGGAATCAAAAACACATTTTTTTGGAGTGGTAACATATAGTGATACTCTGTCATGTACATGCAGATGTGGGACCACGATGGCCAAATGGTTTCCCTCGTCGTCGAAGGAGGGGAAGAGGAGATGAGATCATGGGTGTGGATGCGGAGTGTACGCTCCAAAGCATTCACACAAACTTTGTTCAATTGACACATAGAGTTCCCATAACGCAAGTCAATGACTTGCCTGAGTCCATGCAGCGCTAGGTGGTTGGAGTACCACAGGCATGGGTTCGTTTATTTCGTCGGCTAGCTAGAGCCATAGTGTGTTACCATGATCAACACCCTCCTCCCCCATAGGCTTAGAAGATGGGGTGTGTTTTTTGTATGACTGTGTAGTATATTTTGGTGGCTCAAAAGCCCCATTTTTGTATATGACACTTATGTATTATGACACCACATTTTGGACATATATTTTAATGAAAAATACCTATCATGATCGATTATTATTTTATTTACATGTGTAAATTTTTGTGAATGATTTATCTTCGATGAAACAAATGCCAATCTAGTACATAGTTATCATATGAATCAACAACTTAATTAAAATTTCTTGTAATTTGAATGTATGTTATGTTCTCAAATTGTTGTTCTAGAAACATGACACGCAAGAATATTCGTAACAACATTGGATCCCTAACATGATATAGGGAATTAAGCTGTGAGACCACTAACTGCAAATCAAGACGTACCTCAAGAGAGTGAATACCATGCAAAATTGAATCACGCAATAACTCAATAATGGCACTATACTTTACAACATTATTCGGTGAAGGCCGTAAAAAAACACCTCTTGAAGACAACACCTGACCCGTAGGAGTATAAATCATCCAAGCAGCCGAAGCTGAGTTTTGAGTGTGGTGGCTAGCACCATTAGCGAATCCTACATAAACCGAAGACTCTATCGACATCTGCCACAATAAACAGAAGCTAGTCAAAAAACTCGATCACCATAAGTAGACCAAAACTAAGCTATGAAAATGTACATTAATATACAACAAATTAGCCTCGATTGAGAATCATGCATAGTAATTTTTAAGATAGAGCCCATTTCTAGGCTCCGCCAAGGATGTCCCTTCATAATCGACTAAATCATAGGCACCTTTCTCTAATACTCGCTTGACCACATAAGGACCATGCCACATAGGGTTAAACTTTCCTTCCCACAAGGGTTCCTTAGCTTGGTCCCACAAAAGAACCAAGTCACCTTCACTAAACCTCCTAGGACGGACAGACTTATTGTACTGGACCTTAACACAACGCTTGTTAATCGAGCCACTAAAGCATCTCGACGCTACTCATCAAGCCACTCCAAGTGGACCAAACGTTGTTCCAATGTGGAAGTCTCTAGCAAAAGCTCCACGGCTAGTTTCAAAGAAGGGATTTGGCACTCAACCGGTAATATCGACTCCACCCCGTGCACAAGCTGATAGGGAGAAAAAATGGTGGCAGCCCTAACCGCGATTTGATAAGCCCACAAAGCAAGATATAACATGATATTTCAATTGGTATTACTTTGTGCAATGGTTCGTTGGACAATGGAATTAAGTGACTTGTTCACTGCTTCAGCCTGTCCATTCACTTAGGGATAATAAGAAGAGGAATGCTCTTGTTTATACCCTAACTTCGAAGACAACTCTTCCATCATCTTCTTCTGAAAATGCCTACCATGGTCAGTGACAAGCTCTCTCGGAATACTGAACTAGGTGATAATCTGGTTTAATATGATATGAGCGGTTGTCTCATCGTCATATTTAATAATGGGCATAGCCTCTGCCCATTTTGTGAAATAGTTAACAGCCACAATAATGTGATGGTGCCCCATAGTCGAAGTTGGGTTGCAATCCATAATATCGAGCCCCCACTTGGTGAAGGGACCAGTGGTGATAATTAGATGCAAAGGGTTAGGATGTGAGCGCATGTTCCATGCAAAATCCTGGCAAGGGTGGCACCGCTTGACCGCATTAACACAATCCTTAAATATGGACAACCAAAAATATCTAGCTCTCAAAATATTTTGAGCTGTAGAAAGCCCAGATAAATGACCACCCCACGCCCCTATGTGGAAACCATTTAGTACAACCTCATTCTCCTTGTGATTTAAGCAACGACGTAAAATGGAATCAACCCCACGATGGTACAAAGTGTTATCCACAATGAGGTAATTCTTCGCTACATGACGTAGTCGTCGACGCTCATCTCATGAAAGGTGAGAAGGAATCTTCAAGGTTTGCAAGTAGACAATAATGTCCCCATACCATGGGTCTGCAGTCGAAATGAGAAAAATGTTCTCATCAATGAAAGAGTCCTCATGAACCTTTCCCTCATCCAAACACGAAAAACAGGATATAAGCTCAGCAAAAATTAATGACTTCTTCGAATTTGCCAAAACAAACTTGAGGTCAAATTGAAATGGATTAATGTGAGCTATAACAAAAGTTTGGCGAAGAAGGATATAATGCCTCAAATGTTGAACCACATGGACGATAGCTAAGGCCAACTTGTCAACATGGGTATAATGAAGCTCCGCATCAATAAGGTTTCGACTAAGATAGTATATGGCATGCTCATGAAGCTCCTCATCCTCTTGAACCAATATCATGTTAATCGTCTCTTGAGACGCGGCCACATATAGCAAAAGGTCACGACTATAGTTGGGTGGACTAAGAACAGGGACCGATGCCAAGGCTCTCTTCAAAGCATTGAAAGACTCCTGGGCTCACTCATCCCAAATAAACAGAGTATCTTTCTTCAACAAACACATGAATCCTTTAGTCAAATTGGAGAAATTGACCATGAATCTTTGCAAGAATTTCTCCATACCTTGCAAACATTAAATATGTCTAATGTTACATCGGGGAGACAATTGAAGTATTGCCTCAATCTTCAAAGGATCGACCCTTATACCCTCCTTGGAAAAAATGAACCCTAGTAAACAACCAACCTTCACGCAAAAGATTCACTTGTGAGGATTTAACCGAATTTGATAATGGCGGCATCTTTCGAAAACTAAATGCAAGTGATAAGGATGACACACCCTCATATGAGAGTGAGCAGCTAAGTCATCCAAATAAACTTCAATAATATTTTTAAGATTGTGAAAGGCGAAGGTCATATCTCGTTGAAACGTTGCTCTGACATTTTTAAGGTCGAAGGGAATCTTCTGGTCCACAAACATACCCCAAGGACAAATAAAAGTAGTCTTGTGTTGGTCCTTGGGTTTAATTTGGATCTGATTATATCCTGAAAGGCATCCATAAAGGAGAAAAATTCGCTCCCTGCACACTCATCCAAAATCTGATTAATAAATGGTGTGGGGAAGTTATCCTTAGGACATGCTCAATTCAAGTCACGAAAATCAGTGCATACATGGATCGTTCCCTACTTCTTATCCACCGGAACAGATTTTGACACCCATTCCGCTAAGGGAATGGGATAAATGAATCCATCTTTGAGAAGCTTCTCTATCTCTACCTTAATAGCAGTTGCTTTCCTAGGATTCATTCCACACAAACGTTGTTGAACAAGTTTAGCATCCGGATAGATTTTGATTTCATGCTCGACAATGCGAGTGTCAATTCCTGTCATTTCTTCATACAACCAAGCGAATACATCTCGAAATTCTTTAAAAAGCTCGGTGTATTCTCTAATCTCATCGAGGGAACAATCCACCCCAATGTACACGTTCTCAACTTTGCCAGGAACTTGAGAAATATTGATATGTATAGTTGGTGACAATTTCGCCATGTTCCCTTCAGCATACTTGCTAGGAGAGCCTAATGGGACCATAGGCCTACCAATTTTCTCACTAAAGATCGCCTTAAAGTCATCACACTCAATATCATCAAGCTTAGGAAGGAAATAATATCTATGATGCAACTCTCCCCAAGGTTGTTCTAACCCAAACATAGCCTCTTCCGATGGAAAGATGTCATCGAGGCAATCATGTGAGTGAGATGATACCACTACCCAAGCAGGCAGTGCATATGGGTCCTCCTCCTCCATCCGTGAAGAGGAAGGACAAGTCTCTACAACATGATCAATATTAGCTTGAAAAGCCACCAGGCATGTCCTTCTTGGTAGGTATAAAATATTCACTCGAAGTACTCGAAGAAGGAAGAGTCAAAGGACCCTCCATATGCAAGGTGTGGAAAGGGATTGAACTAAACGACGTTGAAGCCTTACCAAGATTAGAACCGATCATAAGAATGGGTGCAACACAACTAAAATTTCCCATTAACGAAGGATACATGTCCACCCCAATATTCTTAGTTGTCGACTGAGAATGATCGATAACCAGGATAGAAGCTCCTGATGATGATTTCGAACTAGAATTATCAAAGGATATTTGATAGATCATCACAATTTTCCCATCCAAAGGAAAACAAACAACCCAGAAGAGTTACGATGCAACTTCTTGCATGTTATAAATCCAGTTTCTACCCAGTAAAATATTATAGTCGAGGGGCGCATCAACCACCTCAACCTCGATCGCAATGGTATTCCTCCCCAAATTGGACCTCAAGGGAAGAAAGAATGTTGTGCGGCCAAAATGATCTCCTGTCAAATGCAGTTAACATCGTTCCTAACTTAGCCAACGTAGGAGAACCCAAACCCTTCCAACATGACAAAGACATCACGGAATATGCATCGCCTTCATCAATCATTGTGTGCCTAATGGTGTTGTTTAGACACTCTACATGAACCAAAAGTGACACATAGTAAGGCAAGCAAGGTTGAACTCCATGATTTTCAAATTTGATCACTGAAGGAGGGCTTCCATCAGCCACCCCAAGAGAATACAACAAGGATTTCCTTTCGAGAGCACAAGTCCGAAGAACTTCTAAAGAAGACATCGCACAAGGATTCTGGCCCAAATCCTCGACGATAGAATAGTTCTAGGCACCTCGGGAATTAGTATTGTGCCCCAAACGTTTCAAGAATCCCTTAGGAATGTGAGGTGGAGCTTCAGGCTTATCACTATGTTTCTCAATACGGAAAGGGCTCTCACGTGGAGGAGGTTCTTTTCCTAGGTCGAGTTGAGACGTACCATAATCCTTAGAACGTGTCACAACATTTTTGGAAGCCATCATGTTAATGCAACCATGGCCACTAACAGTGTCTAGCGGGTTTTGAGTCCCACTAGAAGCACTACCAGGGTCCACGGTCCTCGAGTTCATATTCTAGTTTTGTGGTAAAGGATTTACTAACATAGCTGGGCTATGTGTGATGAACTTCGAGGCATCTTCAATCCGAGGGCACAAGTGAGTGAGGTGATCAACCCCACAAAGCTTACAAGGAAATTTAACCTTACGCTTAGGTTTCTTGTCCCCCCATCATTATTGTTGTTCTTGTCATTATTATCATTTTCATTCTTATTCACACCCTTTCGATTTTTTTTACCTTTCTTTTTATTCCATCGTTTGGGTAGGAAGAGACGAAGCCGTAGCTTGTCCCAACGCAGGTTGGTTAATAGAAAAGTAATTCATTTGGTTTGTAACTGAGCCTATAGGCTTAGCACTTCTGGATCCAACAATTCCATCATCACGTGGCCCAGGTTTAAACTTAGGGTCGAAATTAGATCTAGGCGCATTCAGTATGATCTCATACAAGATCCCAAACTGAGCATAAATCAAGTCCAACTGCTGATCTCTAAAGATATCGTGTTCCTCATTCTGCACTCCAGATGTGGAAACACCCTTCGCTATGTAAGGCAATAAAGACTTGAGGAACCATTATAAAAGGAACTCTGGTGGTATTAAGGCCTTAATCAATATCTTCTGTTTACGCCACTCTTGAATGTGGTCAGAGATATGTGTGGGTTTGTCCTGCTGAAATGTTGACAAGAGTTCAGTACCAGCATCACAATGCACAAGTAGTTGAATGTGATTGAGGAAGGTCATAGCTAAGTCATTAAATGATGTATAAGTCCCCCTAGGAAACTCTATGTACCACTTCACCGCAGGCCCTGTGAGGGTGTGTTGAAATAGCCTTAAGCGAATTGAAACGTGATTCAAGGAGTTTGAAGAGCACTAAAGGTGGAATTTTGTGACGTGTTCACGAGGGTCTTCACCGGCCTTACCATCAAACTTTAGAATGTCTAAAGGAAGCTTGGAGGGAATGACTGACCATGCCGGGTCATGAGAAACTAGATCATTTGTCAATCTCGACGAGTCATGTAGATTTAATGTTGCAAGGAAAGGGAGCCTAGGTTGAGCTATTTGGTTCCATGCTCCCTAATAAGTCTGATTCACATAGGTTTGATTGTTATAAACACAATGGCCTTGGCTAGTGGGATAGTAACCACCTCCCATTTGACCCATATAAGGTTGCATATTATAGTTTGGAGTACCTTGAGGCTGGGGTGCTATGAAGCCATAGTTAGGAGACTGATAATTGGGTTGATACCCAGACCCATAAGGTGTATAGGTTTTTCCACAAGACGCTCCATAAGATGGTCCATGTGACTATCCATAAGATGGTCCATAGGATGGTACATACCCTATTGACACATAAGGAGGCACATAGCCTTGTGACACTACAGTGTGAGAAAACATGGTACGAACGTGGCTAACGGTAGAACTCTGGCCTGAAGGACCATGGTATTTAGGACGAGGATATGTTGTAAAAAATGTGTTCGAAGGAACCAATGTTGAAGATGATGGACATAGGAAGGGATGTAACTTGTGCCCCCAATATTCACATGTCTAGGGTCAGTCCCACGAATGGGAACTGCAGTACTAGGCCTAGGATGTGTGTGTAAAGGAACCTCCACCGTAGGGATGGAAGGCGCAATATGACTAGTGCTACCAAACCTCTCTTCCTGGAAAGGAAAGGAATTTCCCCCAGTTGCAACACCAGGGTCAACACCCGATTCGACATTGGGTGTCGAACCGGTCTCGAGAAGGTCTAGCATGCCATACCTAATTGTTCTAGTGCTAGTGGGTGCATGGTGAGTCTCACGGTTCGAACTACATGACCAATACTGGTGGTTTGCGTTCATGTAGCCCGGGAATTGTGATGGATCATCAGGTGGTGTCCTAGCCATAGAAGGGTCAGACCCTATTGGAGTACCATATGTGCTTGAAGGTTCAACCTCCCATACGGGAGGTGGAAGATAAGGGACCTCCGGGATCTTAGGCTCATGGTCACTCGTGGTGATATCTTCATGTGAATCAAATTGAGAATTAGTCCGCTCGAACTGTCTGGTTCTCTCTCCCAAAGGAGGAGGAGACATAGAAGGTAGAAGTCCTGCTAAACGACAAGAACGGTGGATTACTGCACCTGAATCCACAATGACTCAACAAAATAAAAAGACTCAATCTAGCTACGCAACCCTAAGAAATCTAGCATACACATAGCACACTCCTAATAAAATCTACAGCCAAAAAACAAGCAAACCAAGGGGACGATATGTGAGCTCCTGAATGCAGCAAGTATGTCTCACCTAGGATAGGCTTGAGACTCCCATGCACTATAAGAGGAGATTTGTAACCAATTATAGTGCCCCTCAGCTTCAATGCGTAAAACGACTGTGTTGTTCGGCTCCTACCAGGCCACGACACCTATAGAATAACCTCTGCAAGTACCCCATGCAATACCTAGGTAAGGAAACTAAGGTTACCCCAATATAACCAATGCTCAGGAGGACAGTCGCAAGCAGTATCGACCGTATGGGCAAGGTAGAAAATCCCGAAGCTCAAAAGAGCCCCTAGATACAAATACGATCCTAGAAATATCTTCGACACTCACAGAAAGCGACCAAGGGCTATCCCAATCATAATCGTGCACACTGCCTCGTGCTTGACTCCTGTGTAAGAGGATCTTCCTGAGAAACACTAATTATACCAAGGATTTCTCTCTCTCACCTGGACAAACACCTAATTTTTTGTGTTCAGTAGTCTTGGAGAATTGACTCACAATGAACTATTCGAAGACTCTAAATCCTAATCTTATTGGTAAACCCTATAAAAGAAAAATGTGTAGTTCATTTTAATTAAGCGTTGATTTTAATGGTTGTGATTACTCAAAAGGAAATGGCCGTGCAACTAATGATATTGTGACTCAGCAGTGAAATAAATGTGGACACCTAACAAGCAATGCCAAGTGCAATTTTGTAGA
The DNA here is from genome assembly GCA_001517045.1 of Pseudotsuga menziesii. Taxonomy (NCBI): domain Eukaryota; kingdom Viridiplantae; phylum Streptophyta; class Pinopsida; order Pinales; family Pinaceae; genus Pseudotsuga; species Pseudotsuga menziesii. The sequence continues at coordinate 75,657 of LPNX010554215.1, forward strand.
ATGAAAAACAAGGTATGCCACTATATGAGATACAAGTTCTTTCCTTCAAATGAGAATGCAATCATTCCTAAATGAACACCTGTCTATAATTCAGTAAGAAAAACCTAATGCAAGTACCATGCTAGTGCAAAAATTCAAGAATGCATAAGTATGAAAAAGCAAAATATTTGTGTATTTTTGAAATAAATGAGATGAAAAAACAATAACAGACCCTACAACTATCAGACCCTGCAACCACTCACAAACAGCAGCCAAGCAAGGCACCAAGATAAAAGAGACCTAATGCACTAATCACAAAACAAAAAAGGATGAAATGAATGACAAGAACAAAACCTAATTAAAAATAAATCAAAAGGGGTCTTTGTTCAGAAACAGAGGCTGTATACAGACACCAACAACACCTAAGAAGACTCAGCAATCATCAAAACTCACCCAACAACACTCAATCTCCCACATAAATCTCAAAATAAAGGCATACGCGACTATATGCAGTAAACCTGCGTACATACGTGGGAATTCAAGAGAAAACCACGTGTATACATGACAGTAATGAAAATACTCGCATACAAGAAGAAAAAGAGGGAAAATTGATAAGCCAAGACCAAATTACTCCTACAGGACACTACTGGGAAAAATACGTCCAGACCTGACATAGAAAAAGAGAAAATAAGAGAAATTCAAGCACATTGTATACCAAAACCCCAAAGAAAAACAACTAGGAACCTCCCCAACGGAGTCGCCAATTCTATTATGGAGAGAAACTTCCTATGGCTTGGGGGTACCACAACAGACAGTATGACACCAGAAATCAATATTTCCCAATATGCAAGATCAGTAAGCAAATCTAACACTAAGGGATATATAATCGTACCTTATTCCGGACGGTTGAAGTAGATCCCCGTTGAGCTTTTCCAATGCAATTGTGATTATAATTTTCTCTCAACAACAACAAACAAAGCAAGCATGATATATATAAATGTGTTAGAGCTACTCTGGCATATATAATCAACCATGTATAAGCAAGTAAATACATCCATGGATTCAATATTTGTATTCAAATTCACATGAATTGGATAGGAAAAGATATTTCTATTAATAAATCAGAGATACAATAGTGACAAACTTTGTCGACACTTCAGCGAACTGGAGAAACCAAGTCCTCCACCTGAGCCTCCACCACTTCAATCCTCCATCTCTCAATAGAAAGCTCACAAAGCAAAGGCAAGCTTGGGAAGAACACTATGTGCTCCAAGGGTAAAAGGGATGCAGACTCAAGTATAATCAAAATGAGGCAATAATGGACTATAGTATCCTTACTCTTCAATTTATCATCGTTCAATGTATCCAAGGGCCTCAATATATAGTGCTCCAAAGGGGTAATGGAGGGTCGAATCTAAGCATTCTCAAGGCATATGGAAGGCCAAGAGACAATATATTCGGACTCATATGAGGAAAACTCCACAAATATTTGTCATTTTTCACACATCCCGATGTACCCGGGTTTGAGGTCAAAAGTTGCGTATACACACGATTATTGCTTTAAAAGTCGCATATATGTATAAATATACAATTTGTTGGGATGATCTTGGAACATCAAAGTATAATATAAGTCCATGGGGTCCAAAGAGTCCGCAGAGGGACAGGGAAGGCCATAAATGTGTGATCAACCAAGTGTGGTAAAATCAGCTATAACATGAAGAAAGGGTATTTCTCTATTTTCTACATTTCAATACAATCATATTTCATTTCAGGGAGGTTGGATGGGGCAAGGAGCAAGGGTTCGTAGCCTCCTTCTAGTTGGTGCTGGTAAATACAATCAAGATGTAGCAACATCCTTTTTATGGGTCTAGATAAATTTTAGAAGGTCATAACCTTCTTCCTGTGAGTGCTAGAAAACAAACAGAAGTTGTAACTTCCACAAGAGGAGAGTGCAGTTCTTCCACAGATCGAATCTTGAATTCGTGAGTTGTAGTTTATACAACCAGATCGATATCTGTTCAGGTTGGCACCTAGAGATTGTGAGTTGGAGCTTACGCAAATTGAAGTTGCAACAAGTCGATGCCAACAGACAATAAATTGTACTTGGGATCAAGTTAACATCTGAAATGAGTGGGAACTCATACTTGGAGACAGTAATCTCACATTGATGTAACTATTCTTACACACACACACACACACACACACACACACACACACACACACACACACACACACATTTGTGCATTGTTCTTATTATTGTTGTGATTGATGTAAAGTGTTTAAACCTGCAAAACTTCATATAAGTTAAATTGTACATATCTGCACAAGAACTGATTCACCCCCCTCCCCCCTGTCAGTAAAAACTTAATACAAAAAATCATTGTATCATGTGTTGGTTTTGATTCTTTGGTTTATATGAATGGGATCCAAAACCATATTCTAGTCAACATAGATCTATATTAACCTTGGATATATTAAGCATTCAGAGGGATACAGTTAATTAAGATACAAATCTTGCGATGCTTCATATATCAGGGTTAAGATAGAACTATGTTTGTTTGTTTCCGATTTATCATCATCATCATCATCATCGACCATTTTTCCATTTCTATTGTGTTATTTTTTATTCAGTGTTGTGGATGTTATGTTACACATCTTCTTTATACTAGGTCGTATATGCACTAAGAGTACGTTGCAACAACCAAGGCCTCTAGAGTAATGTTATTGACAATGTAAATAAGAAATTTCTTCTTGATATTTAGTACAGACAAAATAATATTTAGAAAGGAAAATTTCTTCCACATTTTCATCAAGCTCAAGCCCGTTACCTCATGGGAGGCTTTCATAATGAACTTCCAAAGGCATTTCATAACTATCTTCAAAGTTTTCTTTAAATTTAGTGGCAACAACATCAGAATGAATGGTAACCAAGGCAAAATTTTCAATAGGTTTATTGTAATTAGACTCTAGTTGGGCCATTATGGACTCAAACACTCCATATGGTAGGAAGTTATGCTAATCAAGGTCACCGCAAGGGATCTAGAGACAAGACAATGGGTAAATGCGTGGTAGGGAATAATTAACAAGGATACTCATACATTACAAACCATCAATCTCCTCATTTCATTGAAAACAATATCTCTTCTTTGTCCTTTATCTTAACATTATTATTTTTAATATGTTCAATAGTAGAGAATTTAAATAAAGAACTTGCTACAGAATTTATAACAAATTTAAAACTAGAGAAAAAATGAAATATGTTATTAAGAAACAAACTTTGAAATAGAAACCATACAAAAGAAAAAGTGAGCTACTATGGGATATGAATAATTATCACTTTTTTGTAACTTGAAGGGTGTTCCTCAACACTTTTAAATTGAACAAAAATATGTTTTTTACTCTAAGATATAAACTTCATGTTTTAGAAGATTGTGACATTAATCATATGGATAATAAGAAATCACTGCAAGCCAAACAATATTAATTCATAATTAACTTATAAATTTCGATATTTTTCATTATCTAAAAGTTTTTTCAAAATATACATATTTTGGAATTTCACAAATTATATGTAGTGTTACAGGGGGACACATCCCCAAGGGTATGGGATGCACTCCCCTCTCTCCCCAGATATTGGTACTCCAAGGGGGGCATTACCCCATGTCCCTTTTATAGTGGACATAAAGAGACACAATAAATTATGTCTCCATAAAAATTAAGATGTTCCCACACTCCCTTTTCATTAAAGCCCCTCATTTTGAGAGAAAAAAAAAAAATTAAAACATTTTATAAATATAGTGTAATGCATATATAATTGAGGAGGAGAGACCTAATGGGGCATAACTTGGGTTGTTGGTTGGTGTGCCATTGAGTATTATGGAGAATGAAAATGAATTATATTTTGAAAATGGCATTTCCATGGCTGGTCCTTATTCCTCTATGCAGTTGGATGCAAGACTAGTGGGGCATTACCTTGAGCAATGATACTCATTATCAATTGACGAGTTCTTAGACTAGCTATCTTAATACTTAGACCTATATCTTCTAAATTTTTTAAATATAAGAAAAAATACAATGATGACAAAGATCTGTGAATTGACTATTATGTTGGTAAATAATTACATATATAATTTATGATTTATTATATCGCATGTAAATATATTTGATATTAGTTCATTGTTATGTATAAAACTTCAATGATTATACTTAATTTCATGTATTTAATTTTATTTTTTTAGTATTTCAGTGGGAAACCTCTATGTTGAAGGCCGTGACATCCCTAGAATATTTTAGAGTGCTTCCACATATCCCCATATGCATTTCGATACTCCCACATCCCCTAAGAACATCGAGTATCTATGAGCTACATTTGCAATATTTGATATAGGATTTATGTATAACGATTGTCGTGCGCGCTGAAAGTGGAAGTAGGTGGTTGATTGGAGAAATACTTTTTAAACGCCACTTAAATCAATAACAACTTGGGCCTACCTTTAATGGCAATCAAAGGGAAAAAGTTCACAATTATTTTTTTTAACAGAAATAGAAAATTTTTTTATAAATTTTAAAAAGGCTGTAGCCCAGCCAAGCTTACAAGGAGAAATTCTGAAAAAGAAGGCTGATTGCCTCAAATAAGACAGTCAGCCTTCTTAAAAGATCTTTGAGAAATGAATCCCAAATGTTCCTGTAACTATTTCGAGAAAAGTACTGCTTACAAGAGTAGACTCTCACAAATTGTGAGCAGAGAAAAATACAGAAGCATAGCATTAAACCGGCAGAGAGGAGTGTCCTTTAAGGCTGCTGAGAGCCCGCACTGATGTTTGAGGCTGCTTCCTTTTCTCTGCGTTCTTTGTTCGTCTTGCGTCCTCTGGTGAGGGGAGGAGAAGGAGCAGAAAAGTCTTCAGAGTCGGAGGTTTCCTCTGAGGATGGGACCAAGGAAGCCAGCCCTACCTGGGCTGAGGTCTCGCCGCCCAAATCGATGGGATCTTTCTTCGAGCCAAGGGATTCCGGCGTGGGGTCTTCCACGGTACCAGGGGGGATACGCACTTCTGAAACCCCTTCTGCTGCTGGTGCTTCCTTTTCCTGGCCTGAACCTGGCTCCAACGTCTCTTCTGCCGCTACTGCTGCTTCTGGTTCCTAGTCATCAAGTTCTTGAAGGGCTTCAAATCTGTTTTTATTAGCTGGGGTAGATTCTTCTGCGAAGGGCACTTCTGATTTGGAGTCCTTTTTCCAGGGAGCCCTTCGCCTATTGGAAACTGGCTGGAAGTCTGCCCCATTGGCCGGGGGAGGAGCCACCGTCACTGGGGCTTTGGGGCAGCTTTTCACGAAATGACCATAAACATGGCACCGGAGGCACTTGAAGGGAATATGCTCATAGTCCAGCTCTTGGATGTGACTCCATTCGCCCAGGGTGAGATTAAGGGCTTCAGGGAGCCCTTTCTCGAGATTGACCTCAACACAGTTGCGCGCACAGGTGTACTGATCCCCTTTAGGTTCCGCACTATCCAGGAAACGGCCGAGCTTGTTTCCTATATCAGCAAGGGAGCTTTTCCCCCAAAGATGAAGAGGAAGATGGGGGAGCCGGACCCATACCGGGGCAGCCGTGATCTCTGCTTCAAGATTGAAATCCAGAGACCAAGGAGCTAAGAACAGCCCCCTCGATCCCATAAAGTATGGTCCAGATCTAAAGATTAGATCCCGCTCTTCTTTGTTCTCAAAGATAAACACAAAATACCATCTTCCTGCAGCACATAGAGAGATATGGGAGGGCGCCAGGGAGCTCCAACGTTCTGCTATCCATTGATCCACTGCTTTGGGGTTGGGCCACAGACCAGTGAACTTGCCAATGAGGGCTTTTTCTGAGAGCATAAGGGCCATGCGGCACGGATCAGAAGGGGAGAGCTCCACAGAAGGGATCTCATCCATCTTTTTAACAAACTTGGAAGAAGATGAGGCCTTTGCCCTAGGGCCTGCAGATCTAACAAGAACTTTGAAAGCCTCCACCGGATCCATGGCCCGACCACCGGAGGAATGCATGGCAAAAAATTGCAGCAAAAAATAAAAACGCAGAAGAGAAATGCAGAAAACGTAGCAAAAGATCGCAGCTCCTAAGCGCAGCACTGCTGGACGCGATGGACAGCATCAGCGGGCGCTCGCAGAGAGAAGGAGCCGCAGGGACGCAGCCTGGAGGACGCAAGGCGGCTAGGGTTTGGCCCTAGCCGCGGAGGAGCCGTCGTGCTTCATCTTCTTTTTTTGTTATATCTAATTTTTTGACTCAGGCCAAAAAGTTCACAATTATTATGGCATACTATTATGGAAATTCATGTTTTTAAATTGTATGAATTGAAAAAAGGTTCACATTAATATAAAGATGACAATTTTGAAAAAGCAAGATAATTAGCAATTGGGAAAAGAAAATAACTCTTAGGTTTTTAGGTTTTCATGTCAATTTTGGTTTTTAAAAGTTAATAACTCTTATGTTTTTTAGGTTTTTATGTCAAATTTGGTTTTTAAAAGTTGAAATTTTATATACAAACTTCAAATATTTCAGAAAATTAAGAATATGAAACAAAGGCTAATTGCTCCGAGAAACACTTTACAGCCCAGTATGGAGGAGATCTTGTAACATTATGTAACTTTACATAATGGTAAGTTATAAATAATAAATAATAAAAAATTAAAATTATATGTGTTAGAGGTAGTTATTATTGGAGGAGGAGTGGCTTCCAACATAAATAAACTTGATGTGCATATAACAATTAGGCTGAAGGAAATTTTCCAGCGCACATAAACCTGAGTTTAGTTATTGGACAATCATGAGATCATAATCAAGCTGAATGAAGGTTTCCAACAAACATAAACCTGCATTTAATTAGCCAGAGGTACTTTTTACAGCTCAAATGGACTAGATATGTCCATCTATAACGTTGATTTGGCTCATGTCTCAATAACAATTAAATAAATAGATAGTTTATATAGACAATAATAATTAAATAAATAAAATATGTTTTCCATTACATATACTACTGGGCTTTTGATATTGTGCATATTCAAAGTGCTTCATATTTCCTCGCATTTTCAGAAAATTGAATCGGTGAAATGATCATTTTCATTGTTTAAATGGTAAATTTGACTACGTCGATGTAATACCCCCATGACACTGCTTTTATTTTCATGGTTTGAAAATTATTATTTTTTTATTATTATCATGTAATGAGTTATGAAACTCAAAAACTCAAATG
>LPNX010554220.1:2005-73356 GCA_001517045.1 Pseudotsuga menziesii
TGTAACGACATTACTACTTTTGCTTCCTCTAAATTTTATGTGTAGATCTGTAGATACGGGTCGAGGAGTAATAGGAGTCATAGATTTGATCAATCATATCTATGACTCCTAAGGCTCCAAGACCCATTTCTACAAATACTCCGAGATCCATTTGATCAATCATATCTAATACTCCAAGACCCATTTTTAAAACCCTTAAGATTGACTAGAACCTCGACCGAGCTAATACCTCGGTCGAGGTTTTAAAAACACCTCGACCGAGGGTTTTTTAAACCCTCGGTCGAGGGCCTTACAAACCCTCGGTCGAGGGTTTGTTAATACCTCGACCGAGGAATTTAAATACCTCGGTCGAGGTTTATACCTCGGTCGAGGGCTTAAAAAAACAGACTTAGCCCTCATTCAAGCAAATGGAAAATTTCTTGTGCCTTGCAGAGGTGTAAACCCTGCCATTCCTAGCACATAAGTGAGCGGAGTTGATACCGATAGATTCACCAACAAATCTTCTATCCATTGAGATATCATACACGCATTTTAGCATTCATACGATATTTATTTTTTAATTACTTCTAAAACTTATACTTAGAAAACCACACCGCAACTTCGAAGTAGCTCAAAGAAAAATCCGCAGATTTAAAAATACACAGCCAAAAAATTCATAAAAATGCACACATCACATACCGACGTGTCCTATTCAAAAGGGTATCTTTGGTTTTTCAATTTTTGAAAAAATAGAAAAAATTCCTTTACGTGGACAAATATGTGTTTAAAACAATGCTGAAATTGAATGTGGTCACTTTCGAAAAATAATAAATAATTGTATAATGCGAAAAAATTAACAAAAAAATATGCACATCACACTGCATTTTATGTAGATCATTCTTATATATTTATTTTTTTTAAATTATTAATGGAAGATTGAATTACTCTATGTGGACACGAGCCACTTATTATCTTCTTCAAATTTTTAAGGTCACACAGTTCATTAAATGCAAAAATTCACACATTAAATGACATCGGAATATTTTAAAAAAACTATCACTATGAAGCCAACATAATATTCTACAATTTGTTTTTTTACTGCAAGTCAAAATTCACATGGCATATATGCGTTTTGAGGGCTTCAATCTAGCACATGAGTAAAAAATCAGGTTTTCATCGCCAAATTTGGCCAAAAAGTGTTACCCATCTTCATGGAATCACCCATTTTGGAAATCTTTGGGAGGAGAGATCAGCAAGATTGGGAACCACACCTTGAAAGAGGTCATGCTCTCATGGAAAGCACTTCGAAGTCCAAATCTCTTTTGATAGATTATGGAGCTTCGAATCACATGATGGATGAAAGAGACTCTTTCTCATCTTTGGAAACCAAAAAATCCATTCCCATCCACATGGGAGATGATTCCACAATCATATCCGAAGGAAAAGGTACTGTAGATCTTGAGCATGGTTATTTTTCCAATGTTCTGTATGTACCATCTATTGCATCAAACCTCCTAATTGTTTATCAAATGACACATACGAGAGTTCCCAAGAGAGTCTTCTTTATCCCAGATGATGTAGAGATCACAGTACTTGCATTTAAAAAACTTGTAGCAAAAGGACTTTCAAACCATTATGCAAAAGCCTACGAGTTCTCCCATTTTGTGGCAAATGCAAAGCCCACCACATTCCTGACTCATGGAAATGAGGTCAGTAGACTGCGGCATGAGAGGTTCGACCATCTAAAATTTAAATAATTACAGCAATTATAGAAGAATTCTATGGTTGAAGGCCTCCTGGTCATCAAAGCTACCATCGGAATTTGCAAGGGCTATGTTGTTGGCAAGCACCCTGAGCATGAGTTTGATCAGGGGAAGGCAAGCCGAGCATCATGCATCTTGGGGCAGATACATTCTGATATCAGCGGTCCCATTCCTACCACATCCATGAATGGATCAAAGTACGTTCTCACTTTCATTGATGACTTTTCTACATACACATGGCTCTTTTTTATAAAAAAGAAGTCGGAAGTCTTGGAAAAATTCACTGAATTGAAGGCTTTGATTGATAATGCATCTGGATAAAAGATCAAGATTTTGAGATATGATAATGGCAGGGAGTATATCAGTAATTAATTACTGTATATATGTTCCCAAATTTTTATTCATTGTAACATCCCTCGCCACCTCGATCTAGAGCTCACAATGTAAGTAACTATCACTGTAAGTATCGACTTTAAACCTTTGTCAAGTTATGGTTATAATTGATAAGGTTAACAATTGGAAATGACTGAAAAGCTTCGAATGAATAAAACGATATTTGGCGACAAACCCACTAGGGGGAAAGGGATTTCCGGAAAAGAGGAAACCGAGAAAATCAATGAAATAAATAGATGTGTGCTTGTAAATATTAAGACAATAAGAGGTAGTGTTTAACCACTAGCATGGCAGTCCTTGGTTTTTAAAGTGGAGTCGATTATGAAAAACAATGCTTTAATTTTAAGAAGACAAGGGGTCATTCCATATTTTGGAGGTTTTATTGTGCCCACATTTTCATCGTTTATGGAGTACTATGGCTCTCTTTTTCACCTCTTCTGTTCCTTTTGCGGCCCTTTGACGGGATCGATACTGACTCTTTATCCTATCAAACCCTTGCCTCCTCCTCCGGCACCTTTCTCACTTACGTTGGATGTTTTGAGGAGCTTTTGCTTGGGATAGACGCTAGTGACCTGCACGGGCTCGATCGGAGGACCTGTCACACACGGCTTCATATTTAAGTAAGTAAGTAAATAAATTTCATCTCAATTGTTGCCTGAAATATTTAGTAGCTAAAAGAGGATTCTAAACCATGTATATATAGTAGTCTCTAAAGCTTTGTAGAACAATCTAGAGCTAATAAGATTTTCGCAGTCCACCTTTGAAGAAATTAAATAAGCATTTAACAGCGTAAACTTCAGAGCCTTGGATTGAATTAGGCACCCCGGACACTGAAATTTTGTTAAGTGTATGGATCATTTAGTGGATAATTTCTCGTGCTACGTGTTTTTCAGGTTTTAGGACTTATCCATTCAAACTGATCCCAGGATTGGCAGATGAATTTTCTTTAATATATCGATTAAAATCTCTGCATATCGATTTGAAAAGCCTGAATGGTATTCCCCATGAATCAATCTGGAAAGTCTGAACCGTTTTCACTATTAAAATATCTGCATATCAGTTTGAAAAGTCTGAATATTATTCTCCATGAATCGATCTGGAAAATATGGTTGAATAGATTTATGCATGATTTTCATAGTTTGTAGTCTACACATCCGTGATATGCCACAATTTACTATGTAGATAACACAGATCGTTTTCATTTTCTGCTTGCATAGAGGAAGGTAGTCTACATAATCATTGCACCTCAATTTTATATTGTAACCTTGTATCGTAGGATGGCATCATAGGTTGAGATCGGGCTTCATAAACATTGCATTATAATGTTGCATAAACCGGTAAGAGTCATAATTTTTCAGCAGAGATCGCAAAGATGATAAAGCTGTTGGCTTATAATAAGTGCAATGTTTTAAATATAATGAGTTAGATGTATTGTTTTACAGATCCCAAGGACAATAAAGCAACTGGATTATAATATCTGCAATGTCCGATGTATATTAAGTTAGATATATTGCTTATAGACCTCGAAGACAATAAAGTCGCTGGTTTATATTATGTGCAATGTCAATCGCTGAGTTAGATATATTTCTTATAGACCAGAAAGACAATCATTGGCTTATAATATGTGCAATGTTTTAAATAATAAATTAGATATAATGATTTATAGATCCTAAAGAGATTAAAGTCACTAGTTTATAATATTTTACAGACCTGAAAAGGAAATCATTGTGGAACGAATGCTACAATTGATTTGAATATTCCTATGCTGCATACTATCCTGGAAAGTGATTTGACCTACAGGGTTTTATATATATTATTGAAAAGGCTGATCTAAATGTGATATAAAATGGAGATTTTGATATATAATATTTAATATATATCTCAAAGGAAATAAACCCACAGATATTTATAAAATGTTTTATACAAAGTGTTATATACACGGTTTTATATATATTATTTTAGAAAAATGTAAAGGCTGATCTAAATGTGATATAAATGGAGATGTTAATACAATATTTAATATATATCTCAAAGGAAATAAACCCACCGATATGTATAAAATGTCTTATACAAAGCGTTATATAAAGGGTTTTATTTATATTATTTTAGAAAAATGAAAAGGCTGATTTAAATGTGATATAAATGTTTTACATAATATTAAAAAAAGAATTGTTATATATAATGTCTCATATATGTAACATTTGATAGATGCCAAATAAAAATGGAGATTCTGATATAAGGTTATATATATGGTTAATATATCTCAAAAGAAAATAAAGACAGTAATATATATATCATCTCTTATACCAAATATTATATATAAGGTTTGATATATAATCTTTCAGAAAAGTAAAAATGCTGATATATAATGTTTTATATATCATAAAGATGTTTATATATATAATGTCTCATATATATAACATTTGATAGATCCCAAAAGAAAATAGAGATTGTGATATATAAGGTTATATAAAATGTTTAATACATCTAAGTGGTACGGTCGAACCATGAAACATGTTTAGAACACTTGGGGATGTTCCCTTGACCTTAGTGGGTTCGTCGCCCAAGCTCGGGGGTGACTCTAGGAGGAAGAACGCACGCCAGATAGAGTCAATTGGTTGGGTGGAAAGTCGAAGTGAAGCTTTCAGTTGGTCCAGTCTTTTAATGTAGAAAATGAAGCTCTAATTTGGTTTTATTTTCTAGTTATTAGTGCTAGTCGTTAAAGTGGCTAGATGCATTTATAAAATGAGTTTATATTTTCCTCCTTGAATAGTTGAATATTTTAATGTTAAGTTGTGAAGCACAGGGAAGGAGTCATAATGAGGATGCGGATGATGAAAGTATGGTAGAGCACCATAGAGTAAATATGCATTCGATTATGAAACAGATTATTTATTCTATTCATCAAACTGTAACTATCTAATCTTGTTGTATCTTAACAGCTTCCTTGGGGATTCTTGTCCCTTCGCCCGTTGCTTGTACTTGGATCTCTCGACGAATGGTATAAGAATGGTGATAGGGATTTTATTCATGCATAATTAAAATTTGTTGATATAAATCAGTATCATTCCAAGGATTATTATATGAACAAAGCATTGTATCTGTCATGCCTATGTTAACTATGTCTAATGAATAACCTATGAATTGAGAAAAGATCTCCTGATTGTGATTGTATAAGAATTAAGAGAAACTCAATTTCAATTCATTTGGATGTCACAATCTAAGTGTCCCTGCTATTGTTATCTTAGGGTTGTTGGTATATTAACTTTTTATTTGTCCTCATGGTGAGGAAGTTGTAGAAAGTCTTATTATGTATGAACTGAATCTAAGAATGACCGTTTAGGAAAGATTGCTTCTTAATCCTTAATTTTTGTATAGGAAGGAAATACTGCAAAAAGATAATAGGAATAATGTCACTGTTATCTTACAAATTTATGGTATGCAAAATAAGCAATCTTCAGGGCACCATGACATGTTGTTAAGATAATTCTCAAATGATTGTTTACAATGTGCATGAATATTTCTTAAGAAGGTTGCTGCTAACAGATTTGACTTCTTCGTAGTAAAAGTGCAAACATAAAAACAAAATCTCTGCACACATTGGCACCTAGGTATAAGAGGGGCAAATGCAAAGCCCACTGCATTCTTGACTCATGGAAATGAGGTTAGTAGACTGTGGCATGAGAGGTTCGACCATCTAAAATTTAAATAATTACAGCAATTATAGAAGAATTCTATGGTTGAAGGCCTCCTGGTCATCAAATCTACCATCGAAATTTGCAAGGGCTATGTTGTTGGCAAGCACCCTGAGCATGAGTTTGATCAGGGGAAGGCAAGCCAAGCATCATGCATCTTGGGGCAGATACATTCTGATATCAGCAGTCCCATTCCTACCACATCCATGAATGGATCAAAGTACGTTCTCACTTTCATTGATGACTTTTCTACATACACATGTCTCTTTTTTATAAAAAATAAGTCGGAAGTCTTGGAAAAATTCACTGAATTGAAGGCTTTGATTGATAATGCATCTGGAAAAAAGATCAAGATTTTGAGATATGATAATGGCAGGGAGTATATCAGTAATTAATTACTGCATATATGTTCCCAAATTTTTATTCATATCCATCATTTAGTCCCCTACACTCCTCAGCAGAACGGTGTAGCGGAGAGGAAGAATCGGTCTCTCGAGGAGATGACCACTTGTATGCTGGAATCAAAGAAGTTGGATGCAAATTTGTGGGCTGAAGCCATGAATAATGTAGCATATATTCAAAACAAAGTGCCACACTCATCTGTAAAAGGGAATACCCCTTTCAAATCATATTTTGGACACAAGCCGGATGTGTCGAATCTGAGGGTGTTTGGGTCCACTGCATGGGCCCGAATTCCTCTTGATAAAAGGAGGGATTTGCAACCGCAAAGCATCAAAGGTCTGTTTATTAGATATCCTTATGAATCTAAAGGTTTCAAGCTGCTGGATATTAGAACAAAATAGATCATCATTGAAAGAAGTGTCATGTTTGATGAGCCACTTCAGGAGGTATAACTAGTGAAGGAGAAAGCTATTGAATTTCCTTCCTATTCTACTGAATATTTGGATGATGGAATTGGGGGTGATGAAACTGATTTGGATCCTCTGATTTCTAATATTAGTGAAAATAAAATATTATATGCTAAATCATAACCTGAAGTACAAAATCATCTCTCAACTTGGGCCCGACAGACACTCTCCTTCGTAGGTGATAACATTGGAAATCTGGATGATCCAAGGAGAACCCGGTATGATTTCCAAAGAGCAGGCATTACACTCTCTTGTCTTGATTATTTGCTATCTGGATATTGTTATTTAATGATAATTTCAGATCCTAAGTCTTTCTACCATGCTCGGAAGGATCAAAGATGGCAAGCTGCCATGGACGAAAAGATGAATTCTCTTCAGAAAAACACTACTTGGGAGCTAGTTTCTCTTCCTTCGAGGAGAAAATTGGTTCAATGAAAGTGGGTGTTTCAGAATAAGGTTGCTGCTAATGGAACAACCTGAAAATATAATGTAAGGATGGGAGAAAAATGTTTCTCCCAGGTCCAAGGTGTGGACTACCATGAGACTTTTGCATCGGTTGCAAAAATGGACTCCATCCGCCTAGTTTTGGCAATTTCTGCATCTAAGCACTGGGAAGTGCATCATATGGATGTTAAGTATTCCTCTATGCATGGAGATATTCATGAGTAGGTATAAATGAAGCATCCTAAGGGATACATTTCTGATTCATCTTTGGTTTGCAAACTAAAGAAGTCACTATACGGGTTGAAACAGGCCCCAAGAGAGTGGTATTCCAAGATTGATGCCTTCCTTATCTTGCAAAACTTCCAAAGGTGTAAATCAGATACGAATGTGTATATATAGCAGTATGATGGGAATTTTATTATTATTGTTTTATATATTGATGACTTACTTATTATAGGTAGCACATTTGCTTCTATTTCAGTCATCAAAACTGCTCTCCATAATGCATTTGAAATGAGCGATTTGGGGCTCTTGAAGCAATTTCTGGGACTCGAAATGAGAAAATATTGATGGGATAATGGTCACTCAGTCCAAATACATATCAGACCTGTTATTCAATTTTAACATGGCTGAATTTAAGGATGCTCCATTCCCTTTCCTTTCAGGGATCAGCGTTGAAGAAGGAAAAAGCACACCTCCCATGGACTGCACTATTTATCAACAACTCATAGGTAGCTTGCTCTAATTGACTCATTGTCGGCCTAATATCTGTTATGCTGTGAATGCCATGTCAAGATACATGCATAAGCCTCATGATATTCATTGAAAGGAATCCAAGAGTATCCTCCAGTATATTCAGGGAACCAGGACCTACGACATTTGCTATGCTGCAGACTCCGAGCTAGAGCTGGTTGGTTACACAAATTTTGATTGGGTGGGTGATTCTATTAATTGGAAGTCTACTTCTGGATATGTATTCATGTTTGGTGGTGGCCCCATTTGTTTTTCTAGCAAAAAGCAGGCCGCGATATCATTTTCTTCAACAGAGGCCGAGTACCGAGGAGCGGTGAATGCTTGCATCCAAGCTGTTTGTTTGCAAGGCATTCTTTCAGACTTTGATATTGGTATTAATTTGTCCACTATCCTCATTTGTGACAATAAAAGTGCTATTAAGATATCCGTATATCCAGTTACCAGGCAAAGGACCAAGCATGTAGAGATACACATGCATTATATCAGGGAATTAGTGCATGACATGACCATCATTCTGCATTATTGCCCCACTGATGAGTAGATTGCAGACATCTTCACCAAGATATTTTCAGCAAATAAGTTCACTTACCTCCGTCTGTTGTTGGGGGTGAGTTCATCAAGGTGAGTAGACTTCTTTTAGTGTTCAGCTTGAGGGGGGGGTATCCCACTGGGTTTTCCCTCTTTTCCTCACTTAGATTTATTTTTGAGCATTATTTGAGTTACATTATTGTACAGGGTGACCTATAGCCTTTGTTGCTGGGGCCCCGGAATTTCATGCACTTTTTTTACTTCTCTTGAGTATACCTTAAGGGGGGGTGTTGGAGACATTTACCCAACATGCACACTTAATTTGGTCAATTTGGCCTTGTTAAACCACTATCTTAAGTTTTATTGACTTAATAAGCATCACATGAGAACACTATGACATTAGAATCAACACACCCACGCCTACCTTCAGTCAAGGAGGCCAACTAAGCCTTCTCCTTCATTTGGGGAGGCTAACTGGGCTTCCTCCTTCAAATAGTGAGCATTCCAGTGGTGATATGAGTGTCATAAATGCACCTAATTGATAGATAATTGGTACAATCAGTTAATCTAAGTGGTGAAGGTACCTCCATTCATTATATTGATTATTTTTATTAATATTTATGAACTAGAGTCAACTAGGGTGCCTCCAACTGCCTATGATGACCAATTTGACTTCAGTTAACCTCATCGAGGTTCATTGGAGTTAATGATGCGCTACCACTTGTTGGTTGGCATGCAGTGACATGTGTCTGAGCTACTTTCAGTTAGACTCAGTCATCGATTGCACTCCGATTTCAGTTACGACTCAATTGAGTCAATTTGGACTTGATTAGTGGGTTAACTAGGTGTGTTTACTGTGGCTTACATTCAGTTAAGATACACCCATTCATTCAATTTGAATGAACTCCTTGGGAATTTGAATTGTCTTGGAATTCATGCACCTTGCATGATCATTGTATTGTATTATTCATTATTTATTGATTATATAGAGCTGCTACTCCAATTGCAGTACCATTATGCCATTTCCATGCTTAATTGTCTGAAATCTTTTATGAGACTGTGTTTTAGTCCCTAGATCACTGTGATAGATTAATAGGATGTTTGGTGATTACCCTATCAATTCTCCAAGGATGCATTAATTTTGGGCATCTCATTTGCTACGTCACCAATAGCTGCTTCCTCCCGAATTGTATGTACATTGCTGAAAACCCTCATTTTGTTTGGACAGTCCTTTGCATAATGAGGTCTTTGAAATTCCAAACATTTTAAAGGTTTTCTTTGTTCGTTAGTTTTACAATGATTATTAGGTATATATTTGTTCTTTGCTGTTGTAAAATTCTATTGTGTATTACTTTTAAAATCCATTCCTTGATAATTATTCTTAGAATAATTTCGAGAGTTATTTTCGAAACTTCTGTTGGGCTTAAAACCCTTCCTTCTTTGTTCAAAATTATTTGTACATTTACTCTTCCAGTTAGGTATTCCTTATTTTTTTATTTTTGCTTTGTTCATAACAAAAATTATATTTCCTCATTTCCTCCTCAAGGGTTAACTTCCTTTTAAAGTATTTCTTAAAAGTCCTCCAAGTTACATACTTTTCTTTAATGTTTTTCACTGTTTTTATATCCTGCCACCATATATCATGTTTTCTGATTAAGTTATAGATATCCATTATAGCTTTCATGCTATCTGAGTAATTATAGTTTTGAAAGTACTTTTTCATGCCTGACATCCATGCCTCAGCTTCTTCACCTTTTTACACCTCTCTATTAAACATAAGGGGTTTTATCTTCTTAAGCTCTCCTGAAATTCCTTCCTAAGGTTTATATTTTCTCTTTTTAGGACTACTATCGCTATCACTACTTTCACTCGAATATTAATGTTTTTCTTTGTGCAACCTAACCTTAATTCCTAAAAAGGAATTACTTTCATTATCAGAAAATTTTAACTTCTTACCTTTACGTTTGTAAGATACTATTTTCCAGATTTAGTTTCATGTTCTTTTCTTTTATCCTTTTCTTCGTTATGTATTTTATCTAGCAATATTTGATTCAGTTCTTCCTATGCTCTTAGGATTCTTTGATTATCTTCCTTTACAGTCTGTAATTCATCTTTTAAGTCTTTTATAGTTTGAAAAAATTTCAGATGGTTGATTATTTAGTTCTACATATATATTATTTGGATTATTATTACGTAATCCATATTCAACATATGCTTCTACTCCTACCATTTCCTGAAAAACAAAAGTTTATATTTCTGTACAGAAACAATTTTTAAACATAGTTAGTATTTTTGTTTTCTTATTTTGTATGTGAGTTGAGCCAACTTCAGGCCTAGTGTTTGGAAACTCGCTTTGATACCACATGTAACAACATCTAGAACACATAGTAAAAAAAAGTAACATGTATAGTCATTAGAAGACCAAAACATAATATAAATCTTACATCTTAATAATTCGAGTAATATCGTTGCATTAATGATCCATATTATTGTGCTCTAGTATTACATTTTCTAAAAGTTTGCTTACAAGTCCTACTTTGAAGACTGGGTTACCAAGTAAATAGGTCTTAGCTTATCGAGCTAAAGCATATCCTACTTGTATTATGGAGGAGTTTTGATGAAGAGCTTGCTTTGTCATTTAACATCTACAAATCCTAGGTATGGACACTAAGGGGACCCTAACCATGCTAAGGAATGAACAAGACAAAGTAAAAATATAAATTTTAATATACTATGCATGGTCTTCTTGCTACATACCTCATTATTTTACACACACACACACACACACACACACACACACATATATATATATATATATATTCATCATATAGAAAATATGTAACATCGAAATGTTTGAACTGTAGCATTATGGGTAAATATTTCGAACAATGTGGATGTAGGTGGGTCTTAAAGGTAACCACGTGAAGGTCACAAGTGTGCTATCCAGTTGGACGATGGTTTTACCTACTTGAACTTCAGGTTTTTGGCGTTCGACATTTCGTTTTGCATTGTGGGATGGTGGGGAGAACCGAAGTCTCTCGGCCCCTCCAACGTTCAACATTTGTGCACACCATTCAGTACTCCTGCATTATTATTCCCCACAGAACTAGTGTTGGATCTACGCATTGATACCTTGCAGAGATTAAAAGTCGATACAGTTATGTATATGCTTCCTTTTTTCTTTTATAGATTTGTTTTCCTTACTGCTATAGTTTAATGTATAAGTCAATTTTTAACCTTCACAATAATGTTTGACTAGAAGGGATATGCAATGGTTACTCCATGAAGACACTTGGTAAAGATCTTTGAGTTTGGTATCGACCAAGGCCCTAGTAATACCTATGAGCCTCGAACCCTCTGGTTGTTGATGAAGTGCACAACGTTTCCTCCTTTTTGGTCTGGCCTCATTCGGAGTTTTTCAAGGGTTCATATGAGCTTTTTCGATGTTATGGTAATTGTTCTAGTGTTTTTCCTCTATGTCATTTATTGACAGAGATGGAAGAAGTTTGTTTTGAAGCCTTCGGGCTAAAAATGTTGGTGTTCTTAAAAGAAATAATTTTATAAGCATTGTTTCTCTTGTTACAGATAGTGGAGTCTAGGGAAACGTTGTAAATTAGTTTCCTGTGTAGAATAAGTATTGTAGGGTTTCAAAGGCAAAGTAAAACACCGATTTTGATGGCATTTCGAAGTTTTAATGTCGATTTTGTTATAGTTGAAAACAAGTACGACGCTATGTTTTTTATTTCACACCCTTTGTTTCACTCTCATCTCTAATCCGTGACTCATAAATATTGTTTAAATCATTGTACAAAGATATTCATGTTTACGGTATTAGTCTGTAGAATTTGTTCTTTATTATGTGAAGTGTAGTATTGCTATTTAAATTTTAAATGAAATATTTGGGTTTAAATCTTGGTTCCGTTGATACCCAGATTTTCGTTGATGAATGAAATCAATTCTTATTTGGTTCTCAACTTGGGATGCCGACATTCTAAAAGGCGTGTACAAAAAATTGTTTCTACACTTTTGTCTTTTATCATACTGTAAATGTTTGTTAATATTACTTTGTAATATAAATATATTGTTTATAATTATCTAAATGGATTCATATATGGATTTACTGCATGTAAGCTTTTAACATGGTCATTAAACTAACTATGTGAAAATAGTTACGACTATGGCCTAACATTACTGAATTTAAATGCTAATTCAATTTTTATACACTTCTGGTTATAAAAATCCTTTACAGGCCTCGACTCTGTGACCTCTAACAAATTTCTTGAATTTTTTTTATTCCTTATAATATACAACCTTTATTAGAATTTTATGCAGGGTTTTATTTAGTAAAAATATTTTACCTATGATTAGATTGACTTGATTACTGCCTTATTCATAAGTTTTTAACCCTAAACAATTTTTAATAAAATAATCCTAGTTCGTTTCCTTTTAAAGAAAACTAAGACTCTCATCTAAATAAAGGAATGCTGGTAGATTTATTTAAATATTAAGTCTTTCAACAAATATATTATTATGAAAATTGTTCTTACAGTCTCGAACCCTAGGTAGAATTCGTAGTGTTTTAGTTTATAAATATATGGTTAAAACATATAGTTAACTTGTTTGAGGGGTTTACTATTATTTTTAAAAGTAAAAAGAACAAGTTCTAATAGTAAATTATTCATTGTTTATTTCAGATGACGATAACTCTAATTTAACCATTTTGTTAAACTGTAATGGTTTTAAAAGAAATCTAAAGAAATACTAATTACTATTTATCTATGTATACCATGTATAGTGAGATGAAATTTATATACAGAAATATGATATTGTTCTAGATATGATAGCCTACTAACTTCACTAAGAAAATCCGTGTATATAGTAGCATTCATGAACTGATAAATTTATAGGAAATAGAATACTATCCTACTTATTACAGAAAATAAATAATATTTTTGGAAACTTTAACATTTATAAAATTCTACATATATAAAGATAAAATGAATTTAAGGCTAATGACCAAAACAACTTAGAACATGTTAATTGCCAAAAGGGACAAACACCCAAAGAACATCATTCCTCCCAACCATCTCCTGAAAGCAGCCAAGATTACTTGCTTTAGGACCCCCGAGCCTGTTCCCTTAACCACCAAGATGAAGATGCTGTGTAGAAGCCCTCAAAATACTATCTGTAAACTTAGCAGTCGCACTTGTAGACATAAACTCTTAGAAATTCACTCTAGCTTTCCCCTCATTGAATTCCATTTGTGTGCCTAACTTTTCAATTTCCAGCAAACCACAAGGCTCTAATCACTTAGAATGTAGTGAACCTCCTGCTCATTTGATGGTATTTATAAGCTTGCCTAGGTCTTTGGGTAAGTTTTCCAATTAAACAAGCCACCTGCTCAGTTCCTCTTTCTATGGGAACATGACCACAATTATAGGGATATTGCCTCCTGCAATAGCTAGAAAGTGAATGTTGTTTCTTCCACTTGTCATTTTGGCTTCTACAGCAGATCATTCCTGCTAGTGGGTCAGTGAACACTCTTTAAGAGTCTTCTTTGGATAGGTGTCTCTTCTTTTTAATTATTAAATAATAAAAAATTCAATTACAAATGTCTTTGACCATCCTTGGTCAACAATATAAAACAAGTTACAATAACTTTTAAAGTAATGTTTTCTCAAAAATAAAAATGTTTTCAGTTCTAGGTGGGTTACACAATCACATTGAGTCCCTTGGGGTTACTAGTTGATATTCCATCTGGTGATTACTATCATCCTCCATCTTGAAAACCATGGAAAAGGGGGAAATCTTCATGGGTCTAGCAATGTAGTAACATCCTCACTTGGAACTACAAACAAGTGAGGGAGTGAGGGACTATATTTCCCTTGAGAAATAGTTTTATTGTTTGTTTAATTAAGGTGGGTGTGTGCTATTGTTTACAATTAACTACTTCATATCAGATTCATGTATACCATCTTAATATTTAAAAACAAAAACAACATCCCAACAACAATATATATAAACAATACTCATGCAACACGAGTTCTTAATACGAGAGGATGAAATACAAAGCTAAATATATTTCCAATCCAAAGTTGGTTGGTGAGAAAATATTGGACCACAATGAATGGGGGTGCCATTAATCAAGTAGTTAGGACCTTACAAGCTCAAGAAAATAGAACAATGAAGAAACGATATATTCACTGTAAATAGAATTTTGAGAAGACAAATAGAAGATAACCTATTAGTTGGAAAAATAACAAAATGACCACATTAAAATGAAGAGTGACGACGAAGAGAGTAGAACTTACTATCCGTGTAGCTTCTTGTTCGTATAGACCTTGCAAATTGAAATTTGTAGTGCAAGCAATCATGAGTTCCACTTGTTGCCTTTTCTTCTTCCTTCATAAGGCTATGAAACCTTTCTCTAAGAGTACCCAAAAATACAAAGGAAACTCACCCCATTCTTCATGGAACATTTTGAAACAGCCAAAGGATAAGTTTGTAGATGGGTTGTAGAGTCCACTAAAATGAACTAGACAATCAATGTATGAACTCCAAGACTCAAGCACTATCCATGAAAACCTAACCTCTTATGTTTCCCTTGCCTAAGAAAGAGACCCTGAGATTATGTCCATGTAAACCCTAGCTTCCTTCATGTTGTTCTTGCCTATGAAATAGACTCAAAGCATCCCTCTCTGTAAACCCTAACCTTCTTCCTATTGTTTTGCTTCACAAAGAGACTCTATGCATTCATCCATGTAACCCTAACCTTCTTCTTCTTATTGTTTTGCTTAGAAAGGAGGTAAGATAACGAAAAAAGCAAAGATAGGCTAAGCAAGGGAACCATGATCTCAAAATTTATCTCTCATCCCATCACCATTCTATAGGATGATATTAATGACTAAGAAACCTCCAATTATCAAATTTATAAATTATTATATATGAATATAAATTATGCATTTCCTAACATTTACACATTTATATTGCAATATTATTAATATATTTAAAATAGAATTATACTATTTTACAAACAATTTAAAAGTACGTTACACTGAAATTGATGAACTATAAACTATATATGTTTGAGCCTATAATTTTTAACTTGACCACATGAATTGCTCTTGATTAAATATTTATCATTTTGTTATAAAATGTATAAAATTTATTTTTTCCTTATTTTTTATAATATTATTATAATACTTATATTATTTATACATTATTTATTAGTGTGACAAATAAAGCTATTTTTTTATTATTATAAAAAATCTAGTTTGTAAAATTATTTAAATTTTTTACATAAAAAAATTATATTATTTATCTCAAAACTTATTGAAAAATTAAATGATTTTATTGTTATATATTATTATATCTCAAAATTTATTGAAAAATCTAATTATATTCTTATTCTATATATTATATCTCAATTTTTTTTTAAATAAAATAAATTTATTATTTTATAAAATACATAGATCAAACAATTCAAAATCGCAAATAAAAAACAATTAAATAATTTTTTTCATTGTTACATATTTTAAAATTAATTACTTACATTTTTAAAATAGAAAATGCTAGTATTAGATTTTAAAATTTTTAATTTATTTTATAAGTTATTTTTATTATTATATAAAAATGGAAATTATTCAAATTTACATATCAAAAGATATATATTATTAGATTTTAAATTTTAAAAAAAATCAATTTATGTTATTATTTTATATTAATGTAGTTGTAAAATTAATTAATTTCAAATTATTGAAAATCACATAATAAAATGTAGTTGTAAAATTAATCAATTTCAAATTATTCAATATCAAATATCAAAATTCTTATCATTTTTTGAATAGCCACTTCTCTTTTTATGCATTGTATTTAAGAAATTTAATATGTAAAAATTTAAATGGGTGTAATAATATTACGTTCGAAATATTAAAAAAAAACATTAATATTTAAAAGATAATAAGAATCCCCCACGAAGGGTGCCTGTAGGAGCATGCACACCATGCATGAAATCTGAAAATCAAACATGTAGATCATGCCAACCTCCACCTCACGGCCACCATGATCACGTTGTATTTTAGGTTTAAGGGAACCTAATGCAAACATGATCTAAAGGTTGGGATACTTCAAATCCCTCATGCAAACATACCACTACCTTCCCGCTCTTGTTTTGAACATGGTCAATTGTCTAGAAGGAATTATGAGTCTACTTGATCGTAGTCAAATCTTCATCCAACTGAATGATACCCAAACACATCCCATGATGAACTCGGCGAATGAAGCTCTTCATCTGAATAGATTCAATACTTAGCCTAAGTTCTTGATCATTCTGGAAAATTGTCACACTGGTGAGCTTTAAGGCTTCTATAATATCCAAATTGATTGCAATCTCACATGATTGGCTATTGGTACTACAATGGTTAGAAGCAAGAGAACGAAGCGCAAGCACCCTATCAGCACGATTCGTTCTGATATATTATGCATCATGGATAAGCCAGAGAAATCCGGTGCATGATTCGATGGTGTAGTTCATACTGAAGGTCATTGTCTCTTAAGCACAATGGAGGATCGAATGCAAATTAATCTTCAATGTCCCGAGTCGAAGAAGGTCATTCAAGATCTGTGACATCATGGAGGATTTGGGCTCCATCTAAACCTGTGGGACTTGATACAGCAAGACACGTACTCCGCTATGGTATATGAAGGCTCCCCTGTGCCAAATTATATATGAAAGTGTCACATGAATGCTTGAAGCTAACAATGACATAATGAGTTTGGTTGATAGACTAGACCGCTTGGAAGATTGGACTAGACGCCTGGTGAAGGGGCAGATGAATTTTGATGTGAAATTGAACGCCCTAGCCAAGGATCTCACTAGAAAGGTCTTTAGTAAACCGACCTCCTCCACGCTACAAGCTAGCCTCATCTACCTTAAGCACATGGACTTCCCTCTTCAAGGAGAACGCTTAGGGGTAAAACGAGAAAGAGACACAAAAGCGAATTACAAAGCCCAACCCATTGAAATTTCATACTCATATTAGCCTTCTAATACTCATGTTGGTGGGGGTATTCTTCAATATCAGAACATTATGGATATGCGAGTCACTGGTCAAGCTAGCCATAATGAGGAGAGAGTGTTGGAGGAGAGTACATCATTTATGAACACTGAGAACTTTATTTTTGGACTTAAAAAAAGATAAAAAAAATATTTACATAACATTCAATCCAAGTGTCTTTTTCAAAAATGTTAAGGTAAAAAAAACATAATATTCAATGTACATAATATTTGATTGATATCTATCCTTAACAAGTGAAATGTCCTTTAGATCTTTACAAGATTAAAATATTTTTGCATTTAAGTATTAAGGGAGCTTTAGCTAGGAAAACCCCTCAAAGAGATTTAATTAAATAGTTCACAAGGAACAACACTTGCTAAGATTTTGCAAATGGAGTCAGGTTTGAGAAGGGTGACCTAGCCATTCAAGCTACTTTTTTTTTTATAAATATAAATATATAAAAATGTGGCATAGACATTCAACGATTGCCATGCAAAGCAATTAGTGCTAATTCCAAAAATGATATATTATATTTTTACATTTCAAATTTTATGAAAAACACTAGTTATTTTGTAAATATTATTATAAATCTAAACAAATTCATATCTAAAAAAAGACATTTTATTTTGTAAATATCATTATGAAGCTAATCAAATTCATATATTAATATAAGTTATGTATTTCATAACATTTACACATATTTATATTGCAATATTTTTTAATATCTTTAAAATATAATCATATTCTTCTCCAAACAATTTAAAAGTATATTATTATGAAATTTATAAACTATATAGGCTTATTATTTGAGCATATAATTTCTTTTTTGAGCATACATGCAATGTTTAATTTTGAATTGTCTTAATTAAATATTAAAATATCATTTTATCATAAAATATATAATATTTTAGTTTTCATTATTTTATATAATATTATTATAAAATTTTATCTAAGTATATATATTATTTTTATATTATATAATATATTAGTGTGAAAAATAACTATAATTTTATTTTTTATAAAAATATTATTTTGTACAACAAAAACTATATTATTATATCTCAAATTTTATTGAAAAATCAAATTAGTTTATTATTTTATAAAATATATAGTTTTAATATTAATCAATATCAAATTGTTCAAAATTCTCATATAAAAAAAATTCATTTTACATATTTTAAATTAATTACATTTATTTTTTTTCAATAGAAAAAATGTAATTCTTGAATAGTGTAAATAAAATAAACAACTAAATATATAATAGTCCAAATGAAAACTTTACATAACAATGTATCTACTATGCATCTACTATGCAGAAGCTTTGTGAGAATATAAAATAAACATATTAAACCTAAAAAAATTCTCAAAAAACAATGTTGAATCATAATTGAGGATAATCATACCCCAATGGA
The DNA here is from genome assembly GCA_001517045.1 of Pseudotsuga menziesii. NCBI lineage: Eukaryota > Viridiplantae > Streptophyta > Pinopsida > Pinales > Pinaceae > Pseudotsuga > Pseudotsuga menziesii. The sequence goes on from LPNX010554220.1 coordinate 20,898, forward strand.
ATCACGCTCTGAATGTATTATGATTAAAAAAACATGTGATATGGATATACCCCATTCCATCAATATACATATCCCCTTTGCTACAAAGTTGCTTTGATTTAATACAACTAGTATTTATAAAGAGTAGAAAAACTCTTCAAAAGAGCTTAAATGTTACTAAAAGAAAAATGCAAAATGATAGAGGAACTACATATGTTGACTTGTAGTATGCTTGAATGGATCTCCTCGTAATTAGTTGGTTATGTGTAATGTCCCCAAAAATCGAAAATAAATTATTTTTTTATTAGGCTAGTAAAAACTACCTATGCAAAAACATTATTTGTCTTGCGGAAATAGATCGTACACTACATGTACCACTGTTTAGTTGTAAGTTGTTCATACGTTCTGTCATTTACTTTCAGTCAATATTTTTAATGTATTTTACTTAATATGTCATGGATCCAATTACTACTTCATTCTTATGGTTATACATTTTCGTTTATGTGTCGTACTTGGTTATATACTTTGTTCATTCTGCATAGTCTTATTTGTTATTTATGTGGTTCTCACTTAACTCTATTTGTGGAAACAAAGTGGGTGGAGTGGTGGGACTTGTTATCCCATTATTGTCTGAGAGGTAAATGTGGAAATTGAACCCAAGAGGTTGATCAATTACACTCACAAAATTGCTAATCAAACATGCAAAATTCACACAAAAGGAGACTGAAATTGGAGCATAACTTAATCTTGTATTGAATAAGTGTACATTGGCCAACCATATGAAGTAATAGGATGCTCAAATATATAATTACATGAGAGATTCGAAATCACTAGGTTGCTATTCGATTGGTCAAAAAGAGGGCTAGCTAAAACAAGTCAAATCCCCCATAGGTGCAAAAAGGAATTTCCAAATCCATGAAGATCCTCACGAATTAGATAAAGTAAGTGGGAAAATTAATATGTGGTGGAAAGACAAATTATTCATTCTTTTTTATGGAGAAAAGGAAGGAGGATGATGTGGTCAAAAAACAAGGCAAGTTCCCTTAGACTAGCTTTTCCTTTATTCCTTAAAACAACTGTAAATCAAGGCAGCTTTCAGAAAAAGAAGATATGTGCTTTAAGGAAATAGGAATAAATAATATGTGCTAAATATGTTTCCAGAATGATTCCAAAGCACTCCATGATCCATTTTAGCAAGTATTGACTTCTAGGAACATGTAGAAGTCAACTACCATAAAGAGGGAATCTAGGATTCTAGGAATAAGACAAAAATGATTTAATTAATGTCAAATATGGGTAACTATGGTTTGATTATTATAACACCCCCCCTTAATCCTGAATTTATGAGTAAATATCAGAAAATTATAGGGCCTAGAAACAACGCTTAGTCACCCTTTCCATACTGCATGTCCATACAACCAAGGAAAGAGGCAAAAACCCAGTGGAAAAATCCTCCCTTAAACATGGACAGGAAAACAAAATTTTGGAAATCTTGTCATCAATAATTATTCACCACATGATTAGCAATCCCCAGCAGTGATTTGATATTACTGAAGGTCTTCTCATAGAATACTTTGGTGAATATGTCTGCTACTTGTTTTGAAGATGCGCAGTAGAGTAGAGAAATGGTACCATCATGCACGAGCTCCCTGATATAAAGCATATGCATCTTAATGTGCTTGGTTCTTTGTCTTTGAACTGGATCAGTGGAGATTCGAATGGTGCTTTGATTGTCACAATCGATGACTATTGAAAAATATGATTTGAAACCACATTCTCCAAGTATCCCCTGCAACCATAAACATTGAGTAGTTGCATTTACAACTCCTCTATACTCTGCCTCTGTAGATGAGAGTGCTATGGCACTCAGTTTCTTACTTGACCAGCTGATTGATCCTTCTACAAGAATGAACACATATCTTGAGGTATACTTTTGATATGTGTTGTCACCTGCCCAATCACTATCAGTACATCCAACTAGCTCTAAGTCAGATTTTGCTTTGTAGAAAATCTTATGATTCATTGTTCCTTGAACAAAGTTTATGATCATCTTGGCTTCTCTCTAATGGATCTCATGAGGCTGATCCATGTATCTTGAAGCCACACTAACTGCATAAGATAATTTAGGTCGAGTATGTGTAAGATAAAGCAAACACCCAATCAAATGCCTATATAGTGTATTATTTACCATAGGAGAAAAACCTGCTTCTTCAAGCTTAACTCCTTAAAGAAATGGAGTCTTGCTTGGCTTGCAATATTTCATGCTGAACTTGATGAGAAAATATGAAGCATACTCTGACTGTTGAACCTTGATTCCATGTTGGGATTCTGCAATTTCAAGACCCAAGAATTGGCTCAACAATCCCAAATCTGTCGTAGAAAAGGCATAGTTCATTGCATCCTTCAAGGAGGCAATCTCTTTCTTTGAACTTCCTGTAATCAGAAGGTCATCCACATAGAGAACAATAATCATTAAAGAAACATGAATCAGATTCAAATATACATTAGGATCAGACTTGAATCGAACAAAACTCAGTGACAGCAGAAAGCCATCAATCTTGGCATACCAAGCTCTGGGGCTTGCTTGAGCCCATACAATGATTTCTTCAACCTGCACACTAAAGATGTATTAGATACAAAACCTTTTGGTTGCTGCATATAAATCTGTTCATTTAGATCTCCATTCAGAAAGGCACACTTTACATCCATGTGATGTACCTCCCACTGCTTCGAAGCTACAATGGCTAGGGAAAGCATTATGGAGTCCATCTTTTCCACTGGTGCAAAGGTCTCATTGTATTAAATACCATGTACCTGATAGTATCCCTTGGCTACCAATCTTGCCTTATATTTCAAAGGTTAACCATCATCATCAAACTTAGTTTTGAAGACCCACTTACACTTCACTAGCTTCCTCCCTAGGGGAAAATCAACCAATTTCCATGTTTTATTCTTTTGGAGCGAGTTGAATTCTTCTTTCATGGTTGTTTTCCATCTTGGATCATTTCCTACATCTTCATATGTCCATGGATCAGAATCTATCATCAAATAACACTTCTCAACAAAGAGTGGATCTTTCACACAAAGGGCACTCTCAAAATGAGATCTAGTCCTCCTAGTGTCATTAGGATTTCCAATTACTTCCCCAGCTGCATGAATGGTCTTTGCTTCCCAGTTTGGTCTTGTAGGGATGTTAAAAATTTGCATTTAATTCACTATTATTAGAAATATCAGAATCAGAAAACTCATTAGTCTCTTCACTTACAATCAATGGTTGTGGTGGTGAAGAGGACTCTCCAACTTCAACTGCTGCTAAAGGCTCTTCTTCAAAATGAACACTTCTTTCAATGAAATATTTGTTATTGCTCAAGTTGACCAGCTTGTACCCTTTTGAATCTTCAGAATATCCAATAAATAGGTACTCTTGGCTTTGGGTTTGCAAAGCCTTCCTCTTTTCAGTTGGAATTCTAGCCCAAGCCTTTGAGCCAAAAATATTGAAATGGGTCACTTCTGGCTTGTGCCCACTCCAAGATTTGAAAGGATTCATACCATAAAGATTATTATGTGGAACCTTATTTTGGATATAGGATGCACAGTTTATATCTTTGGCCCAAAACTTTGGTGGCAAAGTTTTAGCCTCCATCATACAAGTTGCGATCTCCTTCAGTGATCTGTTCTTTCTCTCAGCAACACCATTCTGTTGTGGTGTGTAAGGGATAAAATGATGCATCCGGATACCTACATATTTGAAATCATGGATGAAATCAGAATTGACATACTCACCTCCATTGTCAAATTTGAGGATCTTGATTTTCCTCCCAGACTAGTTTTCAACCAAGGCTCTAAAGACTTTGAAGAGGTCAAAAACTTCAGACTTATGCTTTCGGAAGTGAACCTAATAATACCTGGAAAATTCATCTATGAAGGTGAGTGCATATTTGTCTTGACTCATGGACATCTAAGGGAATGGACCAGCAATGTCACTGTGGATCAACTCAAGAGGTACAGAGGTTCTCTCATTACTAGCTCTCTCGTACTTGTGCTCTGGGTGTTTTCCTAGGATACAACCTTGATAGACTCCCTTATAAAACTTAATGTTTGGTAACCCTATGACCATGTATTTTTCACTCAAATTAGAAAGATACTTGTAGTTAATATGGCCATATATTTCATGCCAAATCTTGCTTGCTTCATTAGCATGAGTAAGAAGAGCAGAGGAGTTTGAGTAGGATAGAAAATGGGAAAACTTGTATACCTTCAAAGTGTGATCAACAACACTTTTTGCTATGACTTTACCATTCGAAATATCCATGATTTCAACTTCATTGGGGAAGAAGATGACTTTCTTTGGAGACCCGGTGTGAGTCATCTGATACACTGACAAGAGATTAGAGGAAAGACCTGGAACATACAACACATTATTGAAATTACCATGGTCAAGATCAATCCTACCCTTTCCCATACTTTCAGTCAAAGAGTTATCTCCCAAAACTATTGGTGGACATTTCGACATGTCAAGAGAAGAGAATATCTCTTTTGTCGAAACCATATGTCTGGAAGCTCTAGAATTAATGATGAAAATAGGTGAGCTTGAGATGCCAACAACCAAGGCATGTACTCTCTCCTTGTCTTTTGAATTTGATCCTCCTTCCCTCTTCTTTGAGCAATCAGGAAGCGATATGTTGTTCTTCTCCAAGAGTTGGATCAACATGTCTATCTACTTCTTCATACAAGAGCTCTTAGGATGATATCCCTTACTGCAATATGCAGACTTGCTCATTTCTCCTTTGTTCTTCTTCTTCTAGAGGTTCTTCTTGGAGCCTGAGGACTCCTCTTGAGACTTTGCCTTGTCTCTCTTCTACTCAGGTGGCATTTTATCTTTTTTTAATGATTTTTTAATCAACCTTCGAATCTCCAGCAACCAAATATTGGTCTTTGGAAGGTTTGATGGTGTCTGTCATCACCAATTTATCTTGCTCCTGAGTGAGGGATTCCATGAACTCAATAAGCTTAGGAATCTTCCAGGTTCGAGTTGTCAATTTAGTGGCATAGAAGGTCCAAAAAAATGCTGAATATTTAGGACCAAGCTTTGAGAGAATGGTCAAAACTAGTTTATCGTCCTTCTTTTCAATCCCACATTGTTTTAACTGCAAAACAAGGGCCTTAAACTTGGTAAAATGGAGTTGCAATGATTCGAAGCTACTGGGATTCAAGGAGATCAATTCATTCTCGATTTGATGTCCTCTCATCTTATATGTATTTCCAAAAATATATTCAAGCTTCTCACACACCTCATTAGGAGATGTCAATGAATCAAGATGAAAGAGGAGGTCTCTTGGAATACTCAGACACAAAATACCATAGGCCTCATCCATCCTGTTGTGCCATTTGATTTTCTCTGTAGCTGCATTGCGATCTTCCTCAGTAGCCATGGTAACCTTGTAGAGACCTCTCTCTCTCAACATTATCTCCATTCAGCTTTCCGTTCAAAGAAATTGAATGGAGTCAAGATGAGCCTTTGAGATTAGTCCATATCTCAACTCATGTTCCCTTTAGTCCGCAGAATGCACTCCCATTCAGTGATGTTGAACCTACAATAACAATTTGGAAGGAGAGAAATTGATATAAAAAGTCTCTGACACCATGTGGAAATTGAACCCAAGACATAGATCAATTACACTCGCAAAATTGCTAATCAAACATGCAAAATTCACACAAAAGGAGACTGAAATTGGAGCATAAATTAATCATGTATTGAATAAGTGTACATTAGCTAACCATATGAAGTAATAGGCTTCTCAAATATATAATTACATGAGATATTTGAAAGCACTGGGCTTCTATTTGAATTGGTAAAAAAGAAGGCTTACTAAAACAAGTCAAATCCCTCATAAGTGCAAAAAGGACTTTCCAAATCCATGAAGATCCTCGTGAATTAGCTAAAGCAAGTGGGAAATATAATATGTGGTGGAAATACAACTCATTCATGCTTTTGTATGGAGAAAAGGAAGGAGGCTGATGTGGTAAAAAAACAAGGCAAGTTCCCCTAGACTAGCTTTTCCTTTATTCCTTAAAACAGCTTTAAAGCAAGGCAGCTTTTGGAAAAAGAAGATATGCACTTTAAGGAACCAGGAATAAAAAAAACATGCTAAATATGTTTCCAAGATGATTCCAAAGCACTCCATGACCTAGTTTAGACAGTATTGACTTCTAGGAACATGTAGAAGTCAACTAGCATAAAGAGGGAATCTAGGATTCTAGGAATAAGGCAAAAATGATTTAATTAATGTCAAATATGGGTAACTATGGGTTGATTATTCTAATAGTAAAGTGTTCACTTGACTAGCAGCCTTACTTAGTTCTTCAAACTAAGACACCTCTTTTATTTCATATACAGATCATACTTCACGATGGAGACTTGCTTCTGAGGAGTGTTGCAAGTGTTGATCATTAATGCACCTATTGTTCGTTACTATGCTTCATTACAGACTCGGATTACAACAAGGGAATTAATACTTTCATTATTTATTTAACATAGTTAAATTATCTATGTTGTACTTTCATTATGTATTTAAATTTCATGTCTATTTTATTACAGTTATTAACATAGCTCTTGTTTTTATTGGCAGGTTATAACTTGGCTTAAAAATCAAACCTTGGTCTTATGATATCATTTATACCATAGTATATTTAATATTCCATGGTTACTAAGCATTAAGCTTAGGGACGACGCGTTGTATTAAGGATTTAAGCCTAAGGTTTAAACGTTACAAATCCTATGTTCTACTTGGCACATGGTGCAAGGACTTTGGGTTGGCGCAAAACATTACCTAGCTTAAACATTACACTATTCATTATATTGTACTATACCTTGTGTTTATACGTTGGGGTGGCAAGTTTATAATATAAGGTTTGACTCTTATGTGATGGGGTTTAAGATATCGCATGGAATGGAGACCAATGTTAACGAATCGTTTCCAAACAATAGGAATGTGGGTTTTAGTTTGATAGTGGACACCATATTGGCACCATTAATTCTCCTCAGGGATCATGGTATACCCAACATAGGGTTTGGATCTCATGATGGTTGTCATTTCACTTGGTTGTTTGTTGATTTTGGGCTTGTCTCTGCATAGGAGATGAAGTCAACACCCTGGTTCATGAAGGTAAGCACTGTTGGTTTCATGACAGTATTGATGTTTATCTCATTGCTTGTAGACAGTCCATACTTCTCATCCTTGTTTTGTTTGGTGGTGTGCAAGTGCAAGGGTTGGTGGAGAGCAGTGTGGCTCAAGGCTTCATCGTTGTTTCGTAGGTGGCGCCAAGGCGTAAGGTAGGCCTTCCATACAAGCCCACACTTGAATCTCTTGAACTGTCTATTTTTTCGTCTTCATTTGTTTGGTTTGGGGCTTCTCTGTGGGGTTTTGATGCGCCTTCGGGCTTGTGTTAAAAGACTTGGGTTTTTATGTTTTGTGAGGCCTTTTGGCCGTGGAGCGAATCTTAATGCCCTTATAGGCTCTGTGTATATATTATGTTTTTCTAATTCATCTTTTGGAATTTGGGGCTTTTATGCTTGGGCAGCACCATTGCTTGCAATGGTGCCATAGCCATTGGCATGCCTGGATAATACTTGACTTGCGTTAATGGAATTCCTATACATATTTAATACCGTGTTTTTGAAATGGCAATGGTTATTACACTTACTGTGTATGTGTTGAGTTTATGTCATGCTTATTTGTTTATTACTGTGGGTATATGTGGCATTCACCTTTGTTGATGGACTGTATATTAAGTTTTTTTTTTTAGCTGTAATTGTTGACAACGCTTAGGTTGAGGCCTTGCCGTGAGTGGCATGAGCGTCCCCAAGGTTGTTGCGATAGCTCCATATGGTTGCATTACTGCAACTATTTCGTTGATTAGAAAATAATATGGATTGTCAAGGAGCCAGAGTGCAAACCCACGATGGCCTTCGTCACTGTAAACTGAATTTTAAGGGACTGTGTGTTTTGATTAATTTGGTCATGGTCGTGATTACAGCGCAAGGGAAGAGCTTAAGTCTTATGACTTAGATGTAGCGTAAATGTTTGTTATTAAAATTATTGAGGTTAAACACTAATGTAGCCTACATACGATGTATGTATAGTGTGGTCGTGATTTAGTGTAAACAAAAACCCACAGGGTTCAAACCCTATTCGTGGTGTGATGTAAAGAGTTGTATTTATATATATATCGATGTGAGTTGGGGCTTGGATTCCCACAGGATTCGATTGGTGTTCACCTTTGTGATTACTTTGGAATGTAATAAGATTTCAATATGGTTTATAAATGAAAATGATTACTGTGTATAAAATTATATTGGGATTTTTAATATGATATTTTCGTGGTCAGTATAATTTTATGTGGTGGTTTTACTGAGCCTATGACTTTATTTTGTAACCCCCAGGGGTCAATACTATGACCTCTGGATAACTTAGGATTGTAATTTATTGGTTGTAATGTTTATTTGGATAATCGTTATGTGATGGCCATGAGCGATATTTAAATGAGACTATTCAGTGTTTATGGCATAAGTTTTGATTATGTGGATTTAAATAATGAAAAGAGGCATGATATTTGGACCACAGAATGGTCGCGATACTTACTATGTTCGTTGATTATGAGGATGTTAATTTTAATGGAATGTTTTAGCAATTATCTTGTATTTAAATATGTAGACCTTGAAAGGTCTTTACTAGTGTACTTATCTTAGGAATAATTATAGTTTGTACTTTAATTGATTAGATTCATAATTCCATTCTATAACTGTTAATGCTTATTTATAGATAGTATTTTGATTTGTTTATTGTTGATTTCTATATATATTTATATATATAATAGTAGTTCAGTTTGTAGATAATATATTAGGTTATCTAGGTTGTAAGTTTATACTTATAGGTATATATAGGTATATATATATAACTTACCTGTAATCTAAGTTATGTAATTCTAAAACATGCCTCTACTGACAAATGTAATATGTGAGTAGAGTATAAAGACCAAAGGAGCAGATAAACAATAGCTCTGAAATAAACCTAGTTAATACTTAATCGAGTTTCATTAGTAAAACTAATACAATAATTAAAACTAGGGTGCAAAACCCTTGATGAACATTTGTAGAGAAATTAAATATGCAGAAGTAAACTAATAAATAAACCCTGCATAAACCTGGCATAGAAAATCACTTATAGGATAGGGTTAATATTTAAAAAATGCCAACCCTAGCAGATTTAAACATAGAAACATATACATTGGGTTAGGAAGTGCAATGTAATCATTTACCTTACATAGCTAGCATTTATTCTAGGAAAGTAAAATAAAAAGTCTAGGGCTTCATACCAGTAACTTGAAGTTGTTTTAATGGCTAAACCTGTGCACTTAAATAACCAGCATTAGTAATTCAAGGCAGATCTGACCTCTGTTTTTTATGAGCAAATCACTTGGGAACTACCATGTTCCACCCAACCATGATCCAGAACCATTTTTTTTTTCCATCTTGATCCCCCCGCGCTAGACTCCAACATTCAAATAGCTTAGAGCTCCTAAAGTAGGGTTTCCTATCTGGTATATCAGATCTGGAACAGATCTCCTTTTTCCTTCCAGGAAAATGTTCTCCAATAATTACTTAAGAGAAAATAGGAAGAAAATGACTCCTCTAATGATAGATCAAAACCCCAAGCCTTTCCTTGGCTTGAGTCTTTATAGACAGACTTTTCAGTCCGAGGGACAGTTAAATCAAGAAACCTTGGTTTCTTGATTTAACCCTTTTCAATTACTTTGGGTAATTATTAATATTTTAACTTAGGAACTTTCAACTAGTGCCTAATTAGACTTTGTAAGTTTTTGGACTATTTATTATCTATACATAATAAATAATAATGGATGGATCTTTTCTTTCTTTCTTTCATCATTAATATTATAAATATATTTAATTCTTTATACAATGTATAAAGTACATAATAATATAACACTTGTTAACATTTGTCTTTGGGAATCATATACCATGATCCCTAGACTTAATGACACTTATTCATTAAGGTCAAGTAGGTAGATGGTTTAGGTCTACTAAGCTAGGAAACTCTAAACATCCTTGCATGTTGGATTTCCCTCATATAACGTGGTATTTCTTCAGTAAATGATGAGAATACATAAATTCAAAATTTCATTTAATCACTTATAAATAAGTATGATGAGATCAATATATTTTTCAAGTCGTTTTCACTCGAAAGTTATTAAATATTTTACAGTAACCCCTCGCGCTTACCAGAGCCCATACTCAATGCTTTAACAGGGAGTTACAAACTTAGTGCAATTCTAGAGCTCTTCGTCAACACTAATGCTAGGATGTACTTGTACAATACACCTAGGGATACAATGGGCAAGGATTCAATGCTCCAGAGCTTATGCTCAACATCAACATGGAAGGCTCCAAGGCTTATGCCCAACACTTCCAATTATCTTTTCATGTGCTCTAGAGCTTCTCGCTGAACACAAAGGTAAGTACTCATGTGCTTCAGATCTTCTCTCTCAACACAAATCATCAATCACTCAAGTGCTCAAGAGCTCCTCGCTCAACACAAATCATCAATCACTCAGGTGCTCCAGATCGCCTCGCTCAAGACAATTTACTCAATCACTTAAGTGCTCCAGAGATCCTCGCTCAACACAAATCAGCAATCACCCAAGTGCTCTAGAGTTCCTCACTCAACACAAATCATCTCATCACTCATGTGCTTCAGGGTCCATGCCCAACACAAACAATCATATATATATATATCATCAATAATTGTCTTACGCCCAATATATAAAACAAATCATCATGTTCATATGCAGTGGGGTCTTCGACCCAATATATCAAAATAAAATATCAAGTCAACATTATAGTAAATTGGCACATGTCTATAAGTGTTAGGTCCAAAATTTGCGATATTACATCCCTCCCCGCTTGGAACAACACCGTCCCTAGTGTTCTAGGGACTCAAGCATTAGAGGAATTTTTGGGTCCAAAATGGGCCTTATAAGAAAACACGCGAACAATAAATTCTTGTGAGTTAGAATTCAAGAACCAATAGAATTTCAATAAAACGAGTCAACCATAATGGTTGAATTTACATATTTGTCATTAAAAAAACTTCTTTTTTTGTTCATATTTTTGACATATCCCCTTGTGTTTTTACTCAAATTTCAATCGGGAGAGCTCGTTGGATGCAGAATTAAATTCCACATCCAACGAGTACCCACACGACATACTTTTGATGGACCTCACTACCCAAAAAAACAACAAATACCTGAAAAAATGTGATGATGATGTCATCATCACATTTTTCAATGTATTTTTTTTTTTTGGTAGCAAGGTCCGTCAAAAGTATGATGTGTGGGAACTCATTGGATGCAAAATTTAATTCTGCATCCAACGAGCTCTCCCAATTGAAATTTGAGTAAAAGCATAGGGAGATATGTCGAAAATACGAACAAAAAATGTAGTTTTGTTATTTCTTTCTCCAAAATAAATAAATATTATTTTATTATTTTGACTATTATTTTATTATTTTCCTTAGGAGGCCCATTTTAGACCTCAAATTTTCTCTAATGATGACATCATGAAACAAGGAGGGGTAATCCTTTCTCATGGTGGCTTTATTCTCCCAAGTAGCCTCATCAGCTTCAAAGTGCTTCCATTGCACTTTCAATTGGACTATGGTGCGCTTCCAAAGTTGCACCTCTCTCTTGTCCAGTATATGAATAGGCTCAAGGGAAAAGTCTTGTTTAGGTTCCACCTAAAATAGGGACCAATCAACAACATGTTTAGTATCATAAACATATTTCTTTAACAAAGATGCATGGAAAACATTATGGACTCTTACATGCGCAGGAACACTATTTCATAATCCACCGGCCCTTTCTTGGCCAGTATTTCAAAAGGTCCACAAAATCTAGGTGCTAACTTACCACACCTACCCAAGCTCAATGAGCTTCGTTTGGATTTTACCTTCAAGTAAACATGATCTCCTATTTGAAAGTATTTATCTTTTCTTTTCCAATCTGTGTGACTTTTCTGGCGGTCTTGTGCTTCTTTAAGGTTCATCTAGACCTTAGTAACCAACTATTCCAAGTTCATCAACAAATCAGGCCCCAACATAAGTCGATCCAACGGGTTATCCCAAGTAACCGGTGGGTGATTCCACGGACCTGGGTAACACTTTTTGGCAAGAGCATTTCGGCAAAAACTAAAAAATGCACCTCGGTCGAGGTCTTGTTAAGCCCTCGACCGAGGTCTTAATATCTCGACCGAGGGCTTGTTAAGCCCTCGACCGAGGTATTGCGGGCTTTAAAAACCCTCGACCGAGGTATTTAAATACCTCGACCGAGGCATTTAAATACCTCGGTCGAGGGCTTAAAAAAACAGACTTAGTCCCCATTCAAACAAATGGAAAATTTCCTGTGCCTTGCAGAGGTGTAAACCCTGCCATTCCTAGCACATAACTGAGCGGAGTTGATACCGATAGATTCACCAACGAATCTTCTATCCATTGACGTATCATACATGCATTTTGGCATTCATATGATATTTATTTTTTAATTACTTCTAAAACTTATACTTAGAAAACCACATTGCAACTTCGAAGCAGCTCAAAGAAAAATCTGCAGAGTTAAAAATACACAGCCAAAAAATTCTTTAAAATGCACACATCACATATCGACGTGTCCTATTCAAAAGGGTATCTTTGGTTTTTCTATTTTTGAAAAAATAGAAAAAATTCCTTTACGTGGACAAATATGTGTTTAAAACGATGCTGAAATCGAATGTGGTCACTTTCGAAAAATAATAAATAATTGTATAATGCGAAAAAAATTAACAAAAAAATATGCACATCACACTGCATTTTATGTAGATCATGCTCATATATTTATTTTTTTTAAATTATTAATGCAAGATTGAATTACTCTACGTGGACACGAGCCACTTATTAGCTTCTTCAAATTTTTAAGGTCACACAGTTCATTAAATGCAAAAATTCACACATTAAATGACATCGGAATATTTTAAAAAAAATATCACTATGAAGCCAACATAATATTCTACAATTTGTTTTTTTACTGCAAGTCAAAATTCACATGGCATATATGCGTTTTGAGGGCTTCTCTCTAGTACATGAGTAAAAAATCAGGTTTTCATCGCCAAATTTGGCCAAAAAGTGTTACCCATCTTCATGGAATCACCCCGGTGTTCTACACTTCCATCTATAGAGTACCTCAAAGGAACTCATCTTGGCAGAACTCTAATAACCATTGTTATACCGAAACTCTACGAGATGCAAGTAATCCTCCCACTTCGTGGGGTTGTTCATGACATACATCCTGAGCATGTCCTCAACAATCTGGTTTACTCTTTTTTTCTGCCCATCTAATTGCGAGTGATATGCAGTGCTAAAGTTCAACTGCATATCCAATATGGAGAATAAAGATCTCGAAAAGTTTCCTGTAAACTTAACATCACGATCTGAGATAATTTCCTTGAGTATCCCATGCAATCTAAATATCTCCTTCAAGAATATATCAACAATGTTCAGTGCTTTGTAGGTAGACTTCATAGGAATGAAGTGTGCTACTTTCGACAACTTGTCGATGACCAAAAAAATAGAATCATTTTGCTTCTTACTTTTCGGTAAACCGGTGAAGAAATCCATACTAATGACCTCCCACTTCCATTCAGGAATGGGTAACGGCTACAACAATACCGTAGGATGTTGATGCTCAGCTTTGACTAGCTGACATTCCTAACATTTCACAATAAACATTGCAATGTCGACCTTTAACTTAGGCCAGAAAAAAGTGTCTCTTGACAGCGGATAAGATCTTTTGATATCCCTGGTGCCTGGAGTAGGGTTCCCGATGAAATTCTGTGAGGGTGCTGGACTGAAGGTCCCCTCCTTTTAGAACATACAAACGATCCTTGGACCATAACATTCCATATTCGTCTACCTTGGATTCTTTTTGTTGTTGAAACAACTTGTCCTCTTAGACTTTCTTGAGGATTTCCACATAGAAGGGGTCAACTCTATTGGTTGCTCCAATCCTCTCATGCAAATTTGCATTGGTTTGACTCAAAGTCACCTCATATATCATATGATTTCATCGGATCAAAGCATCAACAACCTTATTCTCTTTGACCTTAATGTGCTTTAGCTCGAAATGGTACTCACTAAGGAAAGCCAACCACTGGGCTTTCCTTGTATTCAGATCCAGTTGATCGAATAAATATTTCAGACTCATGTTGTCTGTCTTCAGAAGGAACTTCCTTCCCATGAGGTAGTGCCTCCACATCCTCAAAGCATGGATAATGGCAGCTAACTCAAGATCGTGCATAGGGTAATTCTACTCATGCTCTTTTAACTTCCGCTATTCATAACAAATCTCATGATCATTCTGCAAGAGGACTCCTCCAAGTCCTTCCTTTCTTACATCCGTGCAAACAATGAAATACCCATCGAGATCTGCAATTCATAATACCGGTGTGGTCATCAAAAGTTGCTTAAGCTTTTGAAAACTTACTTCGCACTTGTCAGTCCATAAGAAATTATTTTCTTTCTTTTGCAAAGCGATCATGGGGCAAGCGATTCTTGAGAATATCTCAATGAACTTTCGATAATATTCAGCTAATCCCAAAAAGGACCTAATTTTAGTGACATTAGTAGGGGTAGGCCAATCCTTTATGGCCTTCATATTTTTTGGGTCCACAACTATCCCTATCTCGGAGATAAGGTGACCTAAATACTGTATCTGTGGTTTGTAAAAATCACATTTGCTAAACTTAGCGTAAAGATGGTGTTCTCTCAAAACTTGTAGTACTATGCAAAGGTGTTCTTCGTGTTCTTCTTTATTCTTCAAATAAACCAGTATTTCGTCTATAAAGACCAAGACGAGCTTATCCAGATACCTGCTGAATATGTTTTTCATCATACACATAAAGTTCATGGATGCATTGGTCAACCCGAATGGAATCACTACAAACTCGTAGTGCCTGTACCTTGTACGAAAGGAGTTTTTGTGAATATCCTTATCATGAATCCATACCTGATGGTACCCAAATTGTTGATCAATCTTTGAAAATATTCTAGCTCCTCCCACCTAATCCAACAAGTTATAGATACTAGGGAGTGGATAATGGTTCTTGATAGTCATTTTGTTCAAGTGACGGTAATCGATGCACATCCGCATGGTACCGACCTTCTTCTTTACGAAAAATATTGGTTCTCCTCAAGGAGACACACTGGGTCAGATATACCCTTTCTCTATCAGTTCCTATAGCTGTAGTTTGATTTCCACCAACTCAGGTGCACTCATGTGGTAAGGGGATTTGGAAGACGGAACTGATCTTGGGGTCAGTTCAATGGAAACTTCTAGGTCTCATTTTAGAGGTAATCCTAGGATTTCCTCGGGGAACACATCCTTGAATTCTTCAAGAACGAGGAAGTCTTCTATGCATTACTCTCTTTTAGACTCTATGTCTCAGATGTTTATTGCAAACAACTTGCAGCCTTTCCTGATCAATTTCTTTGCTTGTAAAGCAAATATTTGTCTTACAGAAACTTTCTTTGAAATTCCCTAAACCTTCACTTGGTTCCCTTGGATATCAGTACAAAAGATAGACTTGTGTAAGCAATTGAGCATGACATGGTGTTCTTCCATCCAGTCCATGCCGATAAGTACATCGTATGATCCTAAAGGTAGGATGTTCAAGTTTACTTTCAGGTAGGATGTTCGTAGGAAAACCATTCAGATTTACCTCACATTCTTTAACAATTTCTGAAACTTTTTATTTCGTACCTATGGATAACTGAACCATCCATGGTTTATCATGTTTTACTTTGCCTAGTTTGCATTCACCAACAATTTTAGGTGAAACATAGCTCCAGCAAGTACCAGGATCAATAAGTTATTAAATTGAAGTGTTCAAGATCTTACCTTCTATCTCAACCATTGTAGCTTGATGATCTGCCCTTCGGCCATCCAATGTTGCATAGATCCGCGATGTTCCAACTATGTCCTCAATAGTTGGTTCTTCTTGTAAGTTTTACAAGACCCCACTAGTCTTGTTATTACAATCTCAGGCATAATGAGGCCCGTTGCATTTCCAGCACTTGATCTGTAGCGGGGTAGCATTGGCTCCACTTGCTATTGGCTTGTGAACATTAGCAGCTGGTACATAAGGATTCATACTAGATTTATTGAAGTTCTTGTTCGCTTGAAAGTTGTTATTCTTCTTTCTATATGGATGTGGTTTAGACCCAGTTTTATGGTTATCAGAAAAGTTATTATACTTGTCTCGGTTTCAGTTCATGTTCTCCTGCCTTAGCTGTCCATGCTCATAATAAAACCTAGCTTTGTGCAGGGTGGTATCCAAGGTCTTAGGCATGTTGAATTCAATCCTGTCCTGAAAACTAGGAGGAAGACATCTTAGGAACTGTTGGATCTTTACCTTTTCTTCTTTGATGTATGGTACATAATACAACAGATCTATAAATCTATTAATAAACACATCCATAGTCATGGATCCCATGTGTAGTTCGTGAAACTCTTTCACTTTCCTATCGAAGAACCTTTCCGACATATATTTTTCTTGGAAACATTTTTGGAAGGTATCCCAACATATTTCTCTTAGATCATCTTTCTTAGTGTTTTTTAAATCTCTCCACCACCTTTTTTCCTTTCCATTCAAGTTATAGATGGCAAGATGATCCTTCATCTTACTTGAGTAGTTAAGAACCTAAAAATATCTGCTCATGCCCAGTAGCCACTCTTCAGCCTTCTCCCCTATGTTTAATTCACCTTCATAGGTCAGGGATCTTATTTTTCTAAACTATCCCTGAATACTATCATTGCTTCCTAGATTCTTTCTTTGGGGAGAAAGAGAGTCACCACTGGAAGGACTATAATGGTCTCCTTTTGGTGCTTCACGGGTACGTTCCTCTTTTTCTTCTTCTCTTGGGCTACTAGCCCATTTTTGGTAAGGTTCTCTTTTGGAGCTGTTTGTGGAGTGGGTAGGTTTACCCTGCGGTATTCCTCCCGTAATATTTCTTAGTAATGCTTCATTTATAGCTTGTTGTTTCTTTTTTTTGTTCACACTGTCTTCTTTGAGACTTCGTAATTATGCTTGAAGACTGTGTATAGTTTTCAAAATATCAGAATTCAGCTCCACCACTAGTTCTACTTCTAGGGTGGGGGTGTTCATCCTTCCTTACCGACTTTTATCTTCCTGAGTGTTCATAAAATGAACTATTCAGTAAAAGTTTCCTGAAACTTCAAAAAATTTAAATAACATAAAAAATTTCTGTTAGTAACAAATTTAATATCATACTTTACTTTCCTTCCAGTAAATGCTTGGTGCGTCCATAGGTCTCTCAGTATTGAAACTGGGCTCTGATGCCACTTATAATGTCCGCAAAAATCGAAAATATTTTTTTTATTAGGCTAGTAAAAACTACCTATGCGGAACATTAATTGTCTTGCAAAAATAGATCGTACACTACATGTACCATTGTTTAGTCGTAAGTTGTTCTTATGTTTTGTCATTTACTTTTAGTCAACACTTTTAATGTATTTTACTTAAGATGTCATGGATCTGATTACTACTTCATTCTTATGGTTATACATTGTCGTTTATGTGTCGTACTTGGTTATATACTTTGTTCATTCTACATAGTCTTATTTGTTATTTATGTGGTTCTAACTTAACTCCGTTTGTGTAAACAAAGTGGGTGGAGTGGCGGGACTTGTTCTCCCATGATGGTCTGAGAGGTAAATTGTTCACTTGACTAGCTAGCTTGCTTAGTTCTTCGAACTGAGGCACCTCTTTTATTTCATATGCAAATCATACTTTGCGACGAAGACTTTCTTCTAAGGAGTGCTGGACGTGTTGATCATTAATGGAACTGTTGTTTGTTACCATGCTTCATTACAGACTCATATTATAATAGGGTAATTACTACTTTCATTATTTATTTAACATAGTTAAATTATCTATGTTGTATTTTCATTATGTATTTAGATTTCATGTCTATTTTATTACAGGTATTAACATAGATCTTGTTTTTATTGGCAGGTTATAACTTGGCTTAAAAATCAAACTTGGGTTTTATGATATCATTGATACCATGGGATATTTCATATGCCATGGTTACTAAGCATTAATCTTAGGGACGATGCTTTGTATTAAGGATTTAAGCCTAAGTTTTAGACGTTACAAATCCTATGTTCTACTTGGCACATGGTGCAAGGACTTTGGGTTGGCACAAAACATTACCTATCCAAAACATTACACTATTCGTTATATTCTAATATACCCTACGTTTATACGTTGGGGTGGCGAGTTTATAACATAAGGTTTGAATTTTATGCGATGGGGTTTAAGGTATCGCATCGAATGGAGATCAATGTTCATGAAATGTTTGCAAACTATAGGAATGTGGGTTTTAGTTTGATAGTGGACACTAGAATGGCACCATTAATGATCCTTGGGGATCATAGTAGACCCAACATAAGGTTTGTCTCTCACAATGGTTGTCATTTCGTTTGGTTGTTTGTTGATTTTGGGCTTGTCTCTCCATAGGAGATGAAGTCGACACCTTGTATCGCGAAGGTAACCACTATTGGTTTCATGACAGTATTGATGTTTATATTGTTGCTTGTAGATAGTCCATACTTCTCATCCTTGTTTTGTTTGGTGTTTTGCAGGTGCCAGGGTTGGTGGAGAGCAGCATGGCTCAAGGCTTCGTCGTTGTTTCGTAGGTGGTGCCAAGGCATAAGTTAATCCTTCCATACAATCCTACGCTTGTATCTCTTATCCTCTCTATGTTTTTGTCTTCGCTCATTTGGTTTGGGGCTTCTCTATGGGGTTTTGATGCGCCTTCAGGCCTATGTTAACAGACTTGGATTTTTATGTTTAGTGAGGCCTTTTTGGCCATGGAGCGAATTTTAATGCTCTTACAGGCTATGTGTATATATTATGTTATTGTAATTCATATTTTGGAATTTGGGGCTTTTATGCTTGGGCAGCACCATTGCTTGCAATGGTTCCATAGTCCTTGGAACGTCTGGATAATACTTGACTTGTGTTAATGGAATTCCTATACATATTATATACTGTGTTTTTAAAATGGCAATGGTTATTACATTTACTGTGTATGTGTTGAGTTTATGCCATGTTTATTTGTTTATTACTGTGGTTATATGTGGCATTTGCCTTCATTGATGGACTATGTATTAACTTTTTTTTGTAGTTTTAATTATTGACAACGTTTGGGCTGAGGCCTTGCCATGGGTGGCATGAGCCTCCCCAAGGTTGCTACGATATCTCCAGATGGTTGCATTACTGCCACTATTTCGTTGATTAAAAAATAATATGGACTCTGAAGGAGTCAGGGGTGCAAACCAACGATGGCCTTCGTCATTGTAAACTAACTTTTAAGGGACTATGTGTTTTGATTAATTTGGCTGTGGTTGTGATTACATCGCAAGGGCAAAGCTTAAGTCTTACGACTTAGCTGTAGTGTAAATGTTTGTTATTAACAATATTGAGGTTAAATACTAATGTAGCCCACATACGTTGTATGTATAGTGTGGCTGTGATTTAGTGTAAACAAAAACCCATAGGGTTCAAACCCTGTTCATGGTGTGACGTAAAGATTTGTATTTTTATATATGGATGTGTGTTGGGGCTTGGATGCCCACAGGATTTGATTCCTATTCACCCTTGTAATTACCTTGGACTGTAATGAGATTTTGATATGGTTTATAAATGAAAATGATTCCTGTGTATAAAAGTATATTGGGGTTTTTAATATGATGGTTTCATGGTTATGTAAATGATTAATGTGTAGCATTTTATGTGGTGGTTTTACTAAGCCTGCGACTTGTATTTTGTAATCCCCAGGGGTCGATACTGCGACCTCTGGATAACTTAGGATTGTAATTTATTGGTTGGAATGTTTATTTGGATAATTGTTCTATGATGGCCGTGAGCGATATTTAAATGAGACTATTTGGTGTTTATGTCATAAGTTTTGATTATGTGGATATAAATAATGAAAAGAGACATGATCTTTGGACCAAAGAATGGTCACAATACTCACTGTGTTTGTTGATTATGAGGATGTTAATTTTAATGCAATGTTTTATCAATTATCTTGTATTTAAATATGTAGAGCTTGAAAGGTCTTTACTAGTGTACTTATCTTAGGAATAATTAGAGCTTGTACTTTAATTGATTAGATTCATAATTCCATTCTATAACTGTTAATGTTTATTTATAGATAGTATTTTGATTTGTTTACAGTTGATGTCTATATATATTTATATATATAATAGTAGTTCAGTTTGTATTTAATATCTTAGGTTATCGAGGTTGTAAGTTTATACTTATAGGTATATATAACTTACCTCTGATCTAATTCATGTAATTCTAAGACATGCCTCTGCTGACAAATGGAATATGTCAATAGAGTATAAAGACCAAGGGAGCAGATAAACAATAGATCTAAGATAAACCTAGTTTGTACTTAATACAGATTCATTAGTAAAACTAAAACAAGAATTAAAACTAGGGTGCAGAACCCTTGATAAACATTTGTAGAGAAATTAAACTTGCAAAAGTAAACTAATAAATAAACCTTGGATAAACCTGGTATAGAAAAGCACTTATAGCCTAGGGTTAATATTTTAAAAATGCCAACCCTAGCAGATTTAAATAGAGAAACATATACATTGGGTTAAGAAATACAATGTAATCATTTACCTTACATACTATAGCATTTATTCTAGGAAAGTAGAATAGACATTCTAGGAATTCATACCTATAACTTGAAGCTCTGTTAATGGCTAAACTTGCACACTTAAATAACCAGCATTAGCAATTCAAGGCAGATATGACCTCTATTTTTTATGACCAAATCATTTGGAAACTACCACATTCCACCCAACCATGATCCGGAACCGTTACTGGTTTTCATCTGGATCCCCCCGAGTTGGACTCCAACATGCAAGTAGCTTAGAGCTCCTAAGGTACAGTTTCATATCTGGTATATCAGATCTGGAACAGTTCTCCTTTTTCCTTCTAGGAAAATGTTTTCCAAGAATTACTTGAGGAAAAAAGGCAGAAAATGACTCCTCTAATGATAGATCAGAACCCCAAGCCTTTCCTTGGCTTGAGTCTTTATAGACATACTTTTTAGTCAAAGGGACAATCAAATCAAGACTCACCTTGGTTTCTTGATTTAACCATTTTCAATTACATTGGGTAATTATTAATATTTTAAATTAAAAACTTTCAACTAGTTCCTAATTAGACTTTGTATGCTTTTGGACTATTTATTATCTTTACATAGAAAATAATAATGGATGGAGCTTCTCTTTCTTTCTTTCATCATTAATATTATAAATATATTTAATTCTTTATACATACCATGTATAAAGTGCATAATAATATAACACTTACATTTGTCTTTGGGTATCATATATCATGATCCCTAGACTTAATGACACTTCTTCATTAAGGTCAAGTAGGTAGATGGTTTAGGTCTATTAGGCTAAGAAAGTCTAAACATCCTTGCATGTTGGATTTCCCTCGTATAACATGGTAGTTCTTCAGTACATGATGAGAATACAAAAATTTGAAATTTCATTTAATCACTTATAAATAAGTATGATGAGATCAATATTTTTCTCGATTCATTTTCAATCAAAAGTTATTAAATTCTTTTCACTAACCCCTAGCACTTACCAGAACCTATACTCAATGTTTTAACAGGGAGTTACAAACTTAATGCAATTCCATATCTCTTTGCTCAACACTAATGCTACGATGTACTTATATGATACACCTAGGGATACAATGACCAAGGATCCAAAGCTCCAGAGCTTATGCTCAACATCAATATGGAAGACTCTAGGTATTATTTCTAACACTTCCAATTATCTTTTCTTGTGTTCCAGAGCTTCTCGTTCAACACAAAGGTAAGTACTCATGTGGTCCAGAGCTTCTCGCTCAACACAAATCATCATTCACTAAAGTGATCCAGAGCTCCTTGCTTAACACAAATCATCAATCGCTCAAGTGCTCCAAAGCTCCTCTCTCAACACAATTCATCAATCACTCAAGTGCTCTAGAGCTCCTCGTTCAACAGAAATCATCAATCACTCAAGTGCTCCAGAGCTCGTCGCTCAACATAAGTCATCTCATCAATCATGTGCTTCAAGGTCCACACCCAACACAAACAAGCATATATATATAATCAATAATTGGTTTACGCCCAATATATAAAACAAATCATCATGTTCATATGCAGTGGGGTTTTCGACCCAATATATCAAAATAAAATATCAAGTCAACGTCATAATCAATTGGCACATGCCTATAAGTGTTAGGTCCAAAATTAGGGATATTACATTATGCTTGAAGTCTTCAAAGTGTATCAGACCTTTAATAGTCCAATGCATTTTTTGGATAGGTAATCAGCTCTTTTTTATTGAAATTCCTATAAACATGCAAAAAAACTCATGGAGAAAAACTTCCCTTATATTTCTCTTATTCTGAACTACTAGTGTTCCAAGAGGGATGACTGAAGAGCACATCTCTAACTCACCCACTGTATAGCAACTCTAAAGTTCCCAATCAAAGCCTTCTAATAGTCCAATGGATTTTTTGGACAGGTAATCTGTTTTTTTATTGAAATTCCTATAAACATGCAAACATTTGGTGGAGAAAAACTTTCCCTATAGCCCCCTTATACTAAACTACCAGTGTTCCAAGATGGATGCTTGAAGGGCACATCTCCAACTCACCTAGCCAATAGGAACTTGAGAGTCCCTAGCCAAAGTCTTCTAATAGTAGAATGGCTTTTTTGGACAAGTAATCCTTTTTTTATTGAAATTCCTATAAACATGCAAAAAAAAAAGTGACGAAAAAAAACTTCTCCTATATATCCCTTATCCTAAACTATCATTGTTCTAAAATAGATGATTGAAGGGCCATCTACAATTCACGAACTCAATAGCAGCTCCAAGTCCCCAGCCAAAGTCTTCAAAGTATATCTCGCCTTCTAATAACCAATGGCTTTTTTTGAAAAGATAATCCATATTATTATTATTATATTAATTGATTTTATAAATATATAATAAATTCAAATGACTAGTATATAAAAAATCAGAACGTATTTATACACATGTTGTTTCTTAATAGTTGATTTAGCTCAAACATTAACGGTTTTGCTTGCTTCTTCTAGATAATCTATTTATTACATCCTGCTTTTGGACCAACTACTGAGCGCAGCATAAACATTCTAACATTTATGACAACTTAATTTTCATAAATTGATTTTCCAATAATGGCAGAATCCCTCGGTTCTTAACAGAAGTTCGATGGGTTTCCAGAATGGTCAGGTCAGACTATTAACAGGGAAATTTGGTTCAGAATTACAGGTGAACATAATTTTTTGAATCTGCTGCTATAATTACATGTATGAATCGGTAACATCCGCCAGAACAGTTGGCCATGACAAACGCAGAAATGCTCGCTACGATCATTGTACATCACATCTCCCATGCTCTTGCATTTCATTATAACCTCCTTGCATCCATGCATCCAGATTATACATCTGAGAGGGCATCTGATCCATTTCTCTGCACACAATATTATTGCTGGCCTCATTTTGTACGCTATTAAACATCCACACTCTGAATGTTATTCATCCCACCATAGTCTCGCCTTGATTCTCCCACAACCAAACCCTTCTTCGATTTGCCACCCTTCTCTCCATGAACCAGAGAAGAAGGAGGTGTAGGTCTCAGCTTCCCCACAAATTACCAATGATTCCTTTGCAAATCAAAATAAGAGCAAGCTCTGCTATATCTTTCCAGCAGGTAGATCCTGTCATCGAAAACAGCAGAGGAGGGCCATGTGGAGGAGGTGCTTGCTAATTTCAATTGGGATGGCAGTGAATCCAAAAAATCCTAGACAACTGAATTCAAATCGAATCGAGCATCTCGACGTAGAATGGGAGGGCTCTCCTTATATGATTAGAGGTAGCACACCACGGGTTCTTGATGCCTCCAACAACTCATGGGAGGGCTCTCTCCCATTTTCATTTTGGATTTTGAAAGCTTAAACTGTAGGTAATACGGCGCTTTCGTGTGAACAGAGGCATCAACGGGAAAGAGGATATTTAGTGCAGCCGATGGAATCTGTGTTCACACAAACAAAAAATCAGGTGAAGCCGACTAAAAGAGTACCCTCCATCACGAAAACGACACTGGGTAGCTATCGGATGGTCTGATCACAGGGCCAAGAGGATGTCACTTCGAATCCATCGGATGGCCAGAACGCATGGTATTTATTGTGCCACTTGGCACCCATCGGATGCCCAAATTGCATGGCCCTCATTGCCCACTTGGCATCCATATGACGGCCAGATCGCAAGGCCCATAAAATGCCACTTGGAACGCACCAGATGGCCAAATCCAACGGCCTTCATTATGCCACTTGGAAGCCATCCAAGGGCTCTCCAAGGATTTCCGTACGCCCCTCTTCACCCATTGACGTCTTTCTGTACGCCAGTTGGCCACAATACAGGGCTCTCCATACGCCAGTTGGTCCATCCAACTTAGTTTACACTGCCACGTGGAAACACTCATGAGATGGGAGGCTATGTTTTCAACGGCGAACAATACTGCATATGCTATGCAGCATTTAATGCGACGCCGTCGCATTAAATGCTGCATAGCATAAGAAATATTGCTCGCCGTTTTCAACGCTGCATTGGTCGCTTTGCTTGCGATACGGACGACCCGTTCTCCATCGATTCCAAACGTATGCTGTGATTCCTCTTTAAATGTCATCTCGTACCTACTGTCATTCACAGGGAACAAACCGTCGTGTCCATTATGTCGAATTTCCAGCACTCAAAATTGCATATATATAGTTAAATTGATATAAAAATACCTACTGTCATTCACAGGGAACAAACCGTCGTGTCCATTATGTCGAATTTCCAGCACTCAAAATTGCATATATATAGTTAAATTGATATAAAAATAACTAGCAATTGTACCCAGGGTCCAATAAAAGAACGCCGTGTTGTAAGCTAAGTTTCATACGACTGCATCACCTCTTATTTATATTTGCTGGGGATCTTTTAGCCAATATCCCCTTGCAGATGAAGATTCATTGGTCTATTCGGCTGGCTTTTGTGAATTGCGAAGGTGGTTCTCGACGTAACCTAAAAAACCTAAGCAATCCAATGTTCTCTCAATCTTGAACGACGACTGGAATGCATTGAACTGTTAAATTCTTGGAATCCCTGGGAACCAATAGAAGACTCTCTTCCATCAAAATCCTATGGAGCTTAGCAACTGACAAAATGTCCTTAACTAATATATACCTCGGGAAACTCCCAGGAACCCTAAAAAGAAATAAGTCAGCTCAAGCCTGATAAAGACATGCTTTATCGTCCACTCCAGCAACTCTACAGCAACCCCATCTGCTATGTATATCTGCCAAGCAGCAGCACCAGCAGTCGGCCTTGCTGACATGAGAACTCAAACTATATGGGTTTTTAGAAATGTACTAAGCTCAGATCGGCTTCCTCACTTCTGCATCATCAGAATCACACAACAAATCAGACAATCAACGCAAAATTAACCATTAAGATTAGTTGGGGACCGGTGCTTACTGTTAACAGTTTGCCACATCAGAATCACACAACAAATCAGACAATCAACGCAAAATTAACCATTAAGATTAGTTGGGGACCGGTGCTTACTGTTAACAGTTTGCCAATCGAGATTATATACCAGCAAATATCAGCTATAAATCAATCTTCGTAGCAACCATGGCTTTCTGCTCCCTC
This sequence comes from Pseudotsuga menziesii, assembly GCA_001517045.1. Lineage (NCBI taxonomy): Eukaryota > Viridiplantae > Streptophyta > Pinopsida > Pinales > Pinaceae > Pseudotsuga > Pseudotsuga menziesii. Next base: position 46,814 of record LPNX010554220.1, read on the forward strand.
CCACAGTTCGTCTCTACAATGTCGCCACTAACTTTTCAGATGCAACCCAGTCTAGCACGCAAACATCCGATCGAAGCATTGAAATAAGTATTGAAAATCTCCACATATCTTGACCTAAAGCATGGTAAAATAAAATATATAAGAAATTAACCAGACTTTGGCCACCAAGTATCAAACACCTACAATCCGACAAACATATTTCTCCCCACGGGGAATCTCCTTCAATCCCAATGCATAGAATACAGATTTTTTCTTTAAACGGTTTAATCTTGCATCATGGATTTGGAATTTGATGTAAAAAAGTTGGAATTATAATTTATTAAAACTTTTTAGAATTAAAAAACCGATACCTAGACACCTATAATCTGACAAATCTATCACTTATTATAAAAAAATCTATCACTGAAGCTTCATAATAGCAAACTTCTCTGGAACCAGCTGCCCAAGGGAGCCCACGTGAGCCTGGGCTGCATGCACACCACGTGGTCTTTGATTTCACCGACTAATACAATACGATTTAATATATTTTAATTTGACGACAACAGATGCTAGCATTTCCATTCGGTATCGTTATCTCGGTGTCGTTATCGTAGAGTGGCTCGCCAGCTGAACGATCTCTGACAGGCAGGTCGACATCGTGGAAGGCGTGACCGCAATCGGGCAACATGCGAACCAGGTCAGGGCTCTTGTAATCTTCAAGGCAAATCGAGCAGCACGACTGATCTTCCCCCTCATTTTTCTTCTCCTCCTCCGAATACACGAACTGTGTATACGAATCCAAGGTCACCTGATCGAGTCCCGGGACGGAGGTGGCAGACCTGTTCTGGTACTGTCCTGTCACATGGACGACGGTGGCGTTGGCGCCACGGTCATTCGGGCTACTGCGAATCTGTGTGTGGCTCATCGTCACGCGGAGGCAGTAGTAACAGGCCAACATTATTGCCACTATGAGAACCACGGTGCTCACGGCTACGGCGATGCCGTATCTCGGCCCCACTCTGCTCCTAGCAATCGGTGTCGATAGGAGGGATTTACAGAGAATTACAATACGAACATACAGTACAGTAGGAGGGAATACAATATGAGAGATTGACGAGGGTTTACTATACCAAAATGCGATACAATAGAAGGGATTTACAATACGAGGGATTTTCCAGTCTCACTTAGATTTTATTTTCCGCTGTACAGGTCACCGCTCATCATTTTATTCAGCTCAGCTGCTCAAATATTTGACAGTTCTGGCATTCGCTTTACTTTGGTACAATATGTTTTGGAATTATTTTAACAGCAAAAGGGCTTTACTTGCGATGCAAAGAAATTGTTAGAAGCCAAGACATTCCAGATTTGTTCACTAGATGCTTTGAATCAGGCGAGGATTCAATTGAGATGCTTCTTGGTATGAAAGAATTTGATGGCCAGGAAGGTATTGGAGCACTTACGGATAAAATGATACCCTCTCCATCTGAACGCTCCCGTTTTCAGCATTATTTGAAAGGTACGCTCCCGTTTTCAGCATTATCTTTATTCAATTCATCCTCACACTCCCCAGTTGCTCCCATTGTGCACCTAACCTGATACCAAGAAGAGAATCTCTCCGCCAAGAGCAACCTTTTACTGCAAATGAATTCTGTTCACAAGATGATACCAGTCCTCATCCACAACGGCAACCCTGTCTGCTTGGACAGCTTGAGTTTCTTATGAGTCCTTTTCACAATTTGCTTCTCATGTCTGTCAAAAGCAAAGGAGCTCAGGGAAGCAACTGCCTCTTCTTTTGAAGGCGTGTACAAGCCGAGGCCGAATTTTTGGTTCCTTTCTCCTCTTTTGCTTTTCGATGTGCTTCTTCGGCTGCTTTCTGGGCTGCTTCTAACTTTCACTTTTATTCTTCCGGAGTCTCTCATCATTCTCGAGTACATCGATGAGGTCTGGCCTGCTTCCAATCCTTTTATGCCCGACACAGCATATGGCCGAGCCCGTGCAAGATTCTGGGCAGACTTTATAGACAAGAAGGTATTTCATCTCATTACCTGAATCAATTCTTCAATATTTCCTCTCAGATCAATTAATTGTACTGACTAAATCGCCACATCCAAGCCTGCACCCCGTCCACGCCACATCCAACGTCCCTGCTCGGACCTCCCTCTCCAAATTTCCTTCAGGGTCCACACTGCGCTCTCCCCAGCGCTGCTCCTGCGTGCTCATGAATGATACGTAGAGCAATGATGATCAAATCCACAGATGCAGCGGCAATATCACCGCCTAAGAATGTCGGCAGGGCAGAGATTGCAGAGATTGATGTGCATTCAAGGGGCAGGTGCCACTTTAAATGGCCATCATTTCAATTGACAGTTGACAGAGAAATGCCAGGCAGCATCAACGCATGAACGCGACCAATAAATAGAGATGCACAATCAATTATATAAGAATCTCAGATGTATGATCACATCATTTACCTTTCTCCAGCATTTGCATGGTGGTATCCTGTTAGTTACGATCCATCCCTAATAACTTATATATCGCTTAGGGCTGCGCGGGGCTTAACCCAAACTCTTTATACGAACATTTACATCATTGACAAGTTTTGGTTTTGGAACTAAATCTCGATCTGCAGCATATTTCTCCAATCGTCAGACGAAATCATCCTACGGATGAAAATGAAAAAACCAAAAAACCCTACGGATGAAAATGAAAAAACGAAATCATCCTACGGATGAAAATGAAAAAACATTGAAAATGAAAAAACATTAACATTGAAAATGAAAAAACATTAATTGGGGGAGTCGACTCCCATTTGTTAAACATTTTGTTAAACATTTGTTAAACGGGGTAAACATTTGTTAAAAGGGGAGTGGACTCCCATTTGTTAAACGCCTTACGGTTAAACGCCTTACGGTGTAAATATAAGAACAATAAATTATATATAGGCCTTACGGTTAAACGCCTTACTGTGTAAATATAAGAACAATAAATTATATATAGTTAGTTAAAATCGACAAATTGAAAAATTGAAGTAATTTTGATATATATATGTGATACATATCACAGAATTGATAAAAAACACTCAATTCTGTTTGGTGTTTTATTTATGTACGTTTCTTACTGTTATATTGTGTTAGGGTTGCTAATAAAAATACATCGCAAAATGAAACACCCAGCTAGAAGCAATTGGTATGTTTCTTTTAAAATATTTTCATTCACAATTAAACGTGAAATGGTCTTACAAATTTAGTTTAGATTGGACATCAATTTGAAGCAATTGGTATGTTTCTTTTAAAATATTTTCATTCACAATTAAACGTGAAATGGTCTTACAAATTTAGTTTAGATTGGACATCAATTTGAGTATGATTTTTTAAATACCTAAATGCTTGGATTCTCCAATCTATCTCTCTTTTGTTTGAATTTTCCAATCTACTATTCTTTCTCTATGGCAATAACATTATATAAATTTCAATATTCAATTATTCTGTTTACCAGGGATATTTCAGGAATATGCAGATCTTAGAAATTATAAGTTTACCAGGATCATGGTACACTAATATGGAGCATTGTGGATATATCTCAAGTGGATGGTTTTCCAATAATTTAGAAGTTTGAAGATATGATGTCCAAAAACTCAAGAATCCACTAAAAGGCTACACCTCTACAAAAGGGTTACAAAGAAATTTAAAATTCATGAGCCAAATTACTGAACACAAAAAAAACAAGCATTGACATGCCTTAAAGAAAATAGGTATGGTTGTTTTGACTAGATTTTCACTATAACCCTTGAACCGAACGCTCAGAGACGCAGTGTTGTAAGATCAGGATTCAGGACTAGGCCAATATTTATAGCTACATATCGTATAATTAATAGCATATCCTTGCTTGATTGCAATGACAAAGGATGGAAAAAACCTTGCCAAAACCTTTCATTGGAGCTTCCATTACCGCGATCATCCAAAATTTGTGCACCAGATTAGCACCATAATTGTTAAATGCAGCTGACCTCACCTCCGCCTCCAACACTTGAAACACAATGTACAAGGCATACGTCAGGGGTACGCTTATCAATCAGATATCAGATAAACACTTGAATTAAAAACAAACAAACAAACAAACAATTTTTCTACTCTAATTTTAGCGTTAGGTTTCCAAAAAAATTAAGGCCAATACGGTCATAAATAATATGGATCATCCATATGTGTCCTCTTGGAGGGACATAATAAAAATAAAAGTATTACATAATATAATAATATGGATCATCCATATGTGTCCTCTTGGAGGGACATAATAAAAATAAAAGTATTACATAATATTTTACTTTCATAAGATTTTAATTATATTTTATTATTTCATAAAATAATATGTAAATATTTTCATAAAATAATATGTAAATATTTACAACAATTATATGTTATTACACAAAATTGAATTATTTTTATTATTATATAAAAATGGAAATTATTCTTATTTATATATCAAAAGCTATATATTATTATTAGATTTTAAAATTTTTCAAAGAATTAATTAATTTTATTATTTTATAAGTTATTTTTATTATATAAAAATGGAAATGATTCAAATTTACTTATCAAAAGCAATATATTATTAGATTTTAATTTTTTTCAAAAAATAAATTTATTTTATTATTTTATATGAATGTTGTTGTAAAATTAATTAATTTCAAATGATTCATAATAAAATGTAGTTGTAAAATTAATCAATTTCAAATTATTCAATATCACATATCAAAATTCTTATCATTTTGAATAGCCACTTCTCTTTTTATGGGTTGTATTTAATAAATTTAATATGTAAGAATTTTGAATGGGCATAATAATATTACGTTGGAAATATAGAAAAAAAAATCATTAATATTTAAAAGGTAATAAGAATCCCCCTTGAAGGGTGCAAGGAGGAGCATTCCCACCTTACATGAATTCTGAAAATCAAACACACCAATCATGCCAACTTGCACCTGGTGGAAACCATGATCACGTCGTCTTCTAGATTTAAGGGAACCTCATGCAGACATGATCTCAAGGTTGGGATACTTCAAACCGCTCGTGCAAACATGCAACCACCTTCTCACTCTTGTTTTGAACATGATCGATCATCCAGAAGGCATTATGAGTCTACTTGCTTGTAGTTGAATCGCCATCCAACTGAAGGGTACCCAAGCACATCCCATGATGAATTGGTCGAATGAATCTTCTCATTCCAATAGCTTCAACACTTAGCCTAAGTTCTTGATCATTCTGGAAAATTGTCATGGGGGTGAGCTTTGAGGCTGCTGTAGTATCCAAATTGATTGCAATATCAGAGGATTGGCTATTGGTACTATCATGGTTAGAAGCAAGAGAACAAAGCTAAAACACCATGTTGGCACAAGTAGTTCTCATATGTTGTGCATCATGGAAAAGCAAGAGAAAGCCAGAGCAGGATTCTCTGGTGTAGTTCATTCTAAAGGTTGTTGTTGCTTAAGCGTAATGGAGGATCGAATGCAAAGTAATATTCAATGTCCTAAGTAAAAGGATCTCATTAAGGATTTGGGATCCATTTGAACCTGTGGGACCTGATACACCAAGACGCGTACTCTGCTATGGTAAATGAAGGCTCCCCTGAGCCAAACTATCTATGAAAGTGTCAAAAGAACACTTGAAGCTAACAATGACAGAATGAGTTTGGTTGATATAGTAGACCTCCTAAAAGATTGGACCAGATGCCTAGCGAAGGTGCAGATGAAATTTAATGTGAAACTAAATTCCCTAGCCAAATAGCTCATTGGAAAGGTCTTGAGTAAGTCGACCTCCTCGATGCTACAAGCTATCTTCGTCTACCGCAAGCACCTGTACTTCCCTCCTGAAATAGAATGCTCGGCGGTAAAATGAGAAAGAGACACAAAAGTGGACTGCAAGGCCCAACCCATTGAAATTTCATACTCCTATTATCCTTCTAATACTCGTGTTGGTGGGGGTATTCTTCAATATCCGACTATTATGGTTATGGTGGTCACTAGTCAAGCCAACCATTAAGAGGAGAGAGTGTTGGAGGAGAGTACATCATTTATTCCCTCAGAACATTATTTTTGGACTAAATGGGCGCATCTCCATTTGACCCAGTCAATAGCAACTCTGGATTCCCTGCAAGAATTTCAACTCTTGTCATTGTTCTTGTACCACATCCTATCTAGAGAGAAAAAAAATATTTTTATCCACTACAATATGTATACCAAGTACCCCACAAAGCCCCACTTAAACATCTTGATAAAAAAAATCCGATATACTTACAGATACATAGTACACAAAGCCATAAACAATTACAATCCTAAATATATAAATTAATCAATATTATAAATTTAATATTGTTAATACTTATTATTAGGAGCAGTCTATTTATTCTATTTTTTCTGTTGGTTTTGGTCAGATTCTTGTAAATTTTTGGGAGAGATTCTTTAAAAATTTCCATCACAACTAGGAACAAAGTAGGAAGAAAAAAAGTTGAAAACATTAATTATTTAGACTACACCATTATTATTATTATGTCCCCGACGGGGGTCATATATATATTGTTCAGTTGAATTAGTTTTTTCATTGAAAACCTTGGTGAGCATAAGTTTTGGACGTGTTTTTATTTAAATTTCAATTGGAATTTGCTATTTTGTCAAAACTTGATTGGCTAAAGAATGATGTCATCACACCTCAAGAATCTCTCCTAGGCATTGGCAGCTGTATGACGTGAGGAAGCATTGAAGGCTGCATTCACGGGAGGCATTTCATTTTGTTATGGTTTGAAAAGCCCATTTTTTATTTATTTAATTTATTATGATTTTTTATTTAAATTAAAGAAATTTTACTATTTTGTCATACACTGATTGGCTAGGGAAAGCTTTTGTCATGCTTCGAGACTCCCCTCCCAGACGTTGGCGGTTGTATGAGGTGAGCAACATTCAAGGATGCATTCAAGAGGTACTTGCTCTGAGTTATAGATGGAAGGTTTATTTTAATGGTTACTGCACTTTCTTGGTGTGTGGAAAAACACAATCTCCAACCAAAAGTAATAAATTCCCATCCACAAGAACGGAAATATCCATATGCATTCCTTGTAAATTTGGCAAATGGAAAATCCACTAGGTATTCATGGTGTTTTAGGGTAACTTGGAGCCTCCCTTTCTCCTCCATCGATCGGCCTTTTGTTTTGGATGGATTTCTTTGTGTTTTTCTCTAAATTTAGAGCCACAGGAGTTGTAACTCATGAGGATTTTTATTTTGGTTTCTCCTCCATGGGCTAGCCTTTCATTTTCGCCTTATTTTTGTGTGTTTTCACTAAATTTAGAGCCACAGGAGCTATAAATCATGCGTATTTTTATTTTGGTTGTTGATTTAGTCAAAAGTTGGGTGGCGGTAATGGACAGAAGGCCAAGATGGCCCATGAGAAAAAGGTATGATTTTCCTCTCTGTTTACTTTCTTTAAATTCGGTGCAGTTCTTTCTTCCGCTGTCTGAAGGATTTGGGTGGTCTTGAGTTGAAGCCTCTTGATTTCTGCTAGGAGTATGTTACGATTGGGTTTGTGTCTCTTTAATTCCCTAATCGAGACCATTAAAGGGTCTTATATTAGAAATGTAGGGTCTATGGGTCTCTTGTTTCCCTGATCGAGCTCGTGAATAATATTATTGTTTTGTTCAAACTTTGGCTTGCAAAGAATTGAACCCAGCTTGGAAAAGATGAAAACACGTAGCATGAGCAACAAACTAGACCAGGTGGAAGACCGCCAAAAAAGTGAGGTAAGCAGTTATTAATATAATTCATTGACCGGAGAAAAAACTAGATTTAAAAATATGAATGGTGGAAGTTAAAAGGGCTATAACTGCAGCCACCACAGGAAGATAGGGGAACCACGCGACTGATAGAAAACATTATTATTCAGGCTAATCAATTAACTGAGAAAGGAAAGGCCACAACTAAAGGTATTAATTAATTAAGCAGAACATCATGGTAGTATTAGAATTAGGATAGACAAATTAGTATAATTTATTTTTATTTCTTTCCATTGCAAACATACTCTATAATTAGAAGTAGCATTGGTAATGAAGGAGGTCATGCATAAGCTGCACTAGGAAGCTGAGTAAATGTCCATATGCGTAGAGTAGGAGAAAGACTGGGTACGCTGTAAAAATGTGGCTTGGTGCAAAAAGCCGATGGTGATCCAAATAACATTAAGTTTTGAACTGCTCTGGTTGATAATGGGAAGTAGTCCATTCTTATGCTTTTACTTCTCTTATACTTATGTTTATCCATAATTCTAGTATGCGTTATTGACAGCAATCGACATAAATGGCTACCTCACAATCAAATACTTTTCCTTTCCCAAATAAAAGGTGAAATTTCCCTAGCTGATGTATTAAATAGTTCACTCTGGTACAAATTTTGAGTAGATCTGCAATAAGAAATGGGGTATTAAATAGTATACATGTCATAATATATGATGGTGTATACTCCTATATTGTTGTGGTTTATTGAATTTATGATAGGTCTATTGTCTTTATCATATCTTCTAAATTCAAGCTTGTTGAATCACATTGAAATATCCCTTATTGATTATTTTTGTGTTTTTTATAGACAATTATATGACTGATGTGGGAAATCCTTCTGTGCTGCACTTACAAGAAAAAAATGGTTCCACCTTTTCACCCAAAGATGAGGTAAGAACAACCCACCTATTTGATTATCTCATAAAGATATGTTATCTACTTATTATTGTGCTTGCAATAATGAAAGAATCACCCATGCTTAAGTTGCAACAATTTAACTGCTACTAGGCCTAGCTTCTAGATGAAGGGAGTTACTTCTAGCGCCTATGGTTTAGAAGTGTTATACAAACTAGTTCCAATTAGTTGTGGCTTGGCATCATCCCAAAAGAAATTAATGGTGCAAATAAGTCATTATTTTTTATTGTTATTCAGTGAGCTTTTCAACTCAACTCAACCATCATGAGTTTTCCATATTCGAAGATAGTCTCCAGTAGTGGCCAAAGATCTAGATTTTGGCATCTGGAATAAACATTTTGTTGCAGGATAAGGGTGATCAAACACTAGTCTAGGATCATTCTTGAACTTACCCATTTCCTCGGCTAGTTTTATTATTATATTGAACTCAAACAAAACTTGAATGATAAAAGCTTAATGATAAAAAAAGATCTTTTGTTTCCAAGATGAAATTATTTATGAAATCCAACTTTGAAGAGGAACTAAATGGATTATTATTATTTTCTTGCATGTTTGTTATAGTAATGTCTAGCCATTTCGTTGGTGAGGTTGGGTTTCATTTCCAAGATTTCTGCATTTGCAAGAATTAAAAATTAAGAGATTCGATCTAAAACTGGAGATATATATGAACCCTAGGATCTCTACCTTACAATGTTTCTCATTACAGGATCTATTTTTTGTATTGTGTGTATAAATTGAAGAGAGGAGAAGGGATCAAATGAATCATACCAGTGAACCCATTCTCGTATGTTCGGTTCTCTAGGGCTAGGAGCATCTAGGTCTGTCATTACGTGATCAATCTAAATGCATGCATTCAATGAAGAAAACCCATGTTTGAAAGATGATAAAGATAACAAAAATATATATTCATTCTGTGAAAGAAAACTTGAGGGATGATGGAATTAATTATTCATAAAATGGGTACCATAGTATAGAGACTATCGTCAAAGTGTTATCATGCTATTTGCACATTTTGGAGGTCCACAGTTGCATAAGGCTTGATTTCGCAGCCATTAGTGACCTTCTTGGATCCATAGTAAACGACCATGTCCATAGAAGGCGCAAACATATCAATAAGATACCCTATCACTCTTCCTACTATCACTCTTCCTTTTACCAGGGGATTTGTTGAATGTGACATTGAACCATAATACTCTGAAATATTTCTTCCTTTCTTGCTTTCCTCTCAACAAAATTCATAGTTGAATTCAAAGTGAACTAGAAAATGTATCAGAGGTGTCTAAAGGCATGGAAATAAAAGGAATGAAATGGATCGACACGTTTCCTACCACCTTTGCAACAACAAGGCGAATTTGTGGAGCACCACGTACCTGGGCTCAGTAGAGTATCCGGGTTCGAAACGTGCCATCTATATATGCACCTACCCCCACATATTTTGTTTTTCTTTTCATGCCTTTTTCATGTATTTAAAGCAACTTAAAAAAATCCCTGCATACATTTCTTATTTAATGTATGTTGTACTTTTTAATAAGGAAAAATATTCCATTACTTGGAGTTTAAAATTGGGAAATTATGAGATGGAAAGCATATCAATAATTAAAAAATGTGTTGTAAATTGGAATAGTTGGGTCAAACTCAACAACTTTGATCGTTTTACCTGCATAATGACAATATTTACCTACATAATTTACCTTTGATTAAATGCATTGCTATAGAACTATTAAAAAACATCTCTTCCAATATACCAATGGTTATAAAGCATCTAAGAACTTAATAAGTATGTTATCTGGAGGATTTTGATTTTAAAATGAGTGCTTTGTGAAGAATTTGAAGTTCAATGATTCCATGACCTGTAGCAAGGAACCAAATATTCCAAGTGCAAAGGTATTTCAAAAATTTCACAAAGAAGGAAAAAAGGCCATCCCTCCCTCCAAATTCAAAAAAGTAGATCATTCAAAAAACCCAAAGAAAACAAGAGTTTGGCCAAAAAAAATGGAAATACAAGTTGCCAACAAAATGCATTGAAGAATGCACTCTTTCCTGGAATATTGAATACATCCATTCACCCAACAAGCGTTTAGCAAAAAAATGAAAATACAATATCTCGATGTGCAAAAATAGAGTTTTTTCCCCGCTAATTATACAATATTTTATGTAGATCCCTAATAATTCCTTTTTGAAAAAGAAATTCATGCTTACACTTATTGGTTTAGTAAACAATAAGGTGTTCAGACAAAAACGGTTTTTGTGTTGTTTTTTATTTTATTCTATATCATACAGTTTTGATAAAATTCATGTTTTTTAATGTTAAATTAATTAGACATCTTTTACAGTTTTGATAAAATTTATGTTTTTTAATGTTAAATTAGTTGGACATCTTTTAGCTTTTCCTATATCGTTGATAAATTCTTTTAGACTAGTTAGAATTTTCTTCAATTTCCATATGGCTCATCATTTTTTTATAATAAAAAGTTGGAAGTTTTTCTTTTAATAAGACTTGGGCTTCGAAATATCACATAGTTAGTTGGGAATCATTGACTAATGTCGTATGGCATTTTTTTTTAAAGAGATGGTTAGGGTTAGTTTATCATTATCGTGTGGAGAAATCTATAATTGTTAATTTGTATTGACAGAAGTTTTTAAATATACAATTATGTAAAGAATGTTGAGTATTGAAATATCATATAATTTGGAAGTTGCAAATCTTTGACACACACACACACACACACACACACACACACACACACACACACATATATATATATATATATATATATATATATATATATATNTGTATTTCTTATGGAAAGAATGTTGAGTATAGCAATATCATATAATTTGGAAGTTGCAAATCTTTAACATATCTATATCTATATCTATATCTATATATTTCTATATGTGTGTGTGTGTATTTCTTCGTATAAAAACAATTGTTAAATTATTACATAAATTTATTTTAAGATATGCATTGTGTAATACACCAATTTGGTGTCTCGCTTGGCGGTGACCTTAAAAATAGATTATTATTATTATTATTAATAGATTGTAACATCCATCTCTATATGTTGATGTAATACAATATTTTACAAAGTAAAATAATTTAACACACTATTTTCAAACCATATTTTTAATGGGTTTTCTAGCATTAATAATTTCTAGCGTCAGGACATTGCCACCTCGTGGCTCTTGTTATATTAATTAATTTTATAAATATATAAGAAATTCAAATCATTATATAAAAAACAAGAACATATTTATACAAATGTTGTTTCTTAATAGTTGATTTATCTCAAAGATTAAGGGTTATGCTTGCTTCTTCTTGATAATCTATTTATTACATCGTACTTTTATAAAAACTACTTAGCACAGCATAAACATTCTAACATTTATGAAAAATTAATTTTATTATATGGGAGAATCATTCCGTCCTTAACAGAAGTTCGATGGGTTTAGAGAATGGTCAAACTATCTACAGGGAAATTTGGTTCAGAGTTACAGGTGAACATACATACTTGAATCTACTACTATAATTACATGTACGATTTAGTAAACATCCGCTAGAAAATTTCGCCATGACCGGTTATATCACAAATGAAGAAATGATCGCTATGATCACTGTATATGTATATCACATCTCCATGCTCTTGTATTTCACAGTAACCTCCTTGCATCCCTCTTCTTCCTCCTCAGCTTTTCCAGTTACTTGATTATACATCTAAGAGGGCATCCGAGCCATCTCTCTGCACACACTATTATTTCTTTTCTACACCACACTCTAAAACTCATCCCACCATTGTCTTGCCTTAATCCTCCCACAACCAAACCCTTCTTCAAGTTTCCGCTTCCCCACAACTTCCCATTTCTTCCTTTGCAAATCAATAAAAGAGAAAACCCCACTATATCTTTCCAGTAAGTAAATCTTGTCATCGAAAAAAATAGAGGAGATCCACTTGGAGGATGTGCTTGCTAATTTGAATTGGGATGGCAGTGGATCCAACAACTCCTGGACAGTTGAATTCAAATCGAATCGACCATCTCGACGCAGAATGGATCAATTTCTTCTCCTTCAAAATCATAGACCTCGCTAGCAAAGAATATATGATTAAAGGTAGCACACCATGGGTTGTTGATGCTTCCAACATCTCATGGGAGGGATCTCCTCCCATTTACATTTTGTATTTAGAAATCTCAAACTGTAGTTAATACAGAGCTTTGGTAAGAACAACGCCATCAACGGGGAAAGAGGATGTTCACTAAAGCTGATGGCCACTGTGTTAACACAAACAAACAATGTGAAGCTTCTGTAACAAAAAAAAAAAGGTGAACCTAAATAAAAGAGTACTTTCCATCACGAGCGACACTTTACACCCATTAGATGAACATATCGAAGGATTCAAAAACTCCACTTGACATCCATTGGATGGCCAGATTGTAGGGCCTAGAGAACGACACTTGGAAGCCCTTGGATGCTCATATCACAGGGCAAAGAGGACATCATTTGGCATCAATCAGATGGCCAGAACGCATGGCCCTCACTACACCACTTGGCACCCATTGGATGGCCAGATCGCATGGCCCTCACTGTGCCACTTGGCATCCATCTGACGACCAAATCTCACGAATCATAGAACGCCACTTGGAATGCCCCAAATGGACAGATCTAAGGACCCTCATCATGCCACTTGGAAGACATCGAAGGGCTCTCCAAGGCTTTCTGGACGCCCCTCTTTATCTATTCAAGTCTTTCTATAATGTCAATTGGTATAGGAATGTATTTTTTCTGCAATGGATTTAGCTTCTGGCTTTAGGTTTTAAATTTTGTCGCGAGAGAGGATCTCCTAGCCCCATGAGGCCAAAACCAAGGATTACCAAAACCAAGGATTGCTGCCAAATGTCACACCTCCTAGCCCCATGAGGCCAATGTCTATTGCACCATGTTTCACAATCCTTTGTGTAAGCCATGGTTTATATGGGATAAATGCCACAACTCCTATGGTGCCATGTGCCCAGGGGACATTATTGGTACCAAATTTCACAATTTTATGGCACCACGCAACCCCATTTGTTTGTGGTCACATGTCATGTTTTGGACTAGTCAACTTGTAGCACCTATCATTGGGAAATTAGAATCACTTGATGGCATTGGGCACCCCATTGAATGAGTTTAGTCTAATGAATGAGTTTTAAATCCCTCAAAAAATAATGCTATTTTAGAGAGAAATGATGAGGCTAAGCAATCACTAAATACAATAATAAGGAAAACCAACAACGTACAACAATTCCTTGGACTCTTTTTGCTTAACAACATACACCAAAATCCGTAATTATAAAGATTTTAAAAAAGTATTTTTATCTTGATAAAATTAATTCAATGTGGAGACCACAATAGCATATATTAATTTATGATAGGCCAGGACGAACTCAAACAACCAACCTCCCACTTGTAATACATATTCTCTTCTATTGAGCTCGCACCCTTTTGTTAGAATATGAGAATTACATGTATAATAAAGTAACCTTAGTGATTTAGGCTACAAAAATTAGGGTTGGGTTATTATTAGCTTTTAGGATTTAGACAAATAAAACCTTGCAACTTTTATAAAAGAGAAGTTAATGTCATTGCAATAGTGTGAACTGTTTTACTAATATAATATTGTGTTGTTTTTGTTCCTCTATTTCTCATGGCTAGCTTCTTCACTAAACCTTGACTAGGGTTTCACCATTACTGATCTAGTACCTTTGTAATATGGTATCATAGAGAGAAGATTCTCATGGGCAAGTTTCAGATGTAGTTGCATGCTAAAAAAGGTATTGCCACTTCTCTAAGCTCACGTCGACAAATATGGGACCAATCACAGAGAGGAGCTCACTCCCACATATATGTTTGAAAAGGAGCTACACTATCAAAGTGAAGTGATCTCATTCTATAACAAAAAACCTTGATTCTCAAACAGAATAATCACCAATCTATCAAGCATAATGGCACCAAAGAAAATGAAATTTCTATGTAGCAATTCTAAATGGATTCATATTTGTATGAATTTGACCAATTTAGCCACTAATGTACCAATTAGAAGGTAGTCTCTTTTTTAATGTCACCATTCGAAATAGAGTAGGGTGTGAAGTCTCGAAAGAAAGGAGCTAAGTCGCCAACAATCACAAGAGCAACAACGAATTCAATTCCTTTAGAAGATCATTTGTAATGTCATTTTTTGAGGCTCTCATATGGGTTGAAGTTGTTGCCACCTTATCAAATATAAGTGGATTCGTTTCATGTAAAAGTGTAGTTGTGACTAAATATAAGAGACAGTAGTCATACACCTATATATCATTGTCGTACAAGAAAAGGAAGGAGGGAAATATAAACTCAATAGTCTTCAAGTCCTTCACGGAGATGCTAGGGGAGATTCCAAAAACAAAAAACATGTGCAAAATAATGAATCTATTTCTCAATGGAGGAGTGTTTAGTTTGCTCACCACGTGTATCATCCAATGCATGGACGTTATCAAAGTGCACATTCAATGGAGTCCAAGTTCAAGTAATACTGTGGAAAAGAACATGTTCACACATGAGGGATTTGGTACTTTTTACAAGTGGTTATCCATTGGTTTGTTAAGACAAGCAACTTACACAACAACTTGTCTTAGAGAATTTAGAGCTACATTGTTGAGTCACACAATTTGTGCACTTATTTATTAAAGGAGCTGTAGCCATCATTGAAGATCCACCAAATGAAAACAATGGAGATGACCTTGTTAAAGGAATCACAATTTCCACATTTTAAGAAGCTCGCTCTTTGAACAAAGAAAGTGACCTAATGTAGATAAATCTCAACATGGATGGTTTCCTATATAGTTCAGGAATATGTGGATCTTGGGAATTATATGTTTACGAGGGTCATGATACACCCATATGGAGCATTGTGGATGTTTCTCAATGAGGATGGTTGTCCAATAATTTAGAAGTTTGAAGATATGATGTCCAAAAACTCAAGAATCCACTGAAAAGCTACACCTCTACAAGGGTTACAAAGAAATTTCATGAATCTCTACCCATTCAGAATTGTTTTTCAAACTAATATTTTGAAGAATGTTTGGTTATGTTTACTTATGATATTTTTCTTTTCAGTTAGTGTTTAATTTCAATTAGCAATGTAATCCTTAAGAGAAGGTGTTAAATACAAGGATTGCATGTGTAATAAAGTCGCCTCAGTTACTTAGTTTATAAAAGTTAAAGTTTCAATTATTATTAGATTTTAGGGTATTGGACAAATAAGACTTCTCAAACTCATTAATTTAGAGATGAATCTCATAGATGAGTGATGTATTTTTGTAATGTAATATTGTGTTATTGTGTTCATCAAATTCTCACTCATCACTTCACTAAAAAGTAACTAGGGTTTTTCCATTTGGTGATCGAGTACCTTTTGTAATACCTTTAACCCTTCAAAACATAGGTGAAAAGAGAAGGTAGTCGTGGGACCTAACAAGGAGAACCTAGATAATGCCTATAAATGAGTCATAAACAGTGATAATAAAAAATGGTCCCCTTTGAATTGCTTTAATAACCTTTAAATATTAAGGAATCCCTAGAGTCTAGAAATATCAATTTCATGAAATAAAACACACCATAATCCAAGTGTAATTTGATAAATGGATGGAAATAACTATCAATGAGCAATAATAATAATAACAACAATAATAAATCCATAGCTCTTAGTTTAGGAATGTAATGACATTTATACCACATATTTGATAGTGTATGCATCCAATACTTGCTCATTACTTGAGCACTAATATCAATTGATATACCATTACTCTTATTGGTACCTCTAGTTTTTTCACTTTTCTAGTAACCTATAAATTCCAATATCTTTGTTTTCACAAAGTTGTTGTAAGGTTATGGGTGAAAAATCATCAGAGATTGGCATCCTAAGGTTGATATTGGTACCTTCATTGTTTTAGATCCCATGATAGTTTTACAGTTTCTAACTCCAAGGGTCCTCAATTGGTATACACACATGTGAAATCTCACATAGGCCTCAAGATCAAATCTATAACAACACCTAAAACACATAGTAACTTTTTTTTTAACATGCAAAGTCTTTAGAAGACCAAACATAATATAAACCTTACATCTTAATGATTCGAGTAACATTGCTACATTAATGATCCATATTATTCTGCTCTAGTATTACCATTTCTAAAACTTTTCTTACAAGTCCTACTTCGAAGACTGGGTTACCACGTGAATAGGTTATACTTAGATTATTGAGCTAAAGCATATCTTACTTGGATTATGCAAGAATTTTTATGAAGAGCTTTCCTATTTACCCTTATCTATGTTTGGACTACAGGGAGATCTAAACCAAAGAGGTGGTGCAGGGATTTGCGTTGATGTCTGCAGTCATAATGTGTTACCATAGTTATACATGGACATGAATGGATGGAATAATATGTACTAAAAAAAACATGTTGTAATATACTTACCTCTTCCTGGGATATATCTCCCCCATGGGAAGGACATCTTCTAGTAATTTCTTGCCCCTCTACAGAGCCAGATAACACATGAAATTTTAAAAATTATAAATATTAGAAATATATAAAGGATTGTACATTAATAAATAAATCATTTGAACAAGATTCAATCATTAACCATGTACTTACATTCGTCAGGTAATCATAAAATCCACCTGAGGGGAGTTCACTAAGATCAATGTCTCTGACATCTTGTTCAAAATGTGGTTCTTGCAACTTCAAAAATTGTAAATATTATACCATTTAACAAATTAATTAACTAACACAAGTATTAACAAAATGATACGCATTAACAAAATGACACATGTTCAAATATTACCTCGGTGTTGGTTGTTTTAGCCTCGGATACGACAAAACTGGGTACTTTTTGAATTATTGTGCCATTGATCTACAAGAAATGAGTGCAATTGAATTTTATTATTATGTAGGGGAATGGAATGAAAAATACACATTGAACAAGAAAAATTTCATAGGAAAATGATAAGAATTTCTCAATAGAATTACAGTATCATATTCATTAAACTCAATAGTATACAATAGTGTTACATAATCGAGGATTCAAGTAATGTGGAAAAGATTCGAATATACCAACTCAATCCTGACTGAATCGCTAACTAGAAGTGTATAAATCACTAACGGATCTCACTAGTCCAACTCCAGATGTCTAATTCAGTCTATCAATCAGTTAAACTAACGAGGGAGGTGAGAATAGGTTCCTAGCCTCATGCAGTGATGCAAGATTGGCACTAAGCTGGAGGATATCTAACTGAGTGTATCTGGAGCATAACTTAACTTAACTAGTTACCAACTACCAACAACTGAAGTAGGTTGGTGGTGGCACTCCCAGTGGATCCTAAATTGTAGGGATTGGTCCCAGAGGCACATAAACTGATGCATGAACATTTAGTCAGTTGCAGTTAACCTTTATATGTGTTCCCCACACTCTAGTGGTTGGTAATAGTGGCATCAATATCCCAAGTGGACCCAATGGTACTAGTGGACCCAATATCAAGTAATGACTCCTAAGTTAAGAAAATATAATCTAATAGACTAAGTATGTACAAGGGAGGATTATAAATCCTAACAATCCCCCTTAATCCTAACTTGCACAACTGTGGGATTTGGAAACAAAGCCAAAAGTCACCCATTACAATCTAAAAGATTTAAAAAATGTTGCTTAATAAACCCAGGAAATAGGGGAAAAACTCATGGGAAAACCCCCCCTCGAAATAAGAAGGAACATGAAATACAAGCTATTCTTAGGAGAGAAAAACTCCTTCTTTGGGAAATAATTTGCAAAAATAGCTACTGTAGTTTGTATCACTATGTAGCAACATCCTGAAGCTATGCATGTGAACCTCTCAATTTCCCTTTGATCTAATGGATGTAGTATGTGTTTCTTCTTGCTGGAGGAGGAAAGGAATGATAAAATTTATTCTTATGTGGGCCAAGTGATTGATCATTTTCTATCATCAGGTGGCACTTTTCTGGAACCTTGTTGTACCACTCTGTAGTGAGTGACTCTGTGTTAGAGAGAGAGAAACATGCTCATTCTGATATTGGGACCTTGTTCTCCTTCTATCGTGCGGATTCTCAGCACCATCCCCAGTTGTAGCAATGATATTTTGTCCAATCTAGGTTTAGACATTTGGTTTGCAATGGATTCTAAATCTACATCTAGAATCTCATGAGGTTCAGCCTCAATACCAAGATCATGTTGATCTTGTTCCTCTTCATCTAAGTTTGACACATGTGACAAATCATCATTATCAAAAGGTAGTGAAAGAGTGGTTATACCTTCTTGTGATTCAGATGGTGGTAGATCAAACAACTGATCTTATTCAAACTAAACACTGCGCTTAATGAAGTATTTCCTAGTTGCAAGTTCCATCAACTTGTATTCTTTTGCACCCTTTGCATATCACAACAATAGGAATTCACTACTCTGGGCTTGGAAGCCCTTTCTCTTATCAATGGGTATTATTTCCCAAGCTTTGGAACAAAAAACTATTAAGTGAGAGATATTGGGATTATGCCCATGCAGTGCTTCAAATGGAGTAGCCCCAACCATTGATTTATGAGGCACTCTATTCTATATGTATGAAGAACATTTTACAGCCTCTTCCCAAAAACAGGGAGAAAGTTTTTTGTCTTGTAGAAGATAGGTTTCCATCTCCTTCAATGATCTATTTTTTCTCTCTTCCACACCATTATGTTGTGGAGTGTATGGAAATGAGTGTTCCATTCGAATCCCCTCTAATTCACAATATTGTTGTAAATCAATTTTAATGTATTCTCCTCCATTATATGATCTTATGGACTTGATCTTTTTCCAAAAACTATTCTCAATCATAGCTTTAAAAACTTTAAAAATTCCTAATACTTCTGATTTCTATTTCATGAAATATATCCAATAGAACCTAGAACAATCCTCAATAAAAGTAAGGAAATACGTGGAACCATTAATTGATGTTATAGGAATTAGTACTGATACATCACTATGTATGAATCAAGTATAGAGGCATCTCTATGTGCCTTCCCAACTTCATACCTCTTCTATGTATGCTTACCTACCAAGAAACCAGGACATACTCCACCTGATGTTTGGCTGAGAGTCAAGCCTTCAACCATTTTTCATTGTGGAGTTGCTGGAGATATTTTAAATTGAGATGCCCAAATATCCATGATATATCTTGTCATTTTTTCTAGCATGGGTCAATATAGATGTAGGAGGTGAAACAAGAAAAAAATGAGAGAACTCATATGCCTTTGAGGTATGATTTGTGATCCCTTTCTCTATGATCTTTCCAGTGCCTTTTTTGTGTTTTCAACTGAGTCGGAATCAAATGTAACTCTCTTGGGAGAGCATGTATGGGTGATATGATAAACATACAACAAATAAGCTGCAAGAGAGGGCTCATAGATAAATTTTTTGAACTCACCATGCTGGATTTAACTATTAAACCTCTTCCCGCTGCTGGAATTTGGGAGTCATCTCCCATGTGAATTCTAGGTCCATCTGATAGAGTGAGAATGGAGAAGGATTCCTTAGAAGAACCCATGTGGTTGGATGCTCCATAATCTATCAAGTAACCTTTCAACTGATTAATGCATTCATTCGAGGCATGACATCTCTCATGATCTTCTGTCGGTGGTCCAGAATCAGACTTATTAGCTCGTTATAGAAGCTCTATGTTGTCCTATTCAAGGAGGGATGATAATTGGTTGATTTGATTGTTCATGCACTGGCTTTCAGGATCAAATCCTCTCATACAATAAGGACACTTAGTATTTTCAAACTTTTTCTTCTTCTTGGAACCTGAGACACCTTCGGAAGACATCCGATTCTCTTTAGGTTTCGAATGAGAGGATTTAGGATCCTTCCCCTTGTACTTCCCTTTATATTGCACATTGATTGACTCTAAAATCAGAATATATTGGTTCTTTTAATTTCCCTTTTAAGAATTTTATTAAAATGACTAATTTTTCACTTTTTCTCCTATTTCGACCTTTGACTAGTTTTGATGTCTAGATCTCTGAATTGACCCAAATTCTCCCAAATATTCTGAGAAGGTAAATGACTGATATTAATACATGAATATGATTTTCGGTGATGATTTATCACCCTCCAAATACTCCTGAAAACTTGTTTGATATTCTGTCCAAGGTAGGATTTTTCACTAGCAGATTGGGGTTCCAATTCCCCCTGGGTAAATGCTGAAAATGGCTTCTCAAATGCTCCCAAAACCACTCGAATTTATGAATAGAGGAAGATTATTCTTAATGAAAATTTTTAAGGTCTCATATGCATCATTATTCTATTTATACAAGCTGTTATGACCCTCTCCAAAATAGATACAAAATAACTAATTCGACCCTTGGGGAAATGGCATCAAAACTTCTCCAAATGCAATTAAACTGAGTAAGATGACTTCAAATGCTTAAGTGATGAACATGAAACTTGTAATACTCATAAATTACACTCCATTAATCATAAATATATCATATATACATCCTTCCATTCGAAATAATCAGCATTACCATGGCATACAACAATATAGTGGGGAAATGGTCATTGTTTGCTCATTAATATTCACTTTTACATACAACCCTTTGGTATTTCGACCTGATACTTTTTTAGGATGACTAAAATATCATATTAAACTTATTAAAATAATAAATGTAGCATTATAAGATCCAAATCATCATCATTCAATGGCATACATTAATATGCTGGGGAAATGGTCATTGTTTACTCATTAATAATCACTTTTACATTCAACCATTTGGTATTTTGATCTAATAATTTCTAAATATGGATAAAATATAATATTAAACTTATTAAAATCATAAATGGATCGGGATAATCTCTCCCAAATAGTACAATATCTCACCCAAGGCTTAATCCCTCCATGAGTAAGAATATGCAGTGAAAACTAGAAATGGTTGAAAGAAAGTGTTGAACTAGAAGGGTGTTACACTAGAAGGAACCACAAATATCCCTGTATCTTAAACCTGAAAATAAAAACTCTATTAAATATCCATGAAATACCTGATTGGCCTCTCCAAACACCAACTTGGATGGGAATCTCTCACCATCGAAATTGGCTAAGGCAAGAAACTAGTCAATTACTATCTCTCTCAATTCACAAATGCAAATTTATCAAATGATCAAAATATCCTCTCTTGGTTGATCCCTATATTTTATAAACATCCTTAGCCTTCTAAGGTTACTAATCCATTCACAAAATCAATCCAATTCCAATTAAGTTGTGGGCCCAAGATTTTCCGTGTGTCCTCCTTCTCCTAACCTTCTATCAAGTTCCCCCAATTTGAGTAGGAGCCCATTGAGCTTCCCAACCCACATGAGAGGGAGTGGGATATGGAAAAACCAAAACGCTCCATTTTCTCGAAACCATTTATCTATGAAATCGTTCATTGTCGTGTTATACCAGCGGCACCCCCGATTAAAGTCATTAAGACTCCTGCGTGGGGCCGTACTCTAACTATTCCTGTCCTTCCCGGTAAAACATCCGTGTCAGAAATAGAGTATACTTCACAAAACTTATGCTCTCGTGGATTAACATGGAATGCCATGGATCATGTCACCAATGCGTCCAGCATTAATGGAAACGGAGGGCCATTAAATATTTCAATTTTGAATTTACTATAAGCGGGAGCATTCAAATTTGGATTTTGAATTTGAAATCCTACCCAAGCCTACATTATTCAGTCCTGCAACGCATGCAAGGCTTTGTTCCAAAATATTGCTTCTAATAGGAATCTCAGTTGTGGAATATGAATCTCCAATGAACTTTGTATATAGACACGGGAGATAAATGGTATTCGGGCTTCAAGGTTAGGATTATCGATGACCACTCAGGCCGTTTGCGCTCATGGAATGTTTACAGTTGTTGTCAATGGGAAGAAGTATCCTGCAATTATCAAACTGAAACTGGACATGTTGAGGGGCTTTACTCCCACGATGTCCCCATATTGGATATCTATTGAAAATTTTGAACCTGGAGGTCTTGAAACAATTCATCGGCTCCATTGAAGGAAGGTGTGCTCTACATTTGAAAATCAAAGGGAATGAACAGTCTTTGCGGTGCTGTGAATCATAAGAGCTTACAGTATGCACGTAGTTGTTTAAAGAATGATTTCTCTGGTGGAGTAATCCATGTGTAAGAATTTAATGTTGTATAATAGAGTCATGAAATCAATACATGCACGGCTCTTTACTATTGCAGCTAACAAAGTGTGCATTTTTTTCAGAATTATTTCAATGGATTTTGTGATTTCATGAGCTTGAAAAATAAAATGAGGTTGTTTTCATAACACATTTATTTCGTGTTTATAGCTCTTGATATCTTTATTCAACTCTTCGTTTTCCAATCGTAAACATGGCTGCCATATAGCTAAACTTTATTCTGGTAAATATGGCTGTGATATAGCTCAATGTCTATAAGCAGAGGATAGTTCAACTAAACTCAAAACAACGTCATTGTTTATATTTTTTTATATTTGATCGAAATAATATATATTTTATTAAATTTATGTATGACTTAAATAATAATCTATCAAAGTATAAAGTTGTTTATATTAAGAGGCTATTTTCGGCTTTAGAAAATTTGTAATTTTTAAACAAGATTTAAAAAGAATTGTATGAAAGTACAACGTTGCTTAAATTAAGAGGTCATTTTCTGCTTAGAAAAATTGTAATTTTTAAATAAGATTTGAAAAGAATTTGTGTGAAAGTACCGGTTGGGATGCTTGGTCTACTTAATCAAGGTAAACGGTCAGTGGAAATTACAGAATATCCACTTAGAAGACCTGCTCGGTTGGGAATTGCTGATTCAATTCAATTGGCCCTGCTCGCGGGGATTAATCCTGCAATTTCACTTTCAAGTGTGGTTTCTATTCCTAGTCTAGTGTTGCACTTTCCTAGTCTAGTGCTGCACTTTCCTTCTATAAACATGATATAAACCAGTTGTGAAGAGACCTGAGGCCTGCATTTTATATGCAGGTATCTCACAATACTTCTGATCCTCGGGTTTATAATGAGAAATGTTTACAAAATTAGAAATAAAATAGTTACAAAATTAGGAATAAAATTAGGAATAAAATTTTATTTTCTAAAGTAGTTAGATTTGGAATATGTATTATTAATAATGTTGTAACTTTGGAATATGTTTTTTTAATTATATATACATAAACAATTTTTTTTTCATTTCAAAATTATTTTTTATGCAATGTATAACAAAATGGCTATTTTTGTTGCTATTTTCAAATTCGATAATAAAATATTAAAAACTAGATTTGAAATGGATAACTGAACCTTTCAGTTTGAGTGGAAGTTCGATTCATTTTTTTTAATAATTATGTATAAAAATTATTCAATTCCAAAGTCAAGTTATTCAATTCCAAGCTTAAGTGTATACTTACTACACATTACTTTTCACAAGACTATATTAAATTTTATTACAAATTTACATTGCAACATGCTTTTTACTTTTCACAAGACTATATTGAATTTTATTACAAATTTACATTGCAACATATTTTTGATAATAAGATTAATTTTTCATAGACTTTTTGATTTTACAGACTTTTTGTTCTTATAGCTATGAAAACTCATCAAAATTTTGAACACCAAAAACCTTCATATTTTAAAATTAATCAATTTTTTTCAAGACCAAAATCTTCCATCTTCTAAAGAACATTTTTTTGTGGAGCCAAAATCTTCAAAATAAAAAAAATATGGTCCAAAACAAATCTAGTTGATGGATGTCTTTTCTCAATTCAAAAGACATTTTCACACTTACTATTTTCTTTTTCAATTTCGAATTGAATGTCACCTTGAAAAATGCCCACACATGCACTTTTAAGTGTCAATATTGCAATGGAAAACTCTCGAGTCCTAAATAAGGTTTCACATAAGTTGAACATGTTGTATTCATAAATTTGAATTGATTAGCTTTAAGTAATTCATTTAAAAATAATACACTCTATACACTTTTATTATTCTTATAGATAATACTCATTCATTAGGTGATAAATAGAACTTGTTTTAAAAATAATACACTCTATACACTTTTATTATTTTTATAGATAATACTCATTCAAAATAGGTGATAAATAGAACTTGTCGATGGTGAATGTTTCATAGAGTCTTGGTATTGGCATTAAAACCATTACCTAGACTCATAGCCTGGCATGGGGTGGCTTATAAAGCTAAAATAATATAGGTGAAAAGAGTAACTATGGTTGGGTGGAAAAGTGCCCTTACATAGTTAGTCGCTCGGATCAATGTTGTTTAAATAATTGATCATGTGTATGCGAATTGGAAGTGTAATTAATGGATGCATGTGTGTAAATATGCTTTTGTTTGCATGGATTGTGTATAGGGAGCAATTATAGTGTGTAGGTTTAATGGCATCTACACATGTTTTGTAAGCTTTGAGAAGGCATAGTATTGATATCAGAAGCATGTATTCATGCCATAGTCATATGCATGAGATGAATAAGTGTTAATCTTTCAAATCAGAAGAATTCCATAGAGTTTCATAGCCGAATTCACACTGTATAGCTTAAGGAATAATGATGAAAATGGTTAAGTGTGTTAAATGGCATAATTCTTGATCGGAGTCAGAAAGTTGGCAAGGTTAAGGATTAATTAGGAAATCTAGCCTATGGATGTCTACATTTCTGCATTATAGGGTATCACTGGGAAAAATTTGGAAGCTCAGTTTTGTGTAAGGTTCACTTCAATTATCTATTTGGTCAAGAGGGACATTATACAATGAGATCAAAATAAGAAAAAATGATGAGAGTGGTGTACTGAAGAGTTCCCCATCACCTCAAAAAGGCCATCCAAGTGTCTAAGGACATATACCTAGTATATATTAGGTATATACATTAGAGGGACATGATACAAGCAGATCAAAGCATGAACAAATTATTAGAGTGTTGTGTTAATGAGTCTTAGGGTTTCTTCATGCTTATGAAACCCTTGTGGATTAGGGTTTGTTCATGGTTTGATTCTGCATATAATTATTCTAAGAAAGGTAGACTAGGTTTTTTCCAAGTGTGGGTTTTCCCAAGGTAAATCCTTGTGTCACTTGTGCTTGGTTATCTTTACTTGTGCTTGGTTCTCTTTACTAGATCCTCTTGTTTTACTACATATATTTATGGTTGAATATTTCAATGTATAATTACTCTATGATTAATGAAATTTTAATAAAAGTAATATCAATCACTTAAAGTTTATTAAATCTTACCTATGTTGCAATATAACTTCGTAATAAAATCCAATTTAGTATTATTATCAAAAGTATGTTTCATTGTATAATTACTCTATGATTAATGAAATTTTGATAAAAGTAATATCAATCACTCAAAGTTTACTAAATCTTACCTATGTTGTAATATAACTTTGTAATAAAATCCAATTTAGTATTATTATCAAAAGTATGTTGCAATGAAAAATTGTAATAAAATTCAATGTGGTCTTGTGAAAAGTAATTTGCAGTCACGGTAGACTCACTCAACTTGTAATATGTCCCAATATAACTTTGTAATAAAATCTAATTTAATCTTATTATATATTGCAATGTAAATTTGTAATAAAATTCAATATAGTCTTGTGAAAAGTAATTTGTAGTCACTGTACACTTGAGCTTGGACTTGAATAATTTCTATGCACATTATTAAAAAAATGAATCTAACTTCCACTCAAACTTCAATGTTCACTTGTTCATTTCAAATCTCATTTTTATAGTTTTTTATATTTTATTATCAA